>JABBWD010000007.1:600000-1034355 GCA_016628565.1 Suillus placidus
GTTGTCACCGTGGTTGCAGATCTCGAATACAGCACGATAGATCGACCAGAAAGTTGACTGCTGTCGGTTGGTTATCCGTTTCGTCCAGTTTCGTCTAATGGAAGCAGTGAGGTTAAGCAAACAGTAGTTGGGCTGGGACCGACTCTGTTAAATGACCATGACATGTATCGAGATAGATAGCTGGACATCGCATTCAACTATCAATATATATATCAAGCTCGGTGATCGAAACGCGATGTGAACGTTAAACTGCAAATAATGGGAGTGGTGGGTGAAGCTAAGGTGAACCGTGAGTGAGGAGCGAGCGGAATGTACGGTCCGGGTGAAGGAGACAAAGCACCACAAAGACAAAGAATTGACTGGTGCCGGCTCCTTCCGAGCACCACATCGATCATCACTTGAGCTTGATTGCGCACAAAGGATCATTATCTTCCACACCTACTTGTTTGTCTAGTGATCTTATCACAGAAACCCTGGAGAACGACAAAGATTATATTTTGAACGAAATGTTCTGTAAACAAAGGGACGTTGACGTTCGGTACTAGTAAGTGCACTGAGCAAAGGGTTGATAAGCACGCTCTGAATCTTCGCCTTTGACACTCACCCAAGATGAAAATTTTATCCATGAATTCCTTCGTAGTGGCGTACCGGTACGCACATCACCTTGCTCCCCTTTCTCAGTAGTCGTGAAAGAATCGCACGTTCGATGCTAGAGTTCGTGGTGAATCATAGTATGTATTTGCCATCGAGGACTGACTTACTGTTAAATCCAATCTCCTCGTCCTCCTCGTCTGACTTTCCCTCTTCCAAATCTTCACCGCTCGCGTCAAATGAGGAGGCGGCTGGCGGGAGATTCAACGGAAAAAACCCGTCTCTTCTACTGGTTAGTTTTTTGTCTCTCTATAAAATTTAGTTAGTTACTCATTCCATTCATAGGAAAAATTAGCTCACCTCTATCTTGAGGATGCCCGGGCACTTGCCCCTGTGTTTGTCCCACAGTCCAGGATAGTACCTACGGCGCTTGTCAAGGCTGATGACCTTTTGACATCCGCAGCACCTGACGGATGTAAATTGTACATCCTCGGTGTATTCGTCATCCTCAAGCTCCTGTTTTCTCTCATCCTCGTTTTTTCTCTGCCCACCCACGATGACTTCATCATTGTGATTGCCGCCAAAGTTCACAGGAGCGGGCTGTGGAGGGCTCAACGCATGTTGTGCGCCGTGCGTGTCGGAACGGGGAGGTGAACGGGCGAGCTCGTAAAGCCCGCCCTTACAGACCAAGCGAGTGGTCATTGACGAGGCAACTGACCGTATCCCAGTCGGTCCCAACGTCGTAAATGAAAACTGGCCGGACATCCGGCCCTGCCACAATTCAGTGTGTAGGTTTCGGCGGCCATTTTCTTTATGTTGTTGGGTTGACTGGCGACGCAGCCATTGTCTGTTGATTGCCCAGCGGTTGAGGGGCTGGTGGTTGATTTTTGCATTTTTTTTACTGGGGGAAGTACCCTTTCAGATGAAGACGAGGAATTTGTTGCAGTGGCGCGAAGTTTTTCTTTTCTTTTTAAGGCCTGGCTCGGAGTTGTATTGTTCACCCTCAAATACACGTGGTTTTTTCATTCCGATTTCTGTCCATTGTGGTAACTTGCCCGAACAGTACTAACTAGTTTAAAGGATGCCTCTGCAACACTCAAGATCGCAGATGCCCCAGCGTGAGGGTATCCCCTGCTGGTCCGCCGTTCCCGCCGGAGATGCGCAGTCCATCAAATTTGGGTGACTGATCTCTCTGTAGCACGAAGTGTAAGTGTCTACGCTGTAAAGTACACATGGTTTTCCAAGGCGGATAATCACTTCTCGCGAAAGTCGTTCATAGCAGACTAACATGCTCTCTAATTCTTTTGTCACTCTCCTGGATGAGTTGACGACTCCAAGGCTTTCCGAGCTGCGGGGTACGTCTTCTCGTTGCAAAATGAACCTTGTCTGACATGATTGTTCCAGAAAAACACATCAGCACGGAAGTCAAGATAGTATATCCACTCTGGCCGCCGCCAGGACACTTCTCAATTTTCCCACATGTTTGGAACTTTTTAGGCCTACAATTGGGATGGTGAAGACACTTAGTCATGATGGTGCCTTTCTAGCAGGCGGTCAGTTCTACTGCTGTCTTCTTGTCCAGTATCTTTACATGTACATGCACAATGCCAGATTCTGCACGCATAACCTAGTTCACCCCAACTGACGGGCAGGGCTTCAATTCAGGCATACGAGACGCAGTACTTTCAGTGACCATGCTTCCGTTCAAGCGACTTATTGATTCGCACAGTGCCATCTGGAGTGAAAATCAGACCTGGTTGCAAAAGGCATCTCTCCCCCCACCTTTGCTGAAATCCTATGATGCAGAACGACTTCCAGTCATACAAAAGATCCCCGATCTCATAGCCAAATTCAATGATAAGTTTTCATGCCCCATCAGCTCTATACTTGATATTGATTATTGTTAGAGCTCAATCGTTTGGGACATGCGATCTTACTACTCTCGACTTGCACGCGATGGCGAACTTAAAGAATCTTGCTTACACCAATCATGCTGGCGAGTTTCTTGTTGCTGTAGATCGTGTCTTGTCACTGGTTCAAATCAATCACATTTGACCTTCTCAGTCAAGTTCGACACATTGTTAACCAGCGCCAGCAATTCGGAGAGTTTCCAGTATCCAACATTCCGTACAGCACTCCTTCCCACATGGCCAGCAGAAGACACGTCTATCCATGCCCACACACAGAGATTAGTTGCGAAAATCTGCAATTGATTATGATGATTAGTGTGCACATGCAGCGAAGGTTACGAAGTATGGAACTCATCCAACAGTCGTCATCGTTCATCCAGATGGAATTATTAGAGCGGTTAGCATGAAGCGAGCGCTGTAGAGGAATACCGCAGCTTCGTTTTTACAGGCTGCAGTATGCATGTAGCACAAGTGTAGTATCCACTATTGCAATAACGTCCCCTGTCCAGTTTGCTAGTGGAAACATTGAGTGTAGTTCACAGGCATGAGTGGTTCGATCAACGTTCACCAAGACGCTCAGCCAACCGTGCCCTATCTGTCCATTCAAAAGGTTCACACAGCCGCTCAATAGGCGGTAGGACCTGGTTCGCAAGGTAGTGCTTGTAATCTGCTGGCATGGCTAGTTTCCCTGCAGCCTTCTTGATCTTGCCTGGATGTTTGGTACGATCTATTCACCCGCAGAAACGCAGAACATAGTAGTTTTACGTGCGATATGGCGCAGTCTCCTCATCAGTGACTTCACCTGATGGCGTCGGTTGACAGGGTTGCGATAAGTTGTGGATTAGATGAAGGCAACATGTTCTGCATTGTCAGCTTTCAGTCTGTAATATATGACACGATGTCATACGAGAAGTTTGCTCAGCTTGTTTTCTCAAGACCGAATTTTATGCCTTCGGAGATGGATCCAGACTTGCGCGATCAAGATGAAAAAAGCTCTATTACATACTGACTTTTCCTGAATCTATGGAGGATGAGATATAAAATCGAAGGGAAAAGGGTAACCATACAGCTTTTGTTCGAGTGCTATCTAACCAGCATCGCTACTTGTACCGGTAACTGCAAAGGAAGGAGAATGTTTCTGCTTAGAGGGCAAGTGAGCACAAGCGCAGCCGCTCTGATCAGCATAGCTGACCTAACTAAGTAGCTCCGCTGTGATGACTAATCAAGCCAGTCGGAGTTTGAAGAACTTGGTGTGATCAAATACTGTGGTCGATTCGGCTTACCGTTTCGCAAAGTATGTGGGTAAGTCTCGTCGCCATCACTTCTCGTAGAAAGGATACTGACTAGGTGGGATAGACTGAACATCGAAATCCCGAGGGAAGGACATACTGGTTTAATACTAGCACTCGTGAAAGTGTCTGGGAGAAGCCAGATGGTGCGTATCGAGGTTTTGTCTGTCCTGACCAGTGTTAAATGCGAATTGTTTAGACTTGAAGACTCCATTTGAGGTGATTTAACATTCTGCCCTCTATCCGTGTGCTCGCACTCAACTGTCCCTTCAGAAAGCTCTCGGGGAGACAAAATGGAAAGAATACTTCTCTGGAGGGAGGAAGTATTATTACAATGTATGTCCAACGAATAAAGATCCTTTTCATCAGTGTTTGATTTACTTGAACAGACCGAATCCAAGGAATCAAAATGGGACATGCCAGACGAGCTGCTCCTGCTCCTTGAAAAAGTCGAGAAAGAGAAGCAAAACAGCCAACTTGTAGTTGCCGGCTCCATTCCGTATGTCCATAGCCTATTTCCCTCCACTTTCTCCTGACCTTTTAATCACAGCACTCCACCTGTTCCAATTCCTGCTGCGACAGCCCCAGCCCAGCCTGACGGCACCGTAGCCGTCGCGGGCTCTGGCGCGCTCCCCTTCAGTAACACAGGCGTTCTTCCTGTACGGCCGAACCTTCCGGATGACCCTGCCATTCCTCACAACGGTTTCGCCACCTTTGAGGAGGGTGAGAAAGCTTTTATGCATCTCTTGCGCAAGGCGGGCGTTGACGCGGACTGGACATGGGACCAGACTATGCGCACCATCATCACGGATCCGTTGTACAAGGCTTTGAACTCCCTAGCTGAGAAGAAAGCAACTTGGCAGAAGGTGCGTTTCCCTCGTTCACGATATAACGTATTGCTTGATTGTCGTGGCATGCACAGTACACAGATGGTCTGCGTCAGAAGGAAGAAGAAGAGCGTGAAGCGCGGCTTTCGAAGCTCCGCCCAGCTATACGTAACACGCTCAAGGGCAATCCGAACGTGTTTCATTACACTACGTTTGCTACTGCGGATAAATTGTTCTCGCAGCATCCCATCTGGCAACAAGCTCGTATCGAGGCTGAGCGAAAGCTCATATTCGAGGAGTACGTCGCAGAGCTCAAGCAGCGTGAAGTGGTGCGTTCTTGTTTACTCCTTATTGTGAATGCAACCTCACCCACACTGGCATCCACAGCAAGAAACTCGTGCTTCGCGCACTCGTGCGATCTCCAAAGTCGTGTCTCTTTTCAAAGAACTCGATGTAGATGTCCTCACACGTTGGCGCAAGGCCCACGAAATGGTCACCGAGTCCCCCGACTGGCAAGCTGATTCCGAGCTGCGCAAGCTCCCTACGCTAGACATCCTCCTTGCGTTCGAAGATTACTCGCGTGTTAAAGAGCGTGAGTTTGAAGAGCAGATGCGCCGCGCACAAGTTGAGAAGACACGTGAGGAGCGCAAAGCCAGAGAGGGGTTCAAGGGCTTGCTGCAGGACCTCGTGACTGCTGGAAAAATCAAGGCGCGCGGTAAATGGCGTCATGTTTACCCAACCTTTGCTTCTGATCAGCGATACCTCAATATGCTCGGCAAGCCTGGATCGAACCCCTTGGAACTCTTCTGGGATGCTGTCGACGCCCTCGACCAGAGGCTTGATGCTAAGATCGCTGTTGCTGAGGAGTGTGCCAGGCGTGGTGATGAACCCAATGCCATGGAGGTAGTGAAAAGTGAAAAGGAGAAAGAAACTGTGAGTGTGGTGAGCGTGCAGACGACATTCGAAGAGTTCAAGGCTCGTGTGAGGAGGGACCCCGACAGCGTAGGTAAGCTCGGGGAGGATGATTTACGTGAGGTGTATGACACGGTGTGTTACTTTTCTGCGTGTAGATGTCGAGAGTGCTCATGGGTCTGGTAGGTTCATGATCAAGTCGTGAAGAAGCAGAATGAAGAGAAGCGCCGCACAGAGAGGAGGCAGAGACACCTGCAAGATGATCTTCGCTACGCGATGAAGAAGCTTCCCGAGCCTCTTGACATCACGTTGTCCTATGAAGCTGTGCGTCTTTCGTGGCCCTCCCTTGATATCAGATATTAATTTGAATCCTTATGCAGGCTGTCCCCTTCATTGAGAACCTATCTGAGTACAAAGCCCTAGATGATGACGAGAGTCGACGTTCAGCTTTTTCCAAGTTTGTGAAAAGGCAAAAGGAACGACTACGCGAGGCTCCGTCGGAGGATGGTGCTTCAACCACGAGTAGACGTCGCAAGGAGCCTGAGCGCGAACGTGAGCGGGATCGAGACCGTGACCGCCGCGATGACCGTGACAGAGAGAGAGACCGCGAGCGAGACAGGAGCTCCAAACACCACCATCGCGAGGATCATGATGGGTACCACGGGCGTGACAAGGACGGGCATGGCGAGCGGGAGCGGGAAAGAGACCGTGAACGCGACAGAGAGAGGGACCGTGAACGCGACAGAGAGAGGGACCGTGAACGTGAGAGGGAGAGGGACCGTGAACGTGAGAGGGAGAAGGACAGGGAAAGAGACAGGGATAGGGATCGGGAGCACAAACGGCATGCGCGAGACGAGCGGGATAGTAAGGATGAGCGCAAGCGTAGGAAAGGTTCGAGGGAACGTGGTTATGGACGGACTGATGCGCCGCCATACGGGGACGAGGAAGAGGCTGACCATGTAGGGGATAAACCTGAAAGGAGTAGAGAAGGGAAGCGGGGCTCTGATAGGGCACATAGTGAACGCGCTGAAAAGCGTGCTCGTTACGATCCTGATGTAGATTCTAGGGAGGAGCGCGGAGAACGATCCCGGAGGGCGGAAACGCCTGAAGAAGGGGAGATATGATACTTATACACTGGTTTTTAATATTCACTGATACATGATCATTCAGATTAGAAAATATTATATTATATTGCTCGGACTAAGGCTCGGGGAACTCAATGGAGCCTATGCGCAGACGAGTGTATGGATGCTTGTTTTTGATCGTCTTCTGGTAACCCTTTCTACGCTTCTTCTTGAACACCACCTCCATTTTGCCCTTGGTATGCTCGACAACGGTAGCCTCAACCTTGACGCGACTGGGGGATATTACGGGATCACCGCGAAGGGTGTAATCCCGTGAGCCAACTTCATGAATGTCCTGCAACGCTAACACGTCGCCAACGCGTACGTCTTTAAGATGGGGGACTGTGAGTAAGTCCCTGGGTGCGAGGAGATATTTACGTCCTGCGAGAGATGCGACAATGTATTGCGAAGGCTGGGAGCGGATAAGAGAAAACGCGGCACATGTGTTTTTCGGGAGCGCTGCCTGCGTCGACACCGAACATGAAGCGACTAAAAATCGTGTCAGAGAGCACTTTCAATATGTAAAAAATCACTGACCGCGTCTTAAATTATTTGATAGCCAACTGCGAATTTGCCAACTAGCCATGGCGAAATGAAGACCAGCAGCTGTTTTCAAGTAAAGACTGTGTGACCGCGTGACACCGTGACACGGAGAACCAATTTAGTCGGAGATTTAAATTAAGTCTGTTCCGAGAAATTCCTTGAACACCGATTCTGCTCGTTCCTTCTCATCCAACTCTTTCCTGTCGCGACAATGCACAGAATTGCTCTCCAGAACTCGGCGCGCAGAGCTGCCTTTGCTGCTGCTCCCAAGGTCCTGCTTTTTCTGCTTTTTCCTACTCAATATCATGCTCATACAACTTTTTATGTTCAGAATGTCGCTGCACTTGCCTCCCGGTCATATGCTACCGCAAAGCCTGGTGCGTACTCATTTGCAGCGTGTTCTGCTGTGTTTGACGTGTATCGGAACTTCCTGGTGTCATTTATTATATTGTGTGTCATAAACAGCCGCGTCCGAGGTTTCTTCAATACTGGAGTCCCGTATTGCCGGTACCGCTATTAGTGGAAACGTCGAGGAGACTGGCCGTGTCTTGAGTGCGTAGCCCGCGGTGGTCATTTCCAGTCTCTTGGTCTCATAGTATCCGCAGGCGTCGGTGACGGTATTGGACGTGTCTGGGGTCTCAAAAATGTCCAGGGTAAGTCGTGATTTTCGACCATTCATTCCATGCAAATGACCTTGTACGCAGCCGAGGAGATGGTGGAATTCTCGTCCGGCGTCCGCGGCATGTGTCTCAACTTGGAAGCTGACAACGTCGGTGTCTCCATCTTCGGTAACGATCGTCTCATCAAGGAGGGCGACACCGTCAAGCGTACTGGTCAGATTGTCGATGTTCCCGTTGGCCCAGGTCTTCTTGGTCGTGTCGTTGACGCTCTCGGTAACCCAATTGACGGAAAGGGTCCCATTGAGGCTGCTGAGCGAAGACGTGCCTCTCTTAAGGCTCCCGGTATCCTGCCTCGTCGTTCCGTCAACCAGCCTATGATGACCGGTCTTAAGCCCATTGACGCCATGGTGCCTATTGGTCGTGGCCAGCGTGAGCTTATCATCGGTGACCGTCAAACTGGAAAGACTGCCGTCGCAATCGACACCATTCTCAACCAGAAGCGATGGAATGACGGCAAAGACGAGAATAAAAAACTTTACTGTGTCTACGTTGCTGTTGGCCAGAAGCGTTCTACTGTCGCTCAGCTTGTCAAGACCCTCGAGGAAAACGACGCAATGAAGTACTCCATCATTGTTGCTGCTACCGCCTCAGAGGCTGCTCCCCTGCAGTACCTTGCGCCCTTCTCTGGCTGTGCCATGGGCGAGTGGTTCCGTGACAATGGCAAGCACGGTATGCTGTTATTCGCTTCTTCGGGCGAACTCGGTACTGAGAACTACGTTAGCCCTCATCATCTATGATGACTTGTCGAAGCAGGCCGTTGCTTACCGTCAGATGTCTCTCCTCCTCCGTCGTCCCCCCGGTCGTGAGGCTTACCCTGGTGACGTCTTCTACCTCCACTCCCGTCTCCTTGAGCGTGCTGCCAAGATGAGCGACAAGTTCGGTGGTGGATCTCTCACTGCGCTCCCCATCATTGAGACTCAAGGTGGTGACGTCTCCGCTTACATTCCTACTAACGTACGTGATATTGGCCCAGCGTCACACATTTATTGATCACCATCTCACATAGGTCATTTCGATCACTGACGGCCAAATCTTCTTGGAGGCTGAGCTCTTCTTCCGTGGTGTGCGTCCCGCCATTAACGTCGGTCTCTCCGTGTCTCGTGTCGGTTCTGCTGCCCAGACGTTCGTATCTCTGATTATGTTTTTCGTGTATCATCCTCAACCCCAATTCTGTCCGCCTATAGGAAGATCATGAAGAAGTTCGCCGGTTCTCTTAAGCTGTACCTTGCTCAGTACCGTGAAGTCGCTGCCTTCGCCCAATTCGGTTCAGATCTCGATGCTTCAACACGTTTCCTTCTCTCCCGTGGTGCTCGTTTGACCGAGCTCCTTAGTAAGCAACTGCGTACGATGATCTAAAAATATAGCTCATGTCTTTTAATAGAGCAAGGCCAATACCAGCCCCTGCCTACCGAGATCCAGGTGCCCATCATCTACGCTGGTGTCAACGGTCTCGTGCGTAACCTCTCTTCTAAGCCTCACCTACCGCTCACTAATTTCTACAACGCAGCTTGACTCTATCCCCGTCGACAAAATCACGTCATGGGAAGCTGAATTCCGTTCACATCTGACTGCTACCCAAAGTGCGCTTCTGGCAGAGATTGAGACTGGCAATGTTACCCCCGAGATGGAGGCTAAAATCAAGAAGGTCGTCGAGGACCACGTCTCGTCGTTCACCTCCTCGTAGACTAGATATTCTTGTGCATCTACCCCGGTTTTTATTATAACGGACACGCACTAAAGTCCTATCGCGAATACCATGATTACTTTCGCAGCGCGATTGTGATATTGTATGTAAGTCAACAACATAGTGAGATACAGGGCCTGTAAGTGGGGAACATCGAATTCGGCAGAATTCGCAACGTGATAAAATTAACTTCATTCTGCGACTCCCGTCTCGCTCTCATCGTCATAGTCTTCTTGGTCATCCTCGTTTTCGTTCATGGACTCCTTGAGCTATATTACGTGGTCCGTCGGTATTACTGTTCTAGAAAGTACAACAAATACGCACCATCTCTAGTAGTTCATGACACTCGTTCAGGTGTGCCATGACGATACCCTGTCCTTCGGGAATATTTCCGCCTACGCCCACGAATCTACCGTCTTTCCGCATAGAGTCGATCTGGTGCAGTGCCAGTTGATACTACGAAAAATGAGCTCCCTGATACCAAAAAAATCAAAAGACCGGAAACCCACGGGGTAGAGATCCCGAGGCGTAAACGGACCACCAAATTTGTATACTTCGTTAAGACACTTCTTCACTGTGGAGAGTTTATTGGCCTGCATGTGATGCATCAGAATCAAAATCGAGAACAGATGGGAGAAAGACGCACGATGGGGATGAGTTCCTCGGATACCGGCTCGCTCGACGATAACAGACGATAGATGAGACCATAACACCGTCTCAACAAGTACAGCAGGACCTGCATACGTATGAATAGTTGCACGTGCGTCAAGTACAGGCACCACTCACATACTGTCCTGGTGGCTTATTACCCTCTGTATCGACAAACTTGCCATCAATACGCATCTTGTCGATCTCGTGCAGGCTCATCGAATAATTGTAGAGATCTGTCTCGCGGAGACTCCATCTGTGCGTGAGGACGAGATTCTCCAGTTCCGCGCGCAGCTCGTTCAGGCGGTCATGAATGGGCTTGAGAGAAGACGCTACGTTCTTTGACTCATCCTGCGCTTTTATTTGCTGGAGGATGTCAAAACATTCTTCGATGAGGGAGGTACAAAGTGCTTGAGAAGCTGGCATGATTCCTCCTGGGCCAAGGAATTTACCGTCGACGCGTTTGCTGTGGGAGTGATAAAGATGAAAGATGTAGTTTAGTTGATGGCGCACTCACGAATCAATCTTGCGCAGTTCCTCGGCCAGGGACTTTATTTCGGCTTTGTGTGAACCCTCTTTAGCAGCCACTGCAACGAGTTGTCTGCGAATCGTGACGAGGCGTTCATGAATGGGAACTAGCTCTACTGAGAGCACCGACAGAGAATCTTGGAGTGATCCCATGATAACATCTTTAGAACCGCAGCATGCATCAAGCGGATTCAAAGAGGATATTCGGAGATGAAGGCGTACCACATTCATTGAACTGGCGCTCTAGGAGCTTCGTCATAGCTTCGGGGTGCTTACTGCTCTGAGCATCTTGTTGCACTATGTGTCGGAGCTCGCTCAGTCTCCGTTGGAAAGGGGCGAGATCGGATTCATTGTAGACTCCCGATTCTTCCATATGACTGAGGAATTGCTGTACATGACAAATAACGATCAGTACGGATCTTCACACAACAGACAGATGTCTGATGATGTAGAGACAGTATGGAATGCGGTGGACGATAGCCGGCTGGGTCTCCACAACACGAGGCGCATATGATCCGTGATGGGATGGTAGAGATATGGAGTACTGACCCTCATGGAGGCTAGCTGTGAGTACACAGCGGGGCACTCTTTCGTTCGCCCCAATGTAAGATAACACAAGGAAAGGAGGCTAAACACATCGGCCAGTGTTGTATCCACTCGATTGTTGTAAGTCGTGTTATCATCCCGGACATCGTTGAGTTTTGTGACTATCGAAGAGATATATCCGAAATGAGATAAATAATACTTTGAAAGAAAGAAAAAATTATAGCCACTTTGTTTAATGACGGCCTGGTAAAGGGCATTCACATCTGACGGCTTGATAAACTCGGCACGGTCCCTCTTCAAGGCAGTAAGCCGGTTCCGTATGCTGCAGTGGGTAAGGGTTCGTTACACCTGTAGCAATAAGAGCGCGCACTAGACTTACTTGATTACGGCCTCGAGGATCGGCAATTCTGAGATATAAGAGATCAGTGAAGCTCGGGATCAAAAGTACCATCTGCCACTTGCCCTCTTGCGCGACCGGTGCGCTCATCTGTAAGATTCACAGTGCTTGCTCGTTGTCGAGTACGTGGGACACTGATTGTATTTCTTCAAGGAACAGAGAGCCAGGAAACCAGCTTCGTCTCAACTTGCCTAGATTTGAGCTATCATGATCGGAAAAGGCAAGTGCTGCTTTATGGTCGATTTCATGTTTCCCACGGTATCATCCCATTTAAGCTGACTGTGGCTATTGGCAGTGCCCAGCAAAGTGCCCGTCCAAGTCAGTTTGTCTCCTCGTTCACCACTACCATCGTCTATACAATCTGCACGTCCATCAAACACAATGGAGAAGATCAAAGAGGTTGGCGGCGATCGTTTGCGCACATCCGATCTTACTGAACATGCGCTTGCAGAAAATGAACCAGCTGCGCTTTGAGGCAGACAATGCGGTCACTCGCGCTGAAGATGCAGAAGCTAAGAACAAGAAATATGATCAAATTATCCTTGAAAAGGATCAGGAGATTACTTCGATGACCCACAAGATCTCAGTTCTTGAGGCGGAGCTTGACAAGGTAGATGCGAAGCTTGCGGAAGCCAAGGCTTCACAAGACGAGGGAGAGTCATTGAAAAGCACGAACGAGAACCTTACGAGAAAGATTGCGCTACTGGAGGAGGAACTTGATGCTGCTGAGAAGAACGTGAAAGAAACGATGGAGAAGTACGTTGTGACCACCATCTTTATCTGCTATCATGACTGATTACCTGTTTAGACTGCGGCAAGTGGATGTCAAGGCAGAGCACTTCGAACGCCAAGTTCAACGGATCGAGCAAGAGCGTGATCAATGGGAGAAGAAGTTCGAGGTATCCCGATGTACTCTGTGCTGTTAGAAATGACAACTGACACTCTTGCACAGGAAATGCAACAGAAGTTCAAGCAGTCTCAAGCAGAACTGGACAACATGGTCGCCAACATGGAGTCACTGTAAATTTCTTCATGTCTCTTGCGCTCTCCATATAGAGCTTCGATCTTGACTATCACCACAACCTTCTCAATGAGTTCATGACTTTCTACACGACATTCTCATAATTCTTCTACCAGGAATAGTGTCTGATTATTTAACTGAATGAATTCTTTCTCCAGATCCTTTGGCTGATCTCGCGATCCAGCACTCTTTGTTCTCAGCAAGTTCCTTGTTGAAGCGTTAGGGGGTTCGCAGTCATGATTACATAAGTTGTAAGACATTAATTGATTTCGTTGGCACGTGGCTAGACGCGTCTGGATTTCCTCATGCACTCATCCATAAGAATGACCAGCTGGCACTACCGCGTGGGGCTGCTTGCGCAGCTGACATTCACAAACGCCTGGACACATGTTCTTCCTCAAGTCGACATCCAGGACCACAACGCAGGAATGGACGTATTGTTTTACTTATCGGGCTATGATCAAGGTGGCCGTTTTCATCAACGGCATGAAGCAATACTAGGCAGCCGGTGTCCACTGAAGATAGGCCAATATGTCGCCCGTTTTGACGACAAACACTTTCTCCTTTCTCAATTCCCGCAGAATTTCATCAATACAGAAGCCGGTGCTAGCTCACTCGCCTTACCAGTTATCGTCCGAGTTTATGTATCTTGTGTTTCTCAACTTTCAATCACATCATTTAGCGCCCGATCCCGTATCCATTTCTGTTTCCTGTGGCTTACTCGAGTTTTATACTTAGGTCTTCCTCTTGGGTCTCATCTGTCAATTTGCGGCAGTGCCTCGCAGTGCTCTGAGATTGGCCTATCATCTCCAGGTCGTATTTGGGACTGTGGGGCCGGTCTTATCGAGGTGGGCAGGTCCTGTGCTTATCCATGCATTCTTATTATCGAAGTGCATCACCCAGTTAATCGTTGTTGAGTTGTTGTCGAGATTCGACCATCCCTGAGGAGATTCGACTATTGTTAATGCAAATGTCCTCTTCCCAGGTGAGATACTGAATAAGCTCTAATTGGCAATGCGTCACCGGCCAATGGTACATACTGTATCTGCGTTATAATGATATTCATACAAACAATACCTTATTCCTCCTTAAAGTTCAGCGAGACGGAGTTCACGCAATGTCGTTCATCGACTGTAGAGGTTGTGAGGCCCAGATCAAAATAATGCAAGATAGAAAGGAGCGCACTTGGCGTGTCAAATCCTTCTCCCTTGAACACATGCCCGAGGTGACCACCACATGCTGTACAGGTAATCTCTGTCCTCGTCATAAACATCGACCGATCTTCATGCCTACTAACGGCGCCAGGGATCGCTACGATGAACCATGAGAAAGAAGATGGATTTCCCAGAATGACAAGTTACCATCAAAGAAAGCAGGCCATCCGCAACCGCTGTTAAACTTCGTGCTGCTCTTGTATAGTGGGGTTCCACAGCCAGCACAGCCATACACGCCTGGCGTGTCATGATGATTGTAGTTCCCTGTGTTGGCCGCCTCTGTTCCCTTCTGACGGAGAATTCTGAACTATCTCCGACGCAAAGAATGTGAACATATGTCAAAGGTGTAGATCAGAGAACACACCTGCTCTGGAGACAAGATGGCACGCCATTCGCCTTCAGACTTGGAGTTGGCTCCCATGACCGAGGAGGATTGATGGAAACGAGATTTGAAAGTCAGGAGGGAGGCTCTTCTGATGCTGGTGAAAGACGCAATAGACCTATGATATCGCAGTAGACGACCAGGGTTTGCGATCATACGGACGTGCTGGCATCAATGGCTGAGCAGGACGCTGACAATGACGTCAGGTGACCAGCCAAAAAGGGACGTTTATATAAATTGCGCGATGTTTGATTTCCTTTGCAGCAACTTCGCGATCGACGAGCTTCTTGAACAAAGCCACGGAAAACCAATGGAAGGCTCCGTCAATTATCAAGGCCTTCATTTTTATGATTCGAGTATCGACAGCAAATATTGAAACGCAAGACTCAAGCCCGCGCGTGCGTTAACGGATGTGCGCGTCCCGTCTTGGTTATAGTATGCATGACGGAGGGTACTCTGTCATTTGCCCATTTCGTTCTTTTTGCCCTCCAAGTGCTGCCAGTAGCGCCCAACGAACAAGTCCATGCTGCATATCCTGCAGTTGCAATGTTGCATCAAAGCTTCCCTACACCGAAACTGAGGGACCTCATGATTATTGGCTCGAACACGTTTGTCGACTGCGGCCGACCAAGCTGCTTCCCCAATTCAGTCGACCTTGGTGACTTAGGTTGGATTTGCGCCCGCATAAAGATGATCCAGATACAATTTTCATTCACCCTCAGTCGTTCTCCTTTGATATCCAATCACAAACCATGGTCCATGGCCCTCCTCTTCCGTCGACCAACTCAATGATCCGATTTTCAACCCGAACGGCGTTCCTCGACTCCGTTATAGACACCATACTAGATCCTCCTATGGGTTTTCATTACTGGAAATTGGCGCAAACAATGGATTCACATACGAGTCATCTTATCGTGTATACTCTGCGAACCCTTCCCCGTGCGCTGCCGAGTGGTAAGCTCAATTCCAAGACCCAGTCTGTGCTATCTCTATGGTGTGTGAGTGTTATGTGACCGATGCCACGTCATATATTCTATTTACCCCTTGTCCCTTCGCAAATGTTTACAGATTACCCCGCATTTTGGTCCGAATATTCATTGAATCCGTCTATTGCGCGGGATCCGACAAGATAATACTCCTATCAAGCGAGTGATAGCTGGATACGTTCTCGTACTGGGTCAATTTACGCTTCACCTGTTCCTGCATCGGAAGCCCGATACCTTTTCAATGTTCTCATATGCTGCGCCCGATGTGGGAGTGCAGGAACATGCTCGTCCTGGAGGATATCAGTATCTCATGTCAAATAATTTACGTTAGACTCGTAACTAGTCTGACTATCCGCCAATTTGAGATGGTGTGATTTTTGCACCACTCGAACATCCTGATCTGTAGCATACGCCAGGTCACGAGTTCGATCTCATGTGCCGCAATCAGGGCTCAAGCAACGTTGTCAACGGTCGTCGGTCATAAAGGGTACCGCTCGACCATTGGTTAATCAATGCACGAAAGATAAACTCCGTTGTTCGAGCCTTCTCTCGTGGCATTAGAGAACAATAATACCCAGAAGTAGCCATGGAACAAGGAACAGGTCGTGATGTCATTATTATATGTGCGGCAGATCAGTGACACTTTGCCCGCCTGGCAGTACAATACCCATACTTGACATTACGACAAGGACAATGTGCCATCTCAAATCCGATCAATCTCGATGATTGGTCCCCGCTCCTCAAGAATAGGTTTATGTAATATTTTTATGCTGTGTTTTTCTGCCTCGCGGAATAGAAACTGGGATCACGACTTGTGACACTTTGTGTGATGCATCATTGCCGGAGTTTGAACTGACGCTGGAAGTACAGACGTAATTGCGGTGCTGGAGTTCATCGTCGTCGTCACGACTTTCTACTCAGAGGCCCACGAATGCCCGATCAATGATATATTACTGATACAGCACTGCTGACTAGACATATTATTGAACGCATCACAAGCATCAAATCAATCCAACTGAGACGTTAGCTTATTGGTATCCAGTATTCAACCATGGTATACAGAGCCGACCCCTATCATCGTCATTAAACATCGCGGGATGACATCGGCAGCGAACATGACAAACCTTCATCCACCCGGTCCCCGACGTTCATTGTTGTTCCTGTCGATTCTGAATCAAAAGACACCACGCTGTTTTTGATATTGTAAAAAATATTGATTGTGCAGCTGCCAGTGGAACTAGGAGACGGCGCTCTACTTTGATAGGGCGAGGGTCTGACTGAGATACCAAAAAGTTTGTTAAGTGATATCATGGGTGACAATTTAGAAACTCACTAGTTTCAGTATCATCTTCGTCCTCTTCTTTGGAGAACTTGATTCCAAGTCGATCACATATCGCAAAGGCTTCTTGTACTCCTTGTTCGCTATATACATCTAGATTTATGTCTTGGGTGTTTTCGTTCAGAGAAAGACCTTCGGCTGATCCGCTGTATGTGAGTTATGGGCAGGGACAGAATCTTCACACCAACCTGAATGATTGCCTTGATAGGAGATAAGTTTAATGTTCTATCATAGGATATGATGACACGTACCTTCTACTACATCGCATGGACTCCTGGTTGAACCATCCTCTTCGTCTTCTTCCCCCAAGATCACGGCTCGGGTCTCTTGTACTTGTTCGGTATGTACATCTAGATTCATGCCTTGGGTGTTTTCGTTCGGAGAACGACCTTCGGCTGATCCGCTGTATGAGAGATTGGGCGCAGGAAAGAATCTTCACACCAACCAAGATTGTCTTGATCAAAGATACATTTAGTGCTCTCTCATTTGATGTGATGATACATACCTTCTACCACATCACGCAGATTCTCCTCATTAACAGCCTCGTTGCCTTGTGCGGACTCTCCGAGGCTCCCTGATGCTGGGCAGATTGAAGTCAGCAAGGGGAATTCTTTTGACTTTTTGGCATACTTAAGAGTGCATCAATCTCTGACACCAATAGTCTGTTCAGGTCATCCGAGGTTCTCTGTGTCGCATTTCAACTGCAATTCTAGGGGGTTCGTCGTGGGGCCAGTCGACTTACTCTGATAGACGAATAATTCCGATATGAGACTTTGTAAAAATGCTTCGTACTTGAATCGCGGACGAAAAGGTTAACAAGAAACCTGCGAAGAGGTTTCTTTTGTGTCAACAGTTTGTTTCTGATCCTTATCGTTCTGAGGAGATTGATGAGCAAGACCGTTTGCTAAATGAAAAGACCTACTCTTCAGATAGAATCTTGCCATTCCTGTGAGCTTCCACGTAGGAAGCTTTCTGACTTTCTGAAAGGCGTTTGTTTTTTGACAAACTGTCAAGCTCGTCCAAGGCTTTCAACGATAATTGTAGAAAACGCTCGCCCTTTTCGTAATTTGTGCCCTTCGTTGGGGGATCCATTGGTTAGCACTATAAATGACGGGAGCTGGTATAATGTGTCGCGCTGACTGCCTTAGTTATATACAAGGGCTGATGCGATGAAAAGTTCAGAAAGCCAGGAGAACAAGCCAATTTCTCCACAAAAAGGTTATGTGAACATAGCAACTGTCAGTGCTAGTGGCGGACGAAAATGACTGTTGGCGCTTGAGAGCTTGGACCAAAATTCATGTATCGGTTTACATAAATATCGATGAGATAGGGCTTGAATATTTTCGTCATTTGGGTAAAAGTTTCCTATTATATAGGGGGACTTTGTACTGGATATGAATTATTGTGCTTTGCCTTCAGCCTGAGAGATAAAGCACGTACAAAGTAGGTAAATAAGTAAGTTGGGGTCCACAACGTTCTATCAAGTAAGTTAAAGTCCGCGAAGTGCCGGGGTCCGAATTTCCCAGTTGCTTGTAGGTCCATATTTGTTCTTCTGTCTTAGTTGATACAGGCAGTTTTCTGAGGATGGACTCAACCTCCGCTGCTCATTCCCATCTTTCTGAATTTGAGATTTGGTGGAAGGATCACTACAACTTCCTCAACGACAAGGGCTACAAGCTACGGAGTCGCTACAGTCCCGATTGGGTGCCCTCTTGGACGAACACCAACAAAGTTGACATAGAATGCGAGGATGGAATCATGCCACGAGTAGGTGCTTCTATAAAGCAATGCCGATTAACTTCAATGTATTCTTCAGCACCATTCTTTGCTAGATGCACGGCGCACACAAGACGGCGCTCGCGTATCACTCAAACGTATAGACGTGTCGCGACACCCTTATGAGATAAAGATTGGTCGCTATTTCTGTAGCGCTCCTCTTAGCGAAGATCCAACCAACCATTGCGTGCCAATCTACGATGTTTTGGAGGTGCCCACCGGCAATAATCTTGTGATAATTGTCATGCCTTTACTTCGAGATGCTACGGATCCCTATTTCGACACGGTTGGGGAAGTGGTGGACTGCATTCACCAACTCTTGGAGGTAAGGTCTTGATTTACTGACTCATCGTGACTCATATTTTTTCTTTCCTTTGAAGGGGCTCCACTTCATGCATAAACATCACGTCGCTCACCGGTACGTAACGTAGTAGTTGCTCGAGTGACTTGGTCTCATGACCTGGGCAAAGGGACTGCATGCAGCTAAACATACTGATGGACGGCAGCATGTTCATCGACGCATGGCATCCAAGCGATCAATTTATGTCCGAGGACTTCAAACGCGTGGCTAGGCATCGCACACGCACGCAGTCTCCGCCACGATACTATTACATAGACTTTGGCATCTCCCGCAAATATGATGCATCCAATACCAATCCACTGGAAATCCCCATATATGGTGGAGATAAAGGAGTGCCAGAGTTCGCGGAAGCCTACACCAAACCTTGGAACCCTTTCCCAACTGATGTTTGGTATCTTGGGCATGCTATCCAAGAAACATTCCTTGACGTAAAGTGCAGTAGTGGCTTCTCATTTTTCATACTCTGATTTGGACAAAACAGCGCTACTCAGGTGTGGAATTCTTGAGCGGTCTGGTAACGGATATGATGCACTCGGATCCAACGCAACGTCCGAACATGGACGATGTTTTTTCTCGATTCCAGGTTCTGCGCCAGGGTCTCAGTAAATGGAAATTACGTTCGCGGGTGGCTCATGATGACGAGAGATCTCTTTTTGATTTCCTAGCCTACTGGGCCCGTCGCATTCAGTACATAGTACGCAGGATTTCCCCGACGCATACTTCGCTGTGATAGAGCGGACTTCTTTGCAACAAGTCTCTCACAATACACGAGTTTTCTACCCTTATGTTCCCTTGCTATAGAGTGTGAGTCTGAGACGTCACGCTGACTTCAAGCCACACACTTGACTGCACAGCGTCAGATAGCTCGGTCTTCTGAATTAGCCTCGGGAACCCAAACGTGATTCCACGCGACCAGTTGAATATCATCGTCATGATTCAGTCCATATTACACAGGATTCCCCCAACGAATACCTCGCTGTCGTAGAGCGGACCTCTTTGTAACCAGTCTCCCACAATGCACGATTTCGCTGCCCCTGAACGTACATACAACGACGTCAGGTGACTGGCTGAGAAAAGTCAGGATAGCCACATAATTGGAACCCTGTCGTGGTGGCGGCAGGAAACACTAAGAAGGATCGGGCGAGAACTAACAGGACAAAACCGTGAAATTGATAGCGTGATACAGGGGAGCAATATGGTGGTACGTAGGAGACCCGAGTCTGCGATAAACAAAGAACATCACGATGATATAAAGGGCTCGAACAGTCACGTGGGACGAAACTCGTAAGCAGCAGGCTTACACCTCCCATCCTCCGAAGAATCTTGTCTCGCGTTGTATTCTTCTAGAGCGTCCGTATCTTCGACGTCATGGCCGGACAGCCACATGTCAGCTTCAGGTCCATATCCGCGACCACGCGTGCGCCGATCGAGGATGCGCTCTATCTCCCATGTTTCTGCACCGTCGCTGGTGACGACGGGCCCGGGTTGTTGAAGTTCGCGTGACGGGAACAATGTTGGATTGTTGGGTACGTGTTTCTTCAATTCTGAGGTATGAAATGTGGGGTGTATGTTAGTATGACTTGGCAATTCTAGAGTGTAGGAAGACGACTCAGGATGAGCCGATACTATTTTATATGGCCCGTCGAACCTGGGCATGAATCTGGCGACCCGTTTAGAGTCTCCGTTGAGATATTCATGTCGTCTGTGTGCTGTGGAAAGGTAGACATGTTCGTTGACCTTGAAGTCAGGTTCTTCTGCTCTGTGAGTGTTCGCGGAGCTCGCTTGTGAGATTTTTGTTGCGAGAAGAGCATCGTGCGCGTCGGCAACGTCTGTTTTTAGTGAGATTATAGCGTCCAGGGCTTTGGACACGTCCGTAGGGAAGTTGCTGCGTGTTGACTCAACGTCAATTTGAGTTAATGGAGGCAGGAGACGTGGCGAACGTCCTAGGTGCATGTGGAAGTGTGTATACCCTGTCGAAGCATTAGTGGAAGACATGAGGTTGAAACGTACACGTGGTAGTGCATTCACCCAGCTGGATTGGTGACGATCTACGAAGTAGCGCAGGGCTTGGTTGACAGTTTTATTCGTCCGCTCACTGGAACCATCGGTTTGTGGATGGTAGGCAGTTGAGAGTTTGAGGTGGATACCAGTTAGTCGATGCAGTGCTTTCCAGAACTTGCTTGTGAAGATTTTGTCGCGATCGGAGATGATGTCTAGTGGTAGTCCGTTTTCACAATACCAATGGTTGAAGAAAAGGTTCGCAATCTCGGGCGCCGTCATGGACATGCAGCACGGTACAAGGCGTATGTCAGCTCCGAGTCGGTCAGTAATTGTCATTATCCCATCGTATCCTTGTTCTGTTGGTAGTGGTCCGACGAAGTTGATGGACACGGATTCGCCGCGGCGATCTGGTACTGGTAGGGGGTGCAGAGGGCCAGATGGTTTCGTCGTCCTTGATTTGTTCCTCACGCAGTCTGGGCAGCATCAGGAAATCATCGAGTTCCTTTTTGTGCCTTAAATTTTTACCAAGGCGGCTAAGGAGAATAAGTACTATTAAGTAGTGATTTTGTACTTATTTGTCCTTAATTATATTTATTCCAAGGGAGATGGTGGCTGTACCCTTGACAAGGGTTACAACTTTGGTTTTCATCGAAAAAGTTCCCTTGGTCTACCATAGTCACTCCTTATCAAAATCCTAATGGTAGACTATCGTATTAGACTTGTATTAGACGATAGAGTATCATATTTTATTCTAAGTCCAATAGATATGGTATATATATAGGTTGCTGCTCATATATGTACAAGGTTATGTAGTCTAGTGGTAAGTAATGCTCGAAAGTGCGAGAAATGATCTTGTGATCTCAGCTGGTGAGCTGTGTGTCAGAAATTCCTAATTTAGATTACAACGCATTGTAAGGCATTTCAAGGTTTAAAGGCAAAATGGCCTTTGAAATGGGTTTAAATAATAGAGTTGTGCTTAAAATCGCCATAGAAATATGGTTGCAATAGCATTGCAACCCATTGCAACGGTCTTGCAATGGTACGGCAATGGTACGGCACGTTGCAATGTGGTTGCAATATTATTGCAATATATTGAAAAATAGCAAGATTCTTTGCAAATTCGTTTCAAGAATACCTCATTGCAACCACTTTCGGAAATTTGCGACATGTGGTCGAGAGTTCAAACCAAGTGGGTGGTAGAAAATGAAGTTGTAATTAATAATATTTTTATGGATCACCTCACACTTTTTGACATCCTTTTGACTGCCTTATTTTCCTTATTTTAAGGAAATTCTCCTTATTTAAGGAGATGGATCTACTTTTTCTCCTTATTTTAAAATGCCCAAACAGCCTTAAATTTTCCTTATTTCTCCTTATTTCTCCTTATTTACACAATAAGGAAAAAAAAGGAACTCGATGTTTTCCTGATGAGCTTGGGATATATGTTTCTTCTAGATCTCTTCTCATATTCGGACAGTAGAATGAGTTGCGCAGTGCTGCATACAATTTGTCCGCGCCAAAATGTCTGAGATCATCATGAGCAAGGCGGAAAATTGTTTCTCGGAGGTGAGTTATCCATGGTACGACAAGTCGTTCATTTAGGTACAACAGACCTTCGCGCTCTTGCAGTCCTGGCAAAGAATTCATTAGTTTCAATAATTTTGCGCACCATGGGTCTATTCTGTAGCCATTCTTGATGTTGAGTAACAACGAGGCATCTGGGGTGACTGATAGGACAAGACTGATGGGCTTGATACTCGTCCTCATCATGGGTGGTAGGTTTATCGTTTCTCGTGCATACAATGGGATCTCGTCATTCTCCGGCAGTAGTCGCGACAGTGCGTCGGTGACTGAGTTGTCTTCACCTGGTATGTACTGGATAGTGAAATCATATTGGGCGAAGAACTCTTGCCAGCGTGCTTGTCTGCGTGATAGTTCACATTGCGCGAGGAAGTTTTCAAGTGTTCTGTGGTCTGTGTAAACTGTGAATGGTGTGCCAAGCAATTCTACATGCCACTTTTTGAGTGCACGAACGATGGAGAGGAGTTCTTTTTCGTGTACGGGGTAGTTTAGTTGTGCATCGTGCAACTGCATTGAGTCAAATGCCATGGGTCGTGCTGTTTGTGGTGTGGGTCCGAAGCTAAGAACTGCGCCAGTGCGCCAGTTGCTCGCATCGCAAGTCACGTAAATATGATTGTTGCCAAGGTTGTCGTGATCGATAGTCATGAGGCAATCACATCCCACAATGAGCTGTTTGATAGTGTCAAAGGCAGTTTGTGATCCGTCATTCATCCTGGCCAGAGCTTGTCTGCTCCTTTAGTCGTCAGCGGCGTTAGGACTCGTGTGTGGTCCACAAGCTTGGGGAGGAACTGGTCTAGGTATCATACTTGTCCCAGGTAGGAACGGACATTGCTTGCCGACTTCGGTACAGGCCAGTCCAGGATTTTCTTAACCTTCAAAGCATCAGCTTCAATACCGTTTGCTGAGATATGCTGTCCAAGGAAGTTGAGCTCTGTGCAGAATAAGGCCGCTTTCTTGGGGGAGCAGAACAGACAGGCTTTTCATAGTGCCTCAAGCACTTGATGTATGTTTTTCATGTGTTCAGCGACGGTATTGGACCAGATGATGATGTCGTCAAGGTAGACATGGCATATTTTACCAATCAAGGGCCGTAATGCGATGAACATGCGTTGTTGATGTGTCTCCGGTGTGTTTCTGCCTCCCCGTGGCATTACTGTCCATTCATGTAGACCTTTTGGCGTGTCTATAGCGGTGTATTTGATGTCGTCTGGGTGCATTCTCGTTTGAAAGAACGAGTTCATCATGTCGATCTTGCCGAAGATTTTCCCTTTTGCGCAATCCCAAAGGATCTTGTCTACTCGCGGAAGTGGGTGGTTGTCAGGTATCGTGTTTGCATTGAGTGCTCGGTAGTCATTTACCCAACATGGGAGCACCTTAGGGTCCTTTTTAGGGATTAGGAAGGCAGGTGATATGAAGGGGCTACTGGATGGGCGTAGACGACCCGCCGCTATGTGTTCGTTAAGTAATGTTTTCCAAGCTTCATGATATTTTCAGGGCGTATTGTAACGTCGACACTGTATTCTGGTTATGAGACTTTAGAAGTTAAGGTGAGACTTGAGATATTATTCCGACTGACCGCTAATGTAAATAATCGTACAGTTTATATACTACGATACACTAATCCTAAGTATCCGATCTGGTGAGTCTATGTTTCGGACTTGTCTTTCTTCCGTGCTGTGCTTACAAATATTCTCTGGTTCTGGCTATTCCCATTACCATATTACTAACTACTGCGCTTGGTCTTCGTCATATCCATCAGTGCACAACACTCCCCCTCGAGCGCAACTCATGCTCATTCCTTCTCGTAATCTTTCTATGCGTAGTTTCGGCAATGCCTTGGTGAAAACATCCGTGAGGTTTTCGTCTGAAGGTACGTATTGCAGTGTTATGATTCCGTTTTCGATCACTGAGCGAACAAAATGATAGTGGATGTCAATATGCTTTGTGCGAGCGTGGAACTTGTTGTTGGATGTGAGTGCGATGGCGCCTTGGTTGTTGCAGTGGACAATAATGGGTGCATCTTTCCTTTTGTATAATTCCTTCAATAATGATTGAAGATATTGCACCTCTTTTGTCACAGATGTTAAGGCAATGTATTCTGCTTCCGCCGTCGATAACGCGATTAGCATTTGCTTTCGAGCACTCCATGCTACCGGCAACCCATGCAGTAGGACAACGTATCCTGATATTGAGTGCCTATGTGCTTGGCTTGCCCAATCCACATCTACGTATGCCTCGAGATCTCCATTCTTTGCTCCTAAGGTGAGTTTTGCGTTTCTTGTCCCCTTCAGGTAGCGAATAACACATTTCGCTGCTTCCCAGTGTGACTTCGCTGGCTCTCGCATAAATTGCGAGAGTATCGCCACGGAGAATGCTATATCCGGCCGCGTGCTCATTGCTGCATACATCAGTGAGCCGACTGCTCTCTGGTAAGGTACGTCTTTGGATATTTCAGATTGGGTGCCTGGTGGATGATCCTCTCCTAGGCTTACACCTGTTTCCATTGGTGTCTGGGCCGGTTTGGCTCCTTCAAGACGGAAATGTTCGATGACGGTGTTAATGTACGCCTCTTGGGATAGCGTGATCGTTTGCTCCTTTCAGTCCCTTTCTACCTTGAGTCCCAGCAACCAAGTGAGTTCTCCTATATCTGTGATTTCGAAGTGATTTCGAAGCTGATCTTTGAAGTTAAGGATGTGTTTCAGATGTTTCGACGTGACTGCCATGTCGTCGATGGATACCATTATGACGGTGTGTTCTTTGTCTTGGTGCCGGAAATACACCGCCCGGTCAACTTGCGAACACTGTCTTGTTACTTAAGGGTCTTATATAATGTCGTGTATAATGACAACACTATTATACACTGAAGACTTCTTGCCAGTCCTTAAGTTCACGGTCTACGACTTTTCTAGTTTTTGTGGTAGATAACGTGGTGAGTTCTTGGGAGGATTTAGTTTGTTGTCCTCTTCTTGTCTTGTACAATAGCACTAATGTAATACAATTGGGTTCCTGTCTGTGTTCTGAAAAAAAGGTAGGTATGTTTCACCCTAGTAGGTCGTGTTTCAACCTATGAAAGTCTGTTTCAACTTGGTCGTGTTCTCCTGAGGTTCGTGTCTCACTTTCCGTTGAAAGGGAGAGTCAAAGTAAATATTCGTAAAGCTAGACTGAGAGCTGTTCAATGGTTGTATATGACACAGTTATACAACACTTAGATAAGACAATAATGACAATAGTTGTATAGCGATCACGGTATACAACTATCTGATAATACGATAGTTATACAGTCAACCTTAGCAAGGATCCATTATAACTTTATGTTTCAATAATGAAAGTCAACCCTTGATGTCAACAAATCCCTTTAACGAATCAACGTAAGGATGATGACGAGTATGGCTTTAATGATCAAATAATATAGTATATACAGTCAATCCCCTGTAAGGCAGTGTATAACTATAAAAAGAAATGCTTAGTAATCTTACTTCAAGGCAACTCGTAGGCCTGCACTTTAGTTCTTATGTAATCTCACTTGTTGGAGATGGTTTAAAGTGGGAAGTTATATTTTTGGGTGGCAAAAAGGGGTCCTTTTATACCTTTTTGGAATTCCCCTTACTAAGCATGATTGCATCAGATGGATTGGTAAGAATACCAGGCCAAAGGGAGAGATGAATCAGCTTTTAGTAATCTACATTACATACATAGGGTAATTCTTACAAAGAAATTATAAAGCATGACCAACCATGTCAATTTATGGTGAGTCAATCCAAATGTTGTTACAAAGCCTGACCAAGCATGACTAAACATGTTGTGTCAGCCTTAAAACCAGTAAATTCACCAGTCACATGATGTGCTGACAAAAATGGTGGCTGAAAGAAACAAAACAGAAATAAACAGAAGTGTGGCTGAACAAAGCCCAAACAAAAATAAACAAACTGAAACAGACAGAAGGTCACATGATCACTATAAATACAAGATAAGATAAATCTGAGAAGTGAGAAACTAAAATAGAACAAGGAAAATAGACACAACTCGGTGACAGCAAAGGACTAGACAAACTCTCGTACCTTCCTTATCACACTTTCTATACAACAGGTGTGGTATCAATCACATACCATGCACCACAACACGTGTATCCTGCTTCGAGGAAGAATTCTTCTAGCTCCTCGGACCATTCAAAGCCTGCCTGCTTTAGTCCATAGAGACTTCGCAGCAGTTTCAAAACTTTTCCGTGGTCTTCTGGCTCCAAATATCCGGGTGGTGCGCGCATGTAAATATCGTCCCTGAGCATGGCATTGAGGTAAGCACTCTTGATGTCTACCTGGTGTATTTCCCAATTGTTCTTTGCAGCCATTGATAGGACCGTTCGTATAGTGGTCATTTTGGATGTAGGTGTGAATGTCTCTTGATAGTCGACTCCGTACTCTTGTCGCTGACCATTTGCTACTAGGCATGCTTGGAGCTTTACTTTCTCTCCATCGGGTCCTTGTTTCGTCGCTAGGATGAAATGACAGGGTATTATGTTCGCGCCTCTAGGTGGGTCTACTATTTCCCATGTTCCGAGTTTCTCCAATTGACCTATCTCATAGTCTATGGCTTGTTGCCATTCCTCCGCATCTGGTCCGCTAAGCGCTTCTCTCAATGTTGGTTCTCTTTCCGCAGCTGCTAAAGCGTGATGTGTGAAAGAATGTGATTGGCTGTCATCCGGTAAGTTCTCGATTGATGCTGCTGCTATCTCCCCCTCATGTAAGGCTTTGTAGTAACCTGCAGGAGGTTGCACTCGAGTGGCTATTGGCGCTGTTGGTGGAGGAAGTGGCTGTGTCGAGGTGGAGTTTGGGGTTGCGTTGTCGGTGTGACGTTCTGGACATTATTGGTTGGGGCTGTCTGCCTGGACTCCCCCTCGTCCAGTACGTCATCCTCGATACTGACACCTGGCGGGACAAAACTAATGTTCCGTTCAATAGATACTCGTCGTTTTCCGGGCCAGTATGTCCTGTAACCTTTGCTGTCTTCATCCACTCCCACAAATAATGCCTCTTCGGCCCTAGCTTCGAGCTTCCCATTATCCGGTGAGTGCACATACAATCGTGCTCTGAATTCATGTGCTGCCGCTAAACTTGGTTTAGCCTTATGCATTAATTCATACGAGGTGTGCCTGGGGATCACATGAGATGGTAAGTGATTCTTTAACCAAGTGGCATAATTGATAGCTTCGGCCCATAGGAATTTTGGAAGATCCTTCGCGATCAACATGGCCCGTGCATGTTTGACCTGGGTCCTATTAAGTCATTCTGCTATGCCGTTCTGTTGAGGCGAGTCATGAACCGTAAGTTGACGTTGTATTCCCTTCTCTTGAAGATATTCATCAAACTCTTTACTAAGGTATTCTCCCCCTCGATCCGAACGGATTTTGCGTAGACGCGCACCATGTTGACGGGTTACATAAGCCTCATAGTGCTTGAATGAGGTAAGTGCTTCACTCTTCTTCTTCAAAAATTCTATCTTCGTCTCCCTGCTGTAATCATCAGTGAAACTGATGTAATACAGACATCCGCCTATAGTTGCAGTCTGTGCAGGTCCCCATAGGTCTGTGTGGACCAAATCTCCGTAGGTACATGCTCTTGTCTTCAATTCTTCAGGAAACAGCTGATGGGTTGCTTTCGCTTTTGTGCAGGTTTCACAATATTCTGGTTTCGAACCAATATCAAGGTTTATTCCTCCAATGATATTCTTCTTTACAGCATCGAGTTATGCTGTTTGCGAGATGTGTCCTAGGGCACTATGGAGTTCATATATGGTGCGTTTGGTTCTTGCAACATTTGCGCATTGCTGATTTCGAGAAATGATGCTATAGAGTCCGTCTACTTGCGGAATAGCTGCTATGATCCTTCGTTCGGGAGCGGGTGATATTATTTTGCAAAGTTTATCTTCGAAGAGGATAGAAAATCCTGCTGCTGCAATGCGGTTGGTTGATATCAAGGTGAAGGCCATCTTCAGCGTGTATAGTGCATTCTTGAGTGTAATGCTTGTTCTTTTATCCCCTAGTGGTAGATCTATGCTGACATCTCCTCGTCCTATAGCATTGATTGTAGATCCATCGGCCATATGCACTTTCTGTGCTTTGATTGGGGCGAAAGTTAAGAACTTTGAGTGATCGGGGCAGAAATGGGAAGTAGCGCCGGAATCTATGATTGCCCCACATTTCTCGACAGGCATGTCTAGTTGCTTTGCTATCGCAACCATATCTAACAAAGCAAAAGCATATTCCTTCGTGCTTTCATCTTCAGTTGCTGTGTTTGCACCTTGCCTGTGCATACTTCCTCCTTTTCTCTGTTTCGGTCCCTGACCTTCCTTTCCGCCTCCAGGTCTCCAACAATCGGCCTTATAATGGCCTTTGCGATCGCAATTGTAGCACATAATGTCCTTGTTAGTGCTATCTCCGGTGCGATTCTTCTTTCCGCTCATCTTTGCTGACAAAGCACTGTTTCCAGCTTTCTTTGATGTTCCGTGGTTTAGCTGTTGATGTTTGTACTCTTCGGTTACAACATTGACCAGCTCATATGAGGTAAGGGGCTTCTGCGAGATTTGAGCTGCGGCATTAACAGATGAGAGTAGGGGCCTATAGGTTTCTGGGAGAGATCCCATTATTATGGCTGAAAAATCTTTGTCGTCAATTGATACTCCCATCCCCGCTAGTGATTCACGAAGTCGGTACAACTCTCCAAAGTGTGCTTTCACATCTCCTCCTTCCTCACATCGAGTTTCCTGTAGCCGATGGCGCAAATCTATTTGCACCAGTTCGGTCTTGCCTTCGTGTATGGTGCGTATTTCTTCCCATATCTTTGAGACTTCATCCAGATTTTGGACACACAGCAATAGCCGATCTGAGATTGTGCTGAATATGTGCTGTCTAACAAGTGAGTCCTTTTGATAATGTTCATCAATTTTCTTCTCTAATTCCTTGATTTCGGTAGCTGTTGCCAGTGTAGTGCCATCTGGCTTTACCATTTGTCCATTCGTGTTCATCGTGTATGGGACAGGTTTGGTTACTCGACCGTCTAGGTACCACATCAAACCTCAGGCGCCAATCACCATTTTTGCTCTTTGTTTATACATTATCCAGTTCGAGCCATCTTCGGCAAGCTGGGGTATGTTATAGAGTGCGGAGCTGGAGCTGGGGAGCATGGTACTGTTCAAGTCGAGTCAGGGCTCATAACCTCTGGTTATGAGACTTTAGAAGTTAAGGTGAGACTTGAGATATTATTCCGACTGACTACTAATGTAAATAATCGTACAGTTTATATACTACGATACGCTAATCCTAAGTATCCGATCTGGTGAGTCTATGTTTCGGACTTGTCTTTCTTCCGTGCTGTGCTTACAAATATTCTCCAGTTCCGGCTATTCCCGTTACCATATTACTAACTACTGTGCTCGGTCTTCGTCATATCCATCAGTGCACAACATGTATTACTTTGTTTGGGTCTTTCAGACGAATTCGATGTACAATTTCTGTAGGCAGTTGGTCGATATTTGGGATGTCAGATGGGAAACGGTCCTCGAATTTATGTCGCATTTCAGCATCCAAACGTTCTAGTTGTGTCTTGTTCTTTTCAATGAAAGCGAGTGTGTCGATTCTCTTTCGTAGAATGTTCGTTATATCTGGTGATACTGACGTGGTGTGTACATCCGGAATTTCGTCGCGTGATGTTAGGACAGTCTGTAGTTCACGAAGTACATTTTTGCGTAGGCACAAAACATCATGGTGTGAAGGGATTTGTACAGGTACACATTTCGTATACGTTGGTGGATTAAGTAGGTCGTAGTTCGTGACTTATATAAGTCTTCCGCTAACTTTTTGTGTGTGGCGAGATCTTCGAAACACTTGTCGTCGAGATGACGGACTTCTTTGATCCATTCTCTGAGGGTGAGAGTCGAAGCGAGCTTTGCTCTAAGTACTGGCATGGTAAGTTCGTCACACAAGTTAGCCTTTAGTTGGTTGCGTAATTGTTTGTCGTCAAGGTGGGCGCTGTTGTTGTATAGGAGGGCATTTTGGTTCTGTAGTCCTAATGCCCATTCATAGAAAGGGCGGGCACCTTGTTGCGAACCTAGCACCTTCTTACGTAGCTTTGTGTCCCAGTGCGCTTCAAGCCAGGCAGCTTTCAGTGCCGTCATGTATTCAGTGAATGTTCCTGCATCTAGGGTGGCTCGTAGTGCGAGATACCAAGTGTGGAGCCGCGGGTCTAACATCCCGAAAGCTACCATCTTGACTTGATTTTTTGGTTCGATTTCTTTGTGCATGAAGTAAGTCGCACAGGCATTCTCCCAGTCATGCGCGACTTCTGGTGTCAGTTTGCCTGCCAAGAGCTTCGGTGGCTTACTTGGGGCAGACTGTTCCACTGAAGCCGATTTCATGTTGTGAGGGAGGGAGTAGACTATATGCGTCATTTCTCATCAGCAAACTACTGATTTGGCGACAGAGCGCTACAACAAAAACAAGATCATACAAAGCCACACAATATCACAGACACACAAGACTCCACACATTACAAAATCTACAAGCGACAAATGAAGCACAAAGTATGTAGTGAAATAATGTGATAATGGTAATGAAAAAAAATGTATTTCTACTAGAACCAATCTTCCCTGATCATACCCCATTTCAAAACATGTATATAGTTCAACAAGAGTATAAACAGATGACTTGAACTCTATCCGAGTCAGCCACAGAAATGATAGTAGGGGACCCGGGCCCGCTGGCCATATTTATGAAGATGAGCCGCTCGTTGTCTGTAATGATCTCAACACTGATCAGCGATAGCAAACATAACAGATAAACACTCACTGCCATGCCCTCTGAGTGAGTGAATGTTAGAATACTGCTCTTCTTTCGCTCCATATGTAGGCGTCCGACATTGAGGTCCGCCGTCAATAAACGGAAATTGGCTGTCTCTGCGCGGCGACACAAGATATTGAGAAGTGTCACTTGATGTTCAAGAATGCAATCAGCCAGGTGCTTTTTGGCTTAACACACTTTCCATTTTGCTTTGGCTGCCTAGAGGGCGAGGTCAGAGTGATCAGCAGCTCCTTCCAAGTCTGCAACCCCATCCAATAACATGTAGTCAACCTCCTGCGGAAGATGGATAAGAATGATGAATGAAAATAACAGGGTAGGTCTCACAAGGTGCATGGCGGTAGGAAAATCATCTTCCCCTCCCATATAGTGTGATTGTGCTGTATTCCGACTCGGAGTCTTGTTCATTTGCGGCTTTGGATTTGATGGTGGTCTGAAGTGAAGAGTAGCAGATGCTGTGGTATGTGTGCTTCGACCGCAACCGTATTCAAACAAGCGTGAAGACTCGGACTGAGGAGAGCATAAACATTGAGGAGAGCTGTCACGGTGGGAGTTCATGGAATGGATGATAGCACAATAACAATAACGACCGTGTGAAATCTTGACCTTGACTTCGCATATGTCAGTGCCAACATGTCCAAAATGTGGGAAGACATTCACCAAGGAAAGCAGTATCACTCGCCACCTCAGCCAGCCTCGAACATCTTGTCATAGCTCCATCTGGGACATTGTCAATATCTCGCAGTTTGCACAGGTGGAACCACAGGAGGAACCTGGAACGAGTACTCACAGATTCCCGCAACTTGGTGATAATGATCAAGTGCATGCTGACTTCGATGGCAACTTTAATTTTATTGACGACGACTTCAGTGCGGCTGGAGAGTCATTGGAGGAGAAGTATGAGGGTGCCGGGACGTGTTACTCTCAAGATGGTTTGACCTTTTTGGATTTATTTGACACCGATGAATATGCGGAGAGCAGGAAGGAAAACCTTTTCTACCCTTTCGCATCCAAGGGAGAATGGGAAGTCGGTGATTTTCTTTTGCGTTCTTCCCTTAGCATGACTGCGATTGACGAATTTCTGAAACTTCCGATGGTCTGCCATAGTCTCCGTCACAGTACTTTCATCGCTCACATCCTTTTTCAGATCCAGAAATTGTGCCTTTCATTCAGCAATGCTAGAGAATTGAGAAGCCAGGCGGAGATGCTTCCTAGCGGACCCAACTGGAAATGCCAAGTTATCCCCTCCGCCTATCCCACAAAATATCCTATCCGACTCTTTTGGAGGGATCCTATCAAATGCTTGGAGAGTCTTTTTAGCAACCCCCTTTTTCACGACAAGCTTGATTTTGTCCCTCGTCGCATGTACAAAACAGCAGTGCACCTTCTGCAGGTATACTCGGAATGGTTGACGGGCGATGCTGCTTGGGAAATGCAGGTATGTGCAGTCGAGTCTGTGACATTTGCGTGATCTCACCACACTTTCTGCAGACTCAATTTCCAAGAGGTGCTACAGTTCTTGGCACCATGCTTTCTTCCAATAAAACCAATATCACTACCATGATGGGTGCCAGGATTGCTCATCCACTTCTTCTGGGGCTCGCCAATATACGCATGCGTACTCGCACGAAACTCTCATCAAAAGCTTTTCTGCTTACAGCTCTCCTCCCTATCCCAAAGTACCTACACCCCAATCAATGAATGCGAGGCATTCTTGAAGACCGCCTTATGTCTTTCAATTGTCCTAAAGCCATTGATGAAAGCAGCTGAAGTTGGGATCATGATGTCTGATCCGGTGGGAAATGTTCGACACTGTTTTACTCCTCTTGCAGCATACATCGTTGATACCCCAGAAGCAGCCATGCTTGCATGTGTACGCAGGAAGACTTCCCCGTTTACAATTGCTTCTTATCTGCAGTTTGGCGACAGTTTCCGGCACCCCGCTCGCACATGCTCTATTACCCTTGACCAGCTCAACAACATCACTGTTGATCCCAATGAACTCGAGGCGTATTTTAACGCATGCGCTGAATACCGGCTAAATGGTGTTCATTCACCTTTCTGGGTAGACTGGCCGCTTGCCGATCCCTCGGTCTTTCTGATGCCAGAGCTGCTACATCACTGGCACAAGGAATTTTGGGACCATGACCTTCAGTGGTGTCTAGCTGTTGTTGGTGCTCAGGAACTTGATTTCAGGTTCTCAATATTGCAGCCCATCACAGGTTACTGTTACGAACTAGGATAGTTCTAACACAAGACAACTCAATAAGAGTTTGACGTCGAGTGAGATTCGTTTATGAAGTGCAATAAGCACAACGTTCAGCTAGGACAAGACTAAGAGGGTGTCTTAGACTTGAGATAGATTCAGACGACTTAGAATTGGAGGTTCTAAGCGAGGAAGTTCCAGGTAAAACCTAGTAAGATTAAAGTAAAGAAATACAACAATAACTACGTGCTTAAATAGTCCATATGGGGCGCACGGACCAAGAGAACGCATAAGCGATATAAGTACAACGGGTTTCAAGATAACCAAGAAAGGTAACAGAACGCGTAAGCTAAAGAATGCGTAAGACAATAGAACAACAGGAGTCTAGTGGCGGCTGTGTGCGACCATGACGTAGTACAATGGTGAAAGATAAGAAAAAATGTATAGGGGTAACACTGACTGTAACAGTTACCGCCACTTTGCCGGCGGGATCTCCAAACTCAAACAAGTCACTGGCAGAGTTCACCGTGACATTCAGCGCTACATTGTTGGCCTGATATCTGGTGTTGCCCCTCGTCAATTTGTGATCGCTGTAGGTGAGGAATGTTGTACTTTGGGAAAAGTAATTGATAATTAGTAGGCTAAGTAAAACCTCTGGGTGCGAGTGTTCAGAGTCGTCCCAAGGAGATTGCTACTGAGAAAGTTCCTCCTAATGTGTGGAAGGGAATTGATAGCTGATGAATTGAGCTTGATTTCCTATAGCGCGTGTGAGAGCACGAGTTGTAGGGCGAAGGGCGAAAGTCATGCGATAGAAGTAGCGCGCGCACGAATACGAGAGTAGCACGATATAGAACCAGTTTCCAAGAAGTCGAAGAGGATACGAGTTTGACTATTGACTAGGCGCCAACTTCAGAATGAGCAGAAAATCAAGTGGATTCAAATTCTAACTGGTACTGAGGTGATGGTGGAAAGTAAAGTAGGTAATGTAAATTGAAGCACTAGACATGCAACTCTAGCTAAGCGGTATTCCCAGGGCACGGTACCGGATTGGGAGCGCTATAGGTAATATTAATATGTATGAAATGAGAGATGAGCACATAGATGACATAGGGTGACGAGATATGATTAGTTATGATTATGCAAGGCCGAGACTCACCTATGAACTATAGGACAATTGGACAGGACATGCGGAGGGAGTGCACCAGACCTAGAAAGAGTGCGCGAGTGCGCGAAAGATAGCGCGAGTGTGCGCGATGTCGCGTGATAGCGTGTTGTGTCGCGCGTGACTACTTTAGTGTGCAGATGATGGATAGAGGCGAGGTTGATAGGAATATGTGTGATTATGAGCCCAGGGAGAGATGAGTCTCTACACCTGCGGGGGACTTTGCATTCTGACTGTCCCCAGTCAGTCACATACAGCGCGAATGGACTTAGCAAAATTTCTGAAGGACAAAGTCACGTGACCGTGCGCGTACCGCCATGGGAAAGAATGAGTGCTGGTACCGGTAGTGGATTTGTGGTTTGCGGACTTTGTGGGCACAAGTCGCTGACCTAATCTGGTTCAATGGTTATATTCCTCAACTCACTTCGTGCTTCTCTTCTTCCTCATCTTATCACAAACAATGATGAACTTTGATCTCGCCATGCTTACTGCATCCCCTTCTCCTGAGCCTGAGCCTGAGGCTCTGCCTCTAAGCGCTGCTGCTCTCGTTTCACAGGAGGAATCCGCGGAGACTCGCATCACTCGGACTTGGCGTGCCATCTGTGACCAAGTCCGCACCCTCATCTTAACGGTGCCGGACGCGCGCGGTGAGCTCATTGAGGAGCAAGAGTCGTGGATGCGGGAATGGAGTTCCCTTTTGGTGCGTGTCCTTTCTCTTCTCTTTGCGTCCTTGTTCTAACTTCTGGCCTGTAGATGAGTATGACTGCCTGTGGCAAGGATGGGGTGGCGGCCAATGTTCCCCTTTGCATGGAGGGCGAAGATACCGTGGCTCTTGCGAATGGCCACAAGTCCCATCGAACCTTGGAGAAGCTCGTGAAGAGCTGGAAGGCAAAGGCAATCCTGCCTGCGGTGGAGGAACCCAAGGTCGCGACTGCGCGTCCAATTGCGCGTGTTGTGGAGGTCATCCTTCCTGCTACTGGAAGCTCTTCCAAGGCTCCAGCGGAGGAAGAGGACCGCATTACTCCTCCTGATATGGGCGACCCGGTGAGTACCTTTCGCGCATTTTTTTTTCTTTTCCTATTTATTCATCTCGTCTGATTAGGTTTCTGGAGGGTGGAAGTCTGTTCCTGTGGCGCCCAGGTGTGAGCGCTGTGTCGATGGGAAGTTACATTGCATCGCCGAGAAGGGGAAGCATTGCGATGCCTGTGCACATGCCAGGAAGGGGTGCTCCTTCATTTGTGAGTCCTCTTTTCTCTCGTCCTTTTTCACTGTGTATTGATGACTTTGCTCAGCCAAAAGGAAGGCTCCTGCTGCACGTGTTACTAAGGTCGCGAAGGCGCGCAAATCTACCGTCGAGTCGACAAAATGCATGGCTGCCTCCACCGCAGGTGGTGACGTGGATGAGTCTTCCTCCGAGGCTGAGGTCGAAATCGTTGGCGAGCGCATTGCCGAGGAGAAGGTCATCCGCAGTTCCCTCACCATCCCTCCTCGCGCCATCAAACCTCTTCCTGCGCTTCCATGCGCGTACCGAGCAGGCGGAGATGATCACCTTGTCCAACAAGGCCTACACCAATGCGCAAGATTGGGCGACTGTGGAGATGAAGTTGGCAGAGCTCCTTGATTGATTAGATAGTTGCCTCTTTTGTCTCCGCGCCAATGCGCATGTACTATACTTGTCTCCTGTTGGCGCCAGTGCGCCTGTACTACAGATGACTCCAATTGACGCCAATGCGCCTTGTACCAATAGATATACTTGTCGTGTCCACATGTCCATGTCCAAGTCCCAATAGTCCATAGGCGCTAGTGAGATAAAATGAATATGTAGTGAGTAAGAGAAATTGATACGGTTTGAGAGATTGAAAGAAAATACGATGCGTGTGTTTCACGGAGTGCGCGTCTGTCTTATCTTCTTCGTGCGAGCTTCCTTCATCTATTCCTGTCGTCTACCCTTGGCGCGAATGATTAGTTATGATGCGCGGATGATCTAATGATAAAACGTGCGCGGCGCGGCTGCGCGCATTCGAAATGGAAAGTCTAGTGGGTCTATGGTGCGCGCACTCGATCCAGAAATGAAACTTAGCTATATACTTGACGTGTGATTTTGGAGGTGTTCTATATTAGAGTCTGTTGGTTATATGTTCAGGCAATGCGCGTTATATGGAACAAGAGCGGGAGAAAATGAGATCACTGGACTAAACCCGGGGTAAAACTGAGTGTAGGTATTGAGACAGTATATTTTTGTGATTTTTGATTTTATTCGATGTTTTTGTTATTTTTGACGGTGTGTGATTTTGGAGGCGTTCTATGATAGAATGTCAAGTGATGTAGGGGGTGGGTGTGAATCGCATTGTAGAGACTCGCACCTATACAGGCACTTCCTCTCAGTATCTCCCAATTCCTTGTTACATTCCAGCTCTAGTCCACAGGACAAGTCTTGGGCATTCGCGCGCCATCGCATTTCAACAGGCATCATGTACGCTCTAGCTACGTCGCGCGTGCAGCGCGCTCACCTTAGGACCTTCGTGCACTCATCCATCCATCCATTCCATGTCCTCGCTGGTCCATTGGTGCGTTCTTCCCATGGTTTCTCCTTTTGGCTAACTTGTCTCGTCATCATTCGCATGCCTGTGTGCTACCTACTATATTACCTACAATTCTATCTTTAGCCTACTCGGTTCGGTTCAGCGCTGCAAGCGCCGCTTACCACTACATATAGTTCACGTCCTTGGACTTGGTTCTGGATTGAATTCCCGCATCTCACGCCCGCTGTAACTAGCTACCCTCAGACTGACAATCTAAATCTTCTAACAACTCTCTGCTCATTCGCATGCCTTCGCATCGCGCATCTCTTCGCATCTTAAGACACTCTCCTGCTTCTAAGGAATCAATCCTTAGTCTTACTCTTCGAATTCTCAGTCGCACGCACTACTTGCGTCGCACATGCTTGCACCACCTTTCACACACACGCGTTCGTATATCGCGCGTCCCTTAGTCCTCGACCAGTATCAGAGGTTTCCCTTTCTCAGTTGCTGTCCTTTGGGCCGACTTTATACTCGCACACAGGATTGACTGCAGACCGCCCTGTAACTGACCATTATCGCACAGTCTAGATTCCTCTTCTTCAACTGGAGCCCACTGCGAGGGACACTCCTGAGAGTACTGGTAGAGTATTAAGATCTAACAGTCGCTGCAAAGCAAACAGAGAAGCTAACGCCGCCTTCGACAAAGCGGCGCACAAGTATAAACAGAAAGCCCTCTTTCCCCTAGCACGACGCGCTCGCCCGCGCAAAGTGTCATCACTCGCGTGCACAGATATACCGCTTTTTGTGTCTTCCACGGAAAGACCAGCATCGCCAGTCACACCTTCAATGCAACACTTGTCGAAAGACTCATCAGACAGTCTCGACAACATCGACGACCACAGAGGACAGCTTCCTGGAGCATTTTTGAACACACCTCAGAGGCCTTTTATTTTGAACTTTGATTCTCTTTCATCGCTCAGCGCACTAACTGATCTTAGCGAAGGCGAACCCTCCACGTTGTCTTCATATCCCAGCGCACTTCCTAAAGTAGAAGCGCCGCTCGTCAAGTTAGAACCCATCAGCATGCGCCGCTTATCCAATGCTATCCCTACTAGCGCCACGCAATCTATATTCCCTTACACCCTTCCGCTCAAACCCTCCTACGTTGTACCAACAGTTCGACAAACTGTCGCCACACCGCCCCCAGTCACCCACGCCCAACCTACCCTCATCGCGCAACCTGCCGCTATCATCCCCACCATGTCCGCAATCCCCTTTAGAATGCCCGTGCGCGGTTCCGAACACGCGCCCAAATTTGACGGCAAGGCGTCGAGCCTTCTCGAATTCCTTGACCAGCACGAAGTGCTGGCAGACGACAGAGGTCTTCAGGGCCTCAATCGCATTAAGCAGCTTTTGTGCTACCTCTCCTCAGACAAGAGAGAGCTATGGGCTGGCTTACCAGAAGCATCAGCTAGTGACTTCGACACGTTTATCGTCGAGGTCAAGGTAATGTATCCAGGTTGCGAAGGCGACCGACGCTACGCACTCACGGACTTGCAAGCTGTCGCGCGCAAGTACGCAAGTATGCCCATGCCAACCGTCGACGAGATGAGTGCATATTATCGCACATTTTGCAAAGTCATGCAGCCGCTATTGGCTAGTCATCACATTGGTACAGCCGAGCGCGATTGCCTCTTCTTAGAAGGGCTACCCAGCGATATTCAGATGCAAACGCGCACGCGTCTGATGATTAAGTTCCCTGACCATCACCCACAGGATCCTTACCCGTTCGCGAATGTCTTTGCTGCAGCATGTTTCTTATTGCCGGTGACAGCGCCAGAAGTGGCACCAGTAGCCATTGCGCCTCTCGCTAGCCTAATCGCAGCACTGACACCCGTGCCTGCGCAACAGCCAGCGCAGGGATCCGTCACCAAGCGCGAGTATACGGTTAAGCGTGCCAACCAGCAGACATCAGACAACTGCATGTTCTGCGGCAGTCTCGAGCATTTCCTTGGGCACTGCCAAGAATGAACCAAGTACCTGGAAGCAGGGAAGTGTAAGTTGGATGAGGACCGCAGGCTCATTCTGCCTAACGGCAACAGAATCAGCGGGCGCGAAAATACGCTCAAAGAGCGCATCGATCACTACCTCGCTAGTGTTGAGAAGGATGCGTCGCCTAGTACTAGTGCTCACGTCGGTCTGTTCTATCGTGCGTCGCCGGAAGTCGATTGCGTGTTAGAGGTAGACTCATCCGCATTCATGCACATGGTCGTCGACTCTGAGTCTGAAAACGACGAAGACAAGCTCGAAGTACAACGCGCCATGCAGGCGCTCGCGCTCACGTTCGCGCAAGCCAAGCACGATCAGAAGAAAGGTAAAAGTGTTCACTTCAATGGCATAGAAATACCCAGCGAGCCTCGCGCGCAACCAGGACCTGCATCACAACAAGCCACTGTAGAGGAGGAGTTAGTCTCTCCTGCGATACAAGCTTCGTCTAACAAGGGCAAAGGACTGGCAGTCGCAAAAATCATTCCGCCTGTCACGACTAAGGTTGCTGAACCTGTACCCAAGATGCCCACTGCGGGCGCATCTTCATCATCTTCATCCGTGCAAAAGACCACTAATGTTCCACCCCCGCCAGCATCAACACCAGCACCAGCAGCACCCATGACAACGGGCTCTTATCGATTATCATTCGCCTTGGAAGACAAGGGAGCAGACAAACACGTCGCAGAGCGCATCTTCGACTCCAACCTCAGCATTCCCGTAAGGGAACTACTCGCCGTTTCGCCAGAAGTCAGGAAGCAGTTCCGCGACATGACCACCAACAAGCGCGTTACAGTTGGCACGGTCTCGGTCAACGAGCTATCAGGCCACTTTGCAACCGATGGATGGATGAGTCAGTACAACGACTCACGCACAAGGAGCGACGACGGTCGCGTCATCGCTGACCATCTCGCGCCCCTGCGCTGCATACGCACCACCACTATTGGAGGGCGCAAGCTCACCTGTGTGCTCGACCAAGGTGCAGAAGTCGTAGTAATGCCGAAGGAAGTATGGAAATCGCTCGGTGTTGGTCTGCGCTCAGATCATTGCCTAAATATGGAATCGGTCAACATGTTGTGAGACGTGACGCTTGGCGTGAAAGAATATCCCGCTCGACTTTGGAGGCGGACCTATGTTCTTCCAAATCCAAGTCACGGAGCGCGCGAACTTCGAGGTTCTGCTTGGGCGTCCATTTTTCATTTTAACTTCGTGTCGCACCTTTGATCTCCCTAATGGGGAGCAAGATATTTTGTTAACGGACCCTAATACACGCAAGGAGATGTGCATCCCGACCCTCCCTTGGGTCAAGAATTGCCAAACCGTGACGCATGGTTCTCCGTGTGCGCAGCACACGCACATGCACATGCAAGTGCACGCAAATGTGGCCAAGGTAGAGGGTCAGGGTTTTTAAGTATCGATGATCTGCAGATTCTGCGGGGAGACACTAATACGTGTTCATGCACCCTGCTTAACCATTCATATTCATTTATTCACTCATCTCATTATCGCATCATGTCCGATGTGTCGCTTATCGCGCCCGCTGAAGACTATTATCGTCAGCTCTTAAGGAGCGATACCACATCAGTTTCTGCGCTCTTGTATTCATCATCAGTTTCATTTTCTTCCCAACCATCTCAATCACATTCCGTGCATTATGCGCATCTAACCACAACTCGTTCTGTTCTAGATAAAGCGACTATCACCGCTTTTAATTCCTCATATCATTACGATGCCTCTCGACACGCGCTGGTTTACAAGCCAGTAGCGAAGAAAGTGCACACCGTACCTACTGCTACGCCCCCAGAATATAGGGTGATGCGCGAATGCGCACCAGATCCCTTAGTTGGTTTACCAGAGATACCAGCCCATCCCCCAGACTTTGTACCAGGCGCATGTTTCACCCAAGCGTGCGTGGACAAGGTAGACCTTGACCCCGTGAACTGGCTTTGGCCAGAAGAGTTGAAACTCGTATGCTGGCTTGTTCGCACACATGAACTTGTGTTCGTGTGGGACACATCAGAACGCGGTCGCCTCGACGAAAGATACTTCCCGGCATACAAAATTCCCATGGTACCACACGCACCATGGTCTCAGCGCAATATTCCAATACCGCCATCTACGATTGGCGAAGTCACACGCATCATCAAGGAAAAGATCTCGTCAGGCGTTTACGAGCCTTCAACTGCTGCGTATTGCTCGCGCTGGTTTTGCGTTGTTAAGAAGGACGGAAAATCGCTATGCTTAGTTCATGACTTGCAGCCGCTTAATGTGGTGACCATTCGCGACGCGTCAGTCCCGCCATTTGTCGAGCACCTCGCAGAGTCCTTCGCAGGCTATGCAGTGTATGGCATGATGGATTTGTATTCGGGCTATGATCAGCATGCGCTCCATATTGAGTCGCACAACCTTACGACGTTTGGAACACCTTTGGGGCCCCATCGTTTGACCACACTGCCGCAAGGCCATTCTAACACTGTTCAAGTTTTCCAGGGCGATATCGCATTTATCCTTCAAGATGAGATCCCTAACCACACGTCGCCCTTCATCGATGATATACCGGTGAAGTCAGTCAAAACACGCTACAAGAACGAGGATGGCTCTTATGAGACCATTCCCACGAATCATGGCATACAGCGCTTCATCTGGGAGCATTGCATCGTTGTCAATCACATCTTGCAGCGCCTGCGCAACGTTGGCGTAACAGTCAGTGCGACCAAGTTCGTCTTAGCTGCGCCTAGCGCGGTTATAGTAGGTCACAAGTGTACCTTCGAGGGTCGCATGCCCGAGGACACCAAGGTCCAAAAGATACGTGATTGGCCAGAGCCTACCAACCAGTTGCAAGTCTGCAGTTTCTTAGGAACCTGCGGTGTTCTTCGCATTTTCATTCGTGATTTCGCGCGCAAAGTGCGCCCGCTAACCAATCTCACCAGGAAAGATGTACCATTCGTCTTCGGGCTCGATGAGCGCGAAGCGGTTCAGACCCTCAAAGACTCAATATTAGAGTCCCCCGCACTACGGCGTCTCGATTATGAGAGCGATCGCGAAGTCATTCTCGCGGTTGATACATCCAATATCGCGATAGGCTTCATCTTATTGCAAGTAGGCGCAGATGGGAAGCGATATCTGAATCGCTTCGGCTCTATCGTTCTCAACGACATCGAAAACCAGTATTCTCAAGCAAAGCTAGAACTCTATGGACTCTTTCGCACGCTGCGCGCAGTGCGCATATTCATCTTTGGCATCAAGCGCCTCATCGTCGAAGTAGACGCGAAATACATCAAAGGTATGATTAACAATCCTGATTTGCAACCCAACGCGACCATCAATCAATGGATCGCGGGCATTCTTTTGTTTTCATTCGAACTTGTGCACATCTCCGCGACGAAGCATAAAGGCGTTGATGGACTCTCAAGGAGACCGCCTGCAGATGAGGATCCTCTCGAAGAGGACGATCACAAAGATTGGATTGACTGCGCGTACCCGTTCGGAGTCGCGCTGTTAAATGATTGCACCTACCGCGTAACTGGCATCTCATCAGACATAGTTCACCACGGACACATGCAGTGTTTCGCGTCGCAAATCACGCACGCGCCAGCGTATCGTGTCTTCTTAGACGTCGTCGAAGAGGCTGCAATAGAGCCTACGATCCCGCATTCTGAGACCGCGCTAGCACTCGACGCATCGCTTATCAAGACGCAGCAATTCCTCGTTTCGTGCAAAAGACCAGCTGACCTTTCAGATCACGAATTTGCAGTGTTCGTCAACAACGCCGTGCACTTCTTCGTCCTAGAGGGCAACCTTTGGCAGCGAGAGTCTCACGGTAAGCACCAATTGGTTGTGCAGCCGCACAAGCGATATCGCATCCTTAAGGAAGCGCACGACAACCTCAGTCATAAAGGCGTCCATACGACGTGTGTGCGACTGCTGTTGCGCTTCTGGTGGCCGCACATCGTCGACGACATCAAGTGGTACTCAAAGACGTGCCATGAGTGTCAGATTCACCAAATGCGAAAGCTCCATATCCCGCCAACTGTACCAATACCAGGAGGTTTGTTTCGCAAAGCGCACATAGACACAATGAAGATGCCCAAAGCGGGCGGATTCGAGTATCTCGTGCAGGCGCGCTAACATTGTACCCTGAATGGCGCATGTTGCGCAAAGAGAATACCAAGATGCTAACCACTTTCATTTTCGAAGAACTCCTTTGCAGATGGGGCCCAATCACGGAGATCGTCACTGATAACGGTCCAGCGTACATACTCGCTGTCAATGAGCTCGCGTGCAAATACGGTGTGCACCCTATTTGCATTTCGCCTTATAACTCCCAGGCTAACGGTATAGTCGAGCGATGACACCACGATGTCTGAGAGGCCATTATCAAAAGTTGCGACGGAGATGACACACGATGGTACCAAGTTGTCCATTGGGTATTCTGGGCAGAGCGCATTACCATTCATCGCACGACGGGTTTATCACCCTATTTCATGGTTCATGGCGTCGAACCCATCTTTCCCTTTGATCTTGCTGAAGCGATGTTCCTCGTGCCCTTACCAAGCCGAGGTGCGTTTACTACCGCTGACCTTATAGCATGGCGTGCACACCAATTACAGAAATGCAAAGACGACCTTGACGCTATCAAAGACAAAGTAGTCAAAGCACGATTCAAATCGATTCGCGACTTCGAGAAGCGCTTTCACGCGTCCATCAAATCCTACGAGTTTGAGCCTGGCGCACTAGTGCTAGTGCACAACTCAAGGGTTGAATATGAATTGAGCAAGAAGACGAAGCCGCGCTACTTGGGACCTATGATGGTTGTGCGCCGCACAAAAGGAGGCTCATACATGCTGGCTGAGTTGGATGGCACCATTTCCAAACTTCAATTTGCCGCATTTTGCGTCATTCCCTACTACCCGCGCAGCGACGAGCGCGTGTCGGTAACGCAGATGACCGGCGTGGACGAAGAGAGTATAGACCAATTAGAGGCTAACGAAACCATAGAACCAGATGAAGATGAGCCAGAGCGCGTGCCCAAAGATTAGTGTGCAACACATATCGCGCACCCTCCAGAAAACATCCTTTTCAGAAAAACACAACAAAATATAAACACAATTACAAAAACATCGCATCACACAGTACATACTCTCAGTTTTACCCTGGGTTTAGACCGGCGACATCAGTTTCTCAAATCCTCTCTCTCATATGTCTCATATAACACGCATTCACTGAACATACCAAACACAGACTCTACGACTTGTGCATAATAACGCACCCTGTACATACAGATAAGTTTCCATTTCGTTTTGTGAGCACATAATCAACCACCTAGACTTTCTATTTCGAATGCGCACGCGTGCCACACCCCTTTACCATAGACTTTACATGCTCACACTAATCACGCGACGGAACTCATAACGAAGATAGACGAAGATAGAAGCATGATGAAGACAAGTCGAGCGCGAAGCTCACGCAATCACGACTATATTTCCTTAACTATTATCCTTTCTCTCTTATGCGCACCTTACTTACTTATGTCCGTTTTATTACTCATAGGCCCAACGGACTATGCGGACAAAGGACATGGATTTGGACAGGCGCACGTGGACTCACACATAGAAACGCGACAGGAGTCATAAGGACGCGCATTGGCGTGATGGTTTATTGCTACATAAAGGCATACAGGCATATAGGCATAGAGGCGCGACCAGTGCGCAAGCAAAAAGAGAAAAGAAAAGTACAGTAAAAGCTATCTAAGCGGCGCGCTCATTCTCCTCCTGGAGGAACTCGCCAATGTCTTTCTCCACCAGAGACCAGTTGTCGGCCATGGAGTAGAGCTTGTTGCTCATTTGTAGGAACTCGGCCTCCTGCGCGTGCGAGTGTTGGCGAACATTGAGACCCAGTGAGAACTGGCTGTGCTCAAAACAGCCAGGACATGCCAGAATATGTTTATCGTAGTGGCTGAAGAAAAATGTATAGATCAGCATATCTTAGATATAAAACAGTTGATTTAGCATATTGACGATACGATGGGGCAAGGCCTCTAATGCCACGCTATGTTTTTCTTTGCAAGAACATATAGAAAGCATACTGGCGCACATGGGTTTCCAGTTGCAATTACCTCGCTGAATGTGCTCATTTAGGCCGATATATGATTATGCTGGTATATGAAAAAACATGCTCTGGTATTATTACTCTAGGATACGCAATGAAAAAGAGAAAACATGCAATCAGAAGCAACATGCAGCGGAGCGGGTGAGGATCGAAAGCATTGTGATAGCCACAGCTAGGATCTAGTATATCTTGCCTGCAACAATGGTGGTCTTGTTCCAATTCCCTTCAGCAATCTAGAAACCATCAATGAATAGAATGGAGACGATGACGACCATTAGACTCACGAGTTTGCTCGCTTCATCATCATACTCCTGGATTAGATCAGTGGAAACATGCACTGCATACAAAAGGATCTATGTCACATACCTTGTGCTGCCCTTGGCTGAGACTGTTGTAATAGATACAGAACTCATCCATTGATCCAGTGGTATTCATCTGCTTGAGCCAGCGGTGGGCACATAGGTTACTGGTTTGGTAGTCAGACACATGACGCGCATGACGAGCGCACAGCGAATCCACATACCGTCCATTTTTTGTTGGGCTTGGCCGCATTTTACACTTGCTGCCAGCTTTACTCATTTTCTCTTTCTTGATGATCAAGCTGGTGCTGTCGTCGAGCAGAGGGTCTATGGGACCAGGGGTCTCGAGAGGGTGATCTGGTGTGACTTGCGGAGACGGTGGTATGTCGACATTTGCAGCTGCGAGAGAATGTACAGAACTATAACACATTAGTAATGGTATGAATAACAAATGACGACTTACAGAGGGTTCGGGAGAGTGACTCTGACAGGCTTATGGACAGTGCTAGTGTCGGCAATACTGACAGCATTGTCAGTATTAACTGGTCCAAGATCTGAAACTGAGGGTGTGATTTCCGGGTCGGTAACAGACTCAAGCTCCACAGACGGCATTTTTGTAGACACAACGGGTGTATCGAGTGCAGGCAGACTTGCCGTTGACACACTTGGGGTGTGGGTTGGAGATGGAGGTGCCGATGGTGGAGCAAGTTGCGCAAATGAATCAACTATGAAGATACAGTTAGCGAGATACTATGGCAATGGAAACACGCACCTTTTGTTTTCTTGCTAGGAACCTTTGACTCAACAGGAGACATTGTTGGGTGCCTGCACTTCTTGCTAGTCTGTTCATCGGTAGTGTCATCATCGTCATTGTCATCATTGGCTTCTTCTTCTTCTTTCTTGATGCTGTCTCGAGACTTGTGATTGTTGTCACTGTCGAGGTTGTTCCGGCGCCAGGAAGGATATGACGATGTTGCAAGATAATCTAGTTTCCAACCATTGTCAGCAAATTTGAACAAAGGGAATGTGCCCTCCATTAGTGAGTGAACCAGCTGCCTCCCAGAGGCTGACACCTTTCCCCATGATTGCGGGGCCATTTTGCGACTCAAGAGTTCGGACCAGCCCCCCCGAAGGAGTTTGCTTATAGCCTTGATGGTGGTTTCAGGTACTGGGGCCCCATCCGCATCCTCAAGATATGGAAGCTTGCCGCGATCGGCGGTTCGGCTACTAGCAGTCTCCAGCCACTCCATATAGTTGTCCTGAGTCCAGAATGATATCCCAGGGTAGAGTTGACGAGTAGGACGAGTGGAGTCAGCAGAGGATGGACCAATGATTGTCGAGTCGGATTGAAGAAGATCTGACCGAATGGAGCTCACAAGACGTTCAAACATTGCTCTGCAAATTGGAGCAATCAAACACAACGGAAGTATAAAGAAATACGTACTTGATGGTGTCACGTTCCATACTCAGCTGGACCTCGCGTAACTCCAGTGCCCTGTAGCGCTCAAGCAGAGCTTGAATTTGCAGACTATCCTGCATATATGCGCCCTAAAGATACATTTGTGAGCAGAAAAATGCTAAAAAAATATGTACTTGTTGAAATTGATAGCGTGGTGGGGCTGAATCAGCGAATGGGTCAGGTAATGGCCCAGACAGGGGGGAATGAGCTGGGTAAGACGAGTCCCTACCCATCGTGGATTCGGTAGTGGGGAGCGAGAGAACAAATTCCTATCAATGGGGTGTGCAGAGCCCTCGCCGAGTGAGAACATGTCGGATTCAAATAATAATACTAATGCTAGTGACGAAAGGTAATAGAGATCAAATGCACTTGCAGCAGATAGCCTGATATCAATTTCAGACTCCGTCCGAACCTTCCAATCGCACCACGAGAAGTCGTGCGCATACTCTAACTACTATTTATTATTACAATGCCTTCAACGTCTACTATCAACATGTTAGAAGACAATATTCTAATCGAGATCGATGGTGTCGGCTCGATGTGGGACACCTACCGTCTTGGCCTTAATGTGGTCACTCCTGGCTTCAAGGTAAGTATTAAATAGTCGTTATTATTAAGTACTGATAACATCTTGTATGTATCGTTTCAGCGAGTCGTTTTTTCGGTTTCGAAACATTGACAGGGCCATTCAAATGGAAGAAACCACTGTAAAGTGTGAGGAGGTGGACAGTGTGAAGATCGAGAAGGACGATCAGGCCGACATTCCACTTGACGAGGATTCTGTGTATGTACCTTCTGTTTGATGACTATATGACTTGAACTAACGAATTTTCAAAGGACTGTGGCTCCGTGTAACCTCCTGACTCGACGCTGCAATAACCCAAATGCAAAACCAACCAACCCGTATGCACCATGGCGCTATTCAGTGCGACCATTTGATCGGTCAGACATTGCTGCCAAAAGGAAGGTGCTGCATCAAGACATCATTGACTATGCATACAAGCATCGCAAATTCTAATATGTCCACTCGTTTTTTGTTCTGTTGCCCATCCCATTCGCCTTTTTGTTCAGTCGCTCATCATCCTTGTGTTTTTGTGCGGTCCTTGTATCAACTACTGTTTGCTGTCGCCTGCTCTCACACAAATACCTTCCGTGTTGCTCACATCGAATACCTCTTGTACCCGCATACTTTATTGCTGTTAAATGACAATGTTGTGCAATGATAAAACAAATCTTATTCAATATCATCGCCGCTGTCAACATCAACGTCTAAATAACCTGCATAAGGTACTCCAAGGTTAGAGATATCAAACCCTGGTCTCTCCAACATAAAGAAACGAGGCTCGATTACACCTGAAGGGAGTGTTGGGGTATGGGGAATCATGCCGACAACACTGCAGATTTTCTTGACATCAAGGATGCAAACTTCATCAAGACGAGTGCAGGATGCAACCGTCTGAGATGAGAGCTTGAGAAGTGACTCATCTGGGGTAGAATATAATTTAATCAGTGCGACACTTGCAAACTGCCACTCGTCTTCGTTATCAGTGTCTGCTTCAACAGACAACTGCGTGAAATATAAGATTTCGCCGAAACGAATCTGTCCATCAAGATCAAACTAAATACTTGTGTTAGAATTCATTACTACTAGTAACCAGTGGATTCGGGATGTACCTTTACATTTCGTGAAACACGTATCTTATCTAATGGCTTGAGGGTTTCTCGCCAAGCAGACCGAGCAATCTGCCCATTTGGCAGCAAAAGACGCGCCCATTTCTTGATGCGTTGAAGTACCCGCCCTTCACCAAGGAAACGAGCAATGACTTCTGCATGCTCTGGATCTGGTAGACAAAAGTATCGGTCACATTTCCGTAGAAGTGCATATCCATCTCCGAGGTCTACTGAGCCAGCTGGAAGGCCCTTGGGAGGCTCGTCGAGCTCAGGCAAGACCGAAAGAAGGGTGTTGATTTGGCAGCGCCGCAGTCCCTCTTGTGAGAGGTTTGCATATGGATTTGACGGTTGTCGAATCTCTTGGCCGAGGTTTCCGATTGTGCGCTCCATGGTCCACTGCGCATAGCAAATTGGAGGTCCCTTCCTTAAAGTTTCGGGAGCAAGGTGGTTGACTTGATGAACGCATGGCCGGATGAACTGTAGTCGATCTTCGAGACGCTGGTAATACAATTCCTCGAATTCTTTCTCCCAGTTGCAAAGAAGAACGTGCGCATGTTGAAGATCTTCGGTGGTGATGCGATGCTGACATAACAGCTGGAAACCACGAACAAGTTTGCAGTAATTTTGCCAATATGGCAGGGGAAGGACACCGTAAAGTAGGGCAGGACCAAGACCGAATGTATACAACTGAAACTCCCAAGTCTTGTAGCTTGTATTAAGCTTCTCAGCAATGTTCCGTGGCTTGCGATCAAAAGATCCAGGGAGGTATGCTCCTGCCACCTCAACGAGTCTACCATGAGCTTCCCAGGCATCTCGGTCTTTGAGAATGGCCCAATCCCACCTATCCACATCATCCGATGTGCTGCAGTCCATTGTTCCACGCCAGAGACTGATGTTGAGGTCACTGAGATTGCCAGCAATGTGCATGATGTCCGTCGTCATACAATGAGGAACACCGAGGCACCGGGATGGTTTGAGGCCGAGAATTAGTGGGGGCTTGGTGATGCCAGTGTTGGTCTTATTTTTATCCAACTGGTGCTGATTCGGAGATGTGACAAGCAAGCATAAGTTTTCAGCATATTCGTCGGACCCTCCAGGTGGAATCTTGAACACCTGAATATCAGGGTGTCCGCTACCGGGGGCGCACCGTTGCGGCTTAAGGAGAGCTGGATAATAATGACTTCCACGAGTCTTTCGTCATCCCCTCACACCACAGTATAATCGACACCCGTTCTTGCCACTATGCCCAACCATTCCATCCCAATATATGAGTCCAGGGCCATCGGCTGTGGTGTAAAGGAGATGGAGATCGGATATGAAACGAGCATCGCAAGATGCATCCCAAATCGCGAGACCTTTGTTTTGGAGTGTGGCGAGATGGTGCATGCTGACGGCGAGAAAAGAGTCAAGGTTTTTGGGCTTATTAGGCCCTGGTATGAATCCGCCTGGACGGACATGAATTTTTTGGTAGCGCTTGTTCGGCGCTAGATTGACGATGACCCATATATACATCCAACAGTCGGATTGCTTGCTCTTGTATAACTGGGCTCCATCGAGCGACACCATGAGGACTACATCATTTTGTTTGATGTGCCCTTCTAGAACCATGTCGAGGTAATCGTATCCCATGGCAATGTCATCGATGATGGGGATCGTTCCTGTGCGCTCTAACTCTGCAAAGATGTCTTGGGTGCGTTCATGGAGATAACACATATCGCGTGCACTCTCTGCATTACGATATAGTGCTTGAAGTTGCGGACCAATTGGTATAGTGACGAACTTTTGTGCAGCTACCTTGACCCGCCCACCGCTCACTTGCATCTTCGCTTGATCCCAGCGAGACATTCCGCATAATGAACAGGTCTCATCATTGGAGTATGGACCGGTGAATGCGAGACACGACTGTGGAGACATGTCATGCTCTATAGACTCGACCCCTGTATATTTTGCGATGAACTTCTTGATGGCATAAAAACTGAGCATCTCATCGACTCCTTCTGCACCCTCAAAGTTACGTGTTGTAGCTCTACATATTTGGCTGTAGGCATCTTGAGAAGCATGTTCAAGGGCAAGATACATAGCTATGCTCTGCCGAACTCCGGGGCTCTCGATGTTAATAGGGTCTTGATGCGGATTACGCAGCCTTTCAAGGATATCGTCACCCAGTTTTGCAATTGGGTCCTCGAGTGAGGCATTGCGGAGTAGGTTCACAAATACCATGGTGTCCTGCATTTTCGGCAGAACCGCACTCTGGGTGAGCTGGTCAATATCGATGTTGGGCCTAATTCTAGGCCCAACATCAAACCGAATGTCTTCATCAGCAGGAGGGTCATTAGGAGCGGAAGGATCATTGGGAGCAGGAGAGTCATTGAGAGCAGGTGGGCTGTTGGGAGCAGAAGGGTTGTTAGGAGCGGAAGGGTTGTTAGGAGTGGAAGGGTTGTTAGGAGCGGAAGGGTTGTTAGGAGTGGGAGGGCTGTTGGGAGCGGGATAGTCGTCATTATGATAGTCAAAGTCATCCTATAAATTATGTCAAACGGATACATAGATATTTGTAGTACTGAACACGTACCTGGGCCATACTGGGTTCAGTCTGCTTGGCTCGTTTATGGCGTCCGACTTTGCGCGACAATTCTGCATTCTCGCGCGCGCGTTTAGCGAGACCACGGATTGCATCTAAATGACGAACACTGGGAGGTAGCTGGTGCACTGCTCTCTGCAGGTGGAACTGAAAAAGCTGGTATACTGTGTCCATTAAGTGCTCGGCCTGTGCGCATCCTATCTCTTTCATCTTCGGTATTGGCTTCTTCTAAGTGCCTGCGCCATGTCGTGCCAGAGACCATGTGAGACTGGCCTTGATTGTACTTGCGGCAGACACATGTATATCAGGGAGCGTCATCGGGTTGCTTGGAACTGGAACTTGCATACATCGAATATATAAAATAAACGCTAGCCAGGTTTACATTAGTATAGTAGGTACTAGATTGCTAGTGAGACACTGCACACCTCAGTAAGTTCGAGAACAATACTGAGGTGCATAGCTGCGGACGACCAGATGGTTTGAGGCGATGGCGGATCGAAGAAGGAACCATAGATAAGAGATTTTGATGTGTGCCAGTACTCGTTGTCAACGTATATAATGATGTGCGCCAGGGAAATGTTGGAGGACCGAGTAGCTTCAAGGGAACTTGGATGAGTGGTATATCTACTACCAAGTTGATAGGATGTTACTGTAGTATACTGCGCAAGCTATGCAATACGTGTTGTGTGCTGCACAAGCTATGCGATCTATGTGATCTATGCGATCTTGATGCGAGATGCGACAATGTGACGAGGTTGTACAAAGCAATGGTGTATATGTGAAGGACACAATGTGCACAGAATGATAAGAAAGTACAAAGTAGCACAGACCAGCACACATGGTTATAGGACGAAAAGGGAAATTCAGGTCTCAGCATATCCTGGCTGTTTCGAGCACAGCCAGTTCTTACTGGGATTGAGAAGGCACTTGACATAGCGCGCATTGGCGGCGTGCAACTCTTGGTTCTTGGCGCGAGCTGCTCTTCGAGGCGTTGGACCCTCCCATCATTGACGCGAACGCGCTCAGGAATGACGCGAGCAGGCAACGCCTTGACGGGGCGTGCAACCCTAGGAGCAGGCACCTCGACGAGCTCCACCTCGGATTTGCCAGATGCATCTGCATCCTCTGTGGTGAAATCCCCAGCGGGGGGACGCGCAGGACCAGTGCACGCAATTTTGCGAGGGCGGGTGACAGCGCCAGGGGCCTTCCTTTTTGCTGCTGCTGTGCGTGCATTAGGAAGGTACGAAAAACGGGACTTACACAGAGAGCAGGTCTTGTGCACGATAGTGCAAGGCTGGCACCGTGCGTTCTTGCCGGGGACGCAGTTGATTTTGCACTCCACGCAGTGCTCGCATTTCGGGATGCTCCCAACAGACATGCGCCCAACAATGCGCTAAAGCAACGAACCGTCAGCACACCAAAAGTGAAAATCCAATAAGTTCGCACTCACCCTCACATCGTCGCTCTCCTCGGCTCTAGCTGGTGCCTTCTCTGCGCGCACGACACGAAACTCCTCCGCATGAGCCATCACCTCCTCCACCATCTTCTTCCAGTTTCTGACCGTCTTGGTCGCGATGCCAGCCCAACGCTTCGTGTCTGCGAAGAGCTCGTCCTCCTCGTTGGTGAGGTTGAGGTCTATAGATAGGACACGCGCCTGCTCGCCGCAGGCAATCATAGCACCCTGAAGAGAAGCCAAAACGCATCAGTAAACACAAAATCACTCACCGTCACGCGACCCCACTCGTGAAGCCAATTCTCGATCTCTTCCAGGAGCTCCTGCTTCAGGTCAGGGCGCGACCTCGCGCAACCGTCAAAAAGGACGAGCATGTCGACCCACGCACTTTGGAGGCGCTGCTCTTCGGTCTCCGGCACAGGAGCCTCGACAACTTGAGGAGTTGGCGCGCGAGCCTCTGGTTCAGGCGAAGGCACAGGGGAAGGGACAGGAGTGGGGGCAGAGGTTGCCATCTCAATGGTAAAGGAGGGCATGATTTTGAATATTGCGATGATACAAGAAGTAGAGAAGCAGGACGCCGCGAAACGGGCATCTTATATATTCAATTGCGGACCGACCACATTAGGTCAGCACAATGGTGCCAATTCCCACTGTCTCAAAACTACAAGGCCGGCTATCGCCTATCGTTTCTCACCCGGAGTGGAGCGTCCGCAGTCACGTGACTCTCAAAATCGAAATTTCGCTAAGTCCATTCGTGCTGTGTCGCTGACTGAGGACAGTCAGTATTTGAGTTCCCCGCAGTTGTAGAGACTCGCGCCTATACAGGCACTTCCTCTCCACCCCTAGTTGTAGTATTAGACCTAGTAAAGTGGCAACTACCAGCTTTCTAATTGTCACAATTCATGGCAATTACCAGTCCACCCATTTGACCATTGCAATGGCACTTGCCAGTCCCTATTCTGGGGGGATGTTTTGGCTTTCACAGCCGCATTTTTGGGATTTTTGAAACTCAGCTATCACAAATGTTTTATTCTGCAATTTTGGCCTCCAAAAGCAGAAATTCACAAAACACATTCTATTTTAATCACCTCCTGATGTCAGGCCTCCCCACATTTTTCCCACACTCCGCATTTTCGCATTTTTGGCCACCTACTGTGGGAATTCACAAAAGCACATTCTATTTTGGTCACCTCCTGATGTCAGGCCTCCCCACATTTTTCCCACACTCCACATTTTCGCATTTTTGGCCACCTACTGTGGGAATTAACGAATTAACCCACAACACCCAAAACATCACCCAAAATGGTATACCCCACAATTTCAATTATTCCCACACCCTCCCCACATCATTGCAGCTTCACCACCACACCACAATAGGTCCCTGTTCACACATAAGTAGTAGTTTAGTATATATATGTATAAAATAATGTAATAGACCACATTTTTTGTTTATTTGTGTGCCTGCTCCTCCTCCAGGGCAAATTCAACATAGGGTAGGGTACAGAACACTTTCGCATTTTTGCCCCTTTGGTGGGGAAGTGTTCTATGATACTCAGAACATGTTTATGAGCATATATGAATAGATTCCCATCTTTATTTGACCCCCTGAAGTGTTCTGCATAGATAAATATAGCATATATACATGAAAACACAAAATAGGTTCGCATTTTTTGCTTTCCAGGTGAATATACTTGTAAAAATTATTCCCAGCATCTATTCAACAATAGGAACAATGTATCAGGAGCCCAGGATCATAGGACAATCCCCTGTTGCATGGTGTGCCCCCCCTCTGCTGATGGTTTACCCCCTGTGAAATTTTTTCCTGGAGGTCCGGACCTCAATTGAGGTAGGGGGTCTATTTCTAAGTATATTTGTAGTAGATCTATCATATAGCTGGCCCAGGACACACATAGGATCCTGCTACAAGAACAAAATCATAGAACATCACATTTTTGATGTTTTTAAGTGCCTTACACTTGCATAGATGACCAGCCCTGCTCATATATAATCAGTAGTACATTCCAACATGTGTCCTATGCCAAGGATCAGCCCTATATAGGGCGCAAATTCAATATCTGATGTACAGGGGGTATTTCTACTGATAAGAAGCCTACGTAGTAATCAAGCCTGTGATAAGTGATCTGAGACCTGGGATACCTCTCATATATGTCCCTGATGATGGATTTGAAGGTTTAGAAAGATCCATGAAGGACTGACTGAATGACAAGTAAAATGACATATGTGTGAAAAGTGACAATTGACATCTTTTTACACAAAGTCACACTTGTATATGGTACAGGCCAAATATTTCATTGAAAATATGTAGGATACATGGTAGACTACTAAAGGAACCTATACTACATACTGCCCTGAGGTTGGAGAGTGGTGGAAGGGATGTAGTGTATATCTGAGTTGACCCAGCATTATAGTCCTACCACTGCCCAACTGACCATTTTCGATGTTTTGGGTATTTGAACTTTCCCACACTCAATTTCTTATCTATTTCACTTCCTCAGCACTCAATTCTTGTTGGATTGTTTTGTCAATTTAGATATATGATAGTGAATGTCTTTTAAATCTACTCCAGGTGTCTGATTATCAAATTTCGATGTTTTGAAAGTATGGGCTCCTTATCAGTAGAAATAGCAAGCATCTACACTAGCTCAAAACTCCGGCCTATTTTGACCTGATCCTTGTCATACAAAGCAAGTATATATGCTATGCTAATCATATATGAACAGGTTGGATCAATTATGCAAGAGTAAGATACTGAAAAACATCAAAAGAAGTGTCAAAAGTGGGATTTTCTATGATTTTGTTCTTGTAGCAGGATCCTATGTGTGTCCTGGGCCAGCTATATGATAGATCTACTACAAATATACTTAGAAATAGACCCCCTACCTCAATTGAGGTCCGGACCTCCAGGAAAAAATTTCACAGGGGGTAAACCATCAGCAGAGGGGGGGCACACCATGCAACAGGGGATTGTCCTATGATCCTGGGCTCCTGATACATTGTTCCTATTGTTGAATAGATGCTGGGAATAATTTTTACAAGTATATTCACCTGGAAAGCAAAAAATGCGAACCTATTTTGTGTTTTCATGTATATATGCTATATTTATCTATGCAGAACACTTCAGGGGGTCAAATAAAGATGGGAATCTATTCATATATGCTCATAAACATGTTCTGAGTATCATAGAACACTTCCCCACCAAAGGGGCAAAAATGCGAAAGTGTTCTGTACCCTACCCTATGTTGAATTTGCCCTGGAGGAGGAGCAGGCACACAAATAAACAAAAAATGTGGTCTATTACATTATTTTATACATATATATACTAAACTACTACTTATGTGTGAACAGGGACCTATTGTGGTGTGGTGGTGAAGCTGCAATGATGTGGGGAGGGTGTGGGAATAATTGAAATTGTGGGGTATACCATTTTGGGTGATGTTTTGGGTGTTGTGGGTTAATTCGTTAATTCCCACAGTAGGTGGCCAAAAATGCGAAAATGTGGAGTGTGGGAAAAATGTGGGGAGGCCTGACATCAGGAGGTGACCAAAATAGAATGTGCTTTTGTGAATTCCCATAGTAGGTGGCCAAAAATGCGAAAATGCGGAGTGTGGGAAAAATGTGTTCATTAATATGGCGGTTGGAGCGATAGGTTGGGTTACAGACAATGAGGGTGAGGTGTTTTGGATCATGGCCGTCTTATGGAAAAGTCGCAGTCTTTTTTCACGTGGAACTGTTTGCTATCGCGTTCAGGACAAGAGTGGATGAGAGTATGCCTTGAAGGACTGTTGGGTAGATGCGGATGTTTTATCGCATGAGGAATCCCTCCTCAATGTGGTCAAGGACGTTCCAAACGTGGTCCAGCTAGTGAGATGTTGGGATGTCCAGTATGACAGACGTACTGACTGTACATTGAACCTTCGTGACCACGTTTGCGATCACCTCCCAGCTTCACCGACATTCATCAACAAAGTTCACCATTGCATGCTTTTGACCCCCTGTGGACTCCTGCTAACGACCTTCAAGTCTTTACCCGAAATACTTAATGTTTTTCTTGACCTTGTCATTGGTGAGTTCCCTTGTAGTTTTGCTGTAAATCTTGGCGCTGACAGACACTGGTAGCTCACAAAACAATGGTTGGGGATTGAAAGGTTCTACATGGAGATCTCAGTCCCAACAATCTCATCATCCACAAGGGAAAAGGCTACTTCATCGACTTCAATCACACTAAATTCATCGTAGAAAAACAGAAAGCAAAGGATTCACGTGGTACTGTGAATTCAAAGTTGACATTTTCAGCAGGGCTCATTTTGATCTTGTTTTTTTGAAGGGAACGATACCATACATATCCTGCCGCCTTCTCAGGCTGATGGGAGGTGTCCCGTCTCTGGACTTGATTGACCACAGGCCCTGTGACGACCTGGAATCACTCTTCTATATTTTCCTTGAATTCACCATCATATATGCGGGGCCTGGGGGCTCAATCACAGACAGAGGAACGCTCCCCATCAACTTGCGAAGATGGCATAAAGCATATGCAACAATGGACCAAGACGGTCTTGGGACTGGTGGTAGCCTCAAGAGAGAATTCTTGATGGAGAACAATCCGAGTTTCGAACCTTCACCGTTTTTCCACGCTTGCCATCCCATCCTTGAGGAGTGGTGCCAGGCAATCAGAGATGCATTAAAGGATGAAAGGGACCTCTCTCATGATGAAATTGGTGATATCATAAAATGGGGCTCAATAAGTTGGACAGCTTTCCAAGTCCCAAGATACCGCACCCTATCATGAAATCATTGCCATCCAAATCTGATAGTCCATCAGTTTTCACACCTTCTCCACCCACAGCCATGCAGCTTCCTCGTTGTTCCACACGAAACAATCAGATTGTGTCGTCATCATTAGTGCCCCCCCCAACTCCTGCACATTCAGGCCCCCTGCCTTCTACATCAGGGCCATCTGTTGCCTTGTCATCGTTCGTACTTCTTCCCCCACCTTCTCCGCCTGTTTTGAGTAATCGTCTTTGTCATTCTTTGCGGAAGAAGAAACACCCTTCCTCGACTTAGCTAGCTGATGCATCAGCCCTGCAATGCTTATTCATGCATGGACCTTAGAAAGTTATCATCTCTATTGCGAAACAACTGCAAGTCGTCTGCAACACCCAAGGAAGCAGTGCAACTGCAAGTCATCTGTGACGCCCAAGGAAGCAGTGCAATTGGGTGCAATTATTGACAAGGTCAAAGCTGATGAAGTCCCGGCGACTATCACTTCAACCTTACACACTAAAAATGCACTCTCTATCCTCCACTCGTCCTTCATATTTTATTTTATATGCTTTGTACTCGTGTTCATGCCGTCAAATCGTATTATGTAATACAACTTAATATGGTTATGATGTTCAATTAAAGTCTTCCGGAAATTCACTTCCAGCTTTGTTTTCTTCACTTCACTCAATGCCTCCCAAGAAGAAGGCCAGGCATGCTCCTCCAGGCAGCAATGATGACCAACCCACACGACAAAGCAGCCGATCCAATCGTGGTGTTGGTGGTCACACAGCACAGCTACAAAAGGCTGGAGAATTGGTGATGGCTCCAACAAGGCAAGGGAAGGCAAATGACAATATTGAAATAAATGAATCGGAAGAAAATCCAATGGCTCCATCGCAACTTACGAAAGCAAAGAAAAAGTAAGGGCCCGTTCGGCAACCGCTTGTTTTGTTTGTTTGGGTCCGTTTCATTTTGAAATGGACGGACGTTGAAATGAAACGGACGCTCCCATGGGTGTCACATGCTGTCACACTTGTACAAACCCAGTAGATAACACAGATGATGAATGATAACGCATCAGTTTGCTGCTCGAGCTCTACAACTATGACCTCCTCATCATCACAGAAGAGAAAGGCCCTCAAAGCATCTCTTAAGGCAACCCACACACACAGAAAGAGAGCTGCAGTGCTTGCTGCTGCATTTTCAGCTGCTGCAGTGGCTGTGGCCACCTTGCCCTATCTTGACAAGATTCCCCAGCATGACTCTATCTTGATGGGACATTCATGGGTCCGGGAGCTCTTATCAGGACATCCATGTCGTTTCCATAATATGATGGGCCTTTCCAAGCCAGTATTTCGTCGGTTGCTCCATGAACTCAGTGAATATGCAGACCTTGCACATTCAAGATATATCTCTTCTGAAGAACAGCTTGCAATTTTTCTTCGAATCTGCCGTACTGGGGGTACAAATCGGGACATGCAAGAATGGTTCCAGCACAGTGCAGACACTATTTCAAAGTGAGTGCCCAATATTACTATTTAAAATGCAACAGGATTAATTTATCACGGTGACTGTACTATTAGGATTTTTCTTCGTCTTCTGGACATGGTAGTATCACCACGCTTTTATCAGCGCTACATCAGCCTACCACCCAATGATGTAGTCCCTCCTGAGATTCACAGCAATCCCAAACTCTATCCATTTTTTCAACATTGTCAGGGTGCAATTGATGGGACACACATTGATACCTTTGTTCCCAATGATGCCCTGACTGCTTGCTACCGCAATCGGAAGGGCCGCCTCTCACAGAATGTCCTTGCTGCATGCACGTTTGACATGCACTTTTCATATGTTCTTGCAGGATGGGAGGGAAGTGCAGCTGACAGCCGCATATATGATGATGCTCGATGAACTGACTTTCCCATCCCCCCAAACCTCTGCTACCTTGCTGATGCAGGGTTTCCATTATGTGACTCACTCCTGGTTCCATATCGTGGTGTGCGCTATCACCTCAAGGAATGGGGTCGTTCAAGTCAAAGGTATGATTTTTTTCTGTTGATCAACTGTTCAAAAATGCTGAAATATAACTAGACCAAAAAATCGCCAAGAACTGTTCAACCTATGACATGCCCAAGCCCGAAATGTTATTGAACACATTTTTGGTGTGGTCAAGTGTCGATTCCGGCTAATGGTTGCTGCCCCGGAATACAGTCTTGTGGTACAGACAAAGCTGGTTCCTGCCCTCTGTATCTTGCACAATTTCATCCGTGTTCATGATCCAGATGATGATGAGGATGATGAGGAAGGAGATGAGGAGCCAGAGGTGGATACTAATCAGGCTGTTTAGGTTGTACAGCAGAGGACTGAGAATTTCGGTCATCCAATCACACCAGCAGAAAGGGCAAGGGCAGGCCGAAAACGAGATGATATAGCAGAAGCAATGTGGGCACAGTATATTGAGTATACTATGAACGAGAACTAGGAAAATCTATCTACACTTTTCCGAGTTCAAGATGAATGTACATAGAATGAAGAGGGACATCTGAAATGGCAGTGTAGGCATCTGCAATAGCTACATCCTTGGTAAACAGAGCAACAACCTTGGCACGTTCATCAGAAGATAAGGAAGCATCAGCACAAACAGCCTGGATGGCATTAATACGCCGTTTCGGAGTACTAGGAACATCGTCAAGAAAACTAGTAGGAACAGTGAATGACGTAGCAACAGACTCGAGAGCATCAGCTATTCTGAGAATTGCTGCCAGACCAGAAAGCTTTGCATTGGAACATTTTTTATGGACTCCAGTTGAAGTTGGTGATACCAAAGGAGCACATTCACGTTTTGGAACATGTGAAGTGTGAGAAATAGGTGTAGACTGGTGTGAATATGAGTCAGACAATGAAGCAAGCAAGTTAATGTACATACCACTTTCTCGTCAGCTGATTCAGACTCGTGATTCCCTCCAAGGGCATCCTCACCTATGAAGACATCATCTTCGTCATCGGGGAGAAGTGTGCTTGGCCATGGAGGGCTCGTCTCACACCCAAGACTATTAATATGCAGTGCCCCTTCGCCAGTTGCATGACACCCATCCACGAGCACGATGATGTCATCATAGAGGGGGAATGGTGTCAAACGCCAAACCTTGGCTTCCGGATGTGCCTAAACAGCAATTTAGTCAACAAATGAGCAACAGATGAAAGCTTACCTCGAGGTAATCATCCCACACTTTGTCACTAGCAATGACAATCTTCCTCGTCTCGTCCCATCCAAATCTGGACAGCTCTCACAGTTTTTGGACAACGAGACAGTTGGCCTTCAACTACAAACAATAAATCAGCATGAAAATGAAGGGAAAATGCGACTTACAGTGGACCAGCAATGTGAGCAACTTTTCGCAGTTTTCAGAACACCCCCACTGGTTTGGTAGCTGTCTTTGAGGGCCTTTGCAGCAGCCGTAAATGCTGCAGACTTGAAACTGCCATTATCAGCTGAGTTTCCATCAGCAAAAGTCTTGAGTGAGTTGATGAGTGTTGCATCATCCCCCGAAATCCACTTCGCGTTCCGTGGAATCTTCCTACTGACAGCCTGCTCTTCATTGGTATCTGACGAGAGAGAGGGAGAGATTTCTATGTTCTTAGGTGGCATGGTGGTGGTAGTTGACAGAGTAGGGACAGTGGGATATTCAACTGATGAGAGTGAGCAAACAAGTGCTAGTGCGACGCCGCATTATGCAGCGTGACAGATGCTTTAATGAAACGAACGCATTGCCAAACATGTTTTGCCGTTTCAAATGAAAACAGATGTAAACGGGCGAAAACAAATGAAACGGACGCAAATGGACAGTTGCTGAACAGGCCCTAAGTCTTTTTGTTTGAGTGACTTGGGCTAATAATGAACATTATTTCAGGCTACTAATACAGAGAAGTCTGTTGAAGCCAACACTTTACAGTCAGACAGCCAACATGCTCATTCTTCGCGTCCGCATTTCCACGAGGCCCGCCTTTCAGAAAGGTTTGGGTTTAAGCCGCCTCAACAAGATCTAATCCAGCCCAGTCACAGCTACAACAAGACTAGAGAGGAGGCCACACAGCGCTCATCTAACCACGATCAATTTGAGAATGGCGCTCATGCAAACTACATGGAATATGATGAAGATTTATCTAGAAGCGCAGAAGATTCCAAGGAGGATGAAGATGATCCGGCTTTCAATGACGCATTTTCAGTCAACAGGGATGACAACGACGATACGCTGATGGAATTAGGCCAAGACGATAATGAACGTGACGGTCCAGATGTTTTCGATGTCCTTGAACTCACGCAAAAAACGGATGGCACAAGGCTCCTTCCCCGACTCGTCTATCAAGCATACACAGTTTTCGTTACTCATATTCGCAATCACTGACTTGCCCTAGTCCTCTCACAGACATTCCCATGTACGTGCTCATTTGAAGCCTCCTAGCCAACATCCACCTCGATATGTAAGTTCATATCTTTATTGCTGAAGTTTGTTTCTGATTTGCTATAACTAGGTGTCTTGTCGCCGATCACTCGAGAATGCATGTACTTCGTCCTCTCGTTTGGAGCCTTCTCAGTGTGCCCCTCAAATCGCGCCGTCTGAAAAGTATTCTGCTCATGTACGACCTCAGCATCATTCTGCCGCTCGGTCTAAGTCTCCGAATGCAAATGGATCTCGTGGTTCCACTCGCGGACTGTCTCCTCATCATTCAACATTTTCCTCCAGTCGCATACAGCCCCCCTCTCGTGGGCGCTCATTGTCATGGCCTCCACCTAAGCAACATGATCATGTACCTTCCCCCACTCCTACTTCAGGTCGTTCTCACTCACATAGTTGTACACCTGATCAGCATCACCAACCCAAGAACAGAGGGGAAGGAACGAACAAGCAAACCAACCCATCGAAGCTCAGGTTTTATCCACCATGTTGGCAGGCATTTCTTCAGGCTGCGAAATTAGAAATGCGCTTGCAGGCTGTACTAACACACCCAGTTCCTGAGCATCCAGACACGCAAAAACTAGTGCGAGAAGTCCTGGATGCAGTATTATGGAAGTATCACTCGAAGAAGATCAAAATGGAGAAAGGTACGTCACTCCATACTGCTAGATGGCCGCAATCTGATGTTCCCCAGGATATTTTCCGGAATACAGTGCACAGATGTCACGCTTGGTGAGTGCTGGGTACCGACCATGAATGTGCTTGCTGACACATGATCAGCTCTGTGATGACTTGTTCACCTTCCATATGGAGCTCAAGAAAGTTATCATCTCTATTGCGAAACAACTGTACGGTATCTTCCCAAAAGGCGGTGGGACACGCAGGGAAGCGCCGCAGAAGCACGTCGCTGATGCAGCATCTAAGTTGATCAAGTCTGGTGAATATCTTCAAATTCCTGACTCCTCTGATGTTAGTAGCGACTGCATGGGGTGGCATCTTGTTCTAATTTTTTCTAGGGCAAGTATAAGAATTTTGTCTCTCAGGTTCTCAAGGATGCATGCCACGATTTTTACTACGGCAACAGCAAAAAAGCGCTGAAGTTGACCAACGAATTTCAATGCTCGATTCCCATCAACAGTCTTATTCTCGTGGCTGCAGTTGTATGCTTATTTTTAACCCATTTTTATTTTCATCGCTGATCAGTCTCAACAGACGAAGGGTGTTATAACTGGGTTCCGCGATACTGGTACAGACAAGGTCCCTGACCTATCCGCTGACAGATGCAGGTCTGATTTCAATGCCATACAAAAATCTGTTGATAAATTGATGGAGAACCCTGAGCATCGTCAAGAGCTTGACGAGATGCTAGAGGAATGGGCTGAGTATGGGATGATGGATGAGCTTCAGGATGATTCAGATGGCGCCTCCGGCAGCGAGGATGTCAACATCATTATGTAGTGGTATCGGACTGCAGTACTATCCCATGGTCTATACTAGAATGTCTACATTGTTCAAGCTGTTTAGCATGTCCGTGTTGTCTAAGCTGTCTAAACTGTCTAGTATGTCCAACATGTCAACATTGTGGCTATTTGTATGGATTGTAATACTCTGGGACAGAGTTGTAAAGGAGGGACTTTGCTGTGGAAGTGTGCTATTTGTACAACCTTGTACAATCTTGTACAAGGACCCGGTAGTTTGCTGATGCTGCATCTGAATCTGAGGAGGAATCGGAACGAGGTTTGGTTGCAGGAGTAAAAAACGGGCGAGAACTAACAGGACAAAACTGTGAAATTGATAGTGTGATACAGGGGAGCAATATGGTGGTACGCAGGAGACCCAAGTCTGCGATAAACAAAGAACATCACGATGATATAAAGGGCTCGAACAGTCACGTGGGACAAAACTCGTAAGCAGCAGGCTTACAATAATAACAGATTTTACAGCTCCTGTGACGTCTATCGACTTCAATGTGTGACTAGTACTTGACTGCATCAGCTCCGACAATTATAATATTTGGGCCTCAAGCTTCATTATCATGATACGCAAAATATTCGACTCAAGCCCACGCATGCAATTAACAGATGCGCACATCCCGTGCCTACTAGTACTCCGTTGTTGCAGCTTTCTCTTGCGGCATTAGAGAACAATAATACCCAGAAGTAGTCATGGAACAAGGAGCAGATGTCATGCCATTGATCATGCGGCAGATCAGTGGCACTTTGTCCTCCTGGCAGCACAACAACCATACGTCAAATACTTGACACCTGTCATGTGGACCTCAAATTAGATCAATCGTGATGATTGACCAACGCCCCACAAGAACTTTCCCAACAGTCCCCAACACATTAAGGCACCGCGTGTTGTCCAAAAATTCCGACGGCTTAGAGATGGCTGAGAATCTGGGGGTACCTAAGGTTTCAACCACGTTGAAGCTATCAAATATCAGCCGGCTTTTACAATGTCAGAAATCTGACCCTTTAAATTACCACCGGCGTCGACAATTACTCGAACTTAGAGGTACTCTCACCTACGTCCTGTCTACCTTACAACAGCTTCTACATGAGGTATGTTTTGCGCATTGTACATATAAACAAACCCATTTCTAAGGTTACGGTGTTTATCCAGACGCTATCTTGCACACTTTAAGACTTATGTTCAGACCAAGGTGCGCGGAGTTTTAATTCACCTTGCTCTTACCCCTTCGACAACAATCTCGACGACGGCAAGCAGTGACCACAAGCTCCTGACTCTTCGGAGTAAAGCAGGTGGTCTAGAGACACTGGCAGACTCATGATAAGTATGTGATCAGCGCCTAGAACTCATGTATTACTGACATTGGCCGTCTCTTTGACCAAGGTTGTGTCTTTGCCTCGAAGTACATATGGTGAGTTCATTGCAGGGCCTGGTCTTGCATACCATTACTGACTTCAAAGTGAGTATAAAGTACGGGTAGCAACTATCAACAGCCTGCGCGAGCAGCTCGGGTATGTGTATGCGCATATATTCATCTTTCATGTCATGCTAAATAAAACCAATCCGCAGAGTACTGGACAACATCAACTGCTACTGCAACCTACTGAAGGTATGCAAACCGTTCTTCCACATATTTACACTACTCACCCATTGTCACTAGTGCCATGCACAGTCCTACACTTCCCCTACATCCCAACTGCACTCCCTCAACTCCGGGTCAGGCAGGCGGCCGCAGGCCACTCGTTCAGACATTCACAAGAAGGTATGTGCTTAATCATGTAGTATTCAGAGCTCTCGACTTATCTTTTCGCAGCGCACCGAGCATTTACGCACCGCTGCACCTGAAACCCCATCTAAGTCCACCATCACCTTCCAAGCCGCATCACCCACTATCACCGCTTCACTTAGTATTGTCGAGCGCGGCACGTTCAGTATATATAGGCCGTAGCTAGCTAGCTGCAGCATGTATTCGCTGGAATATTTAATAAATTTCACATTAATTGTCGGATTTAAATAATTGAATGCCTGCAGCTGGATATATATATATATATATTAATATTTGCATATATATGTGGTTTATGCGAGTATTATTCTGGACCCATGGTAGCAGCTGTCTGGAACTTGATGGCCAAACCATGTCTTCGAGGTGGTTGAAATCCGGAAAATCAACCATTTCGAAGCCGGTTTGTACTGTAGGTCCAGAAATGGCTAAAACTTGACCCTGGGGTCACATTCCAGCCAGGTATCTACCGTCGGAAATTTTCGATAACACGCAGTGAGGCCGTGTTTTCTAGCCTCGCGGAGTAGAATCTGGGATTGCGACTTGTGACACTTTATGATACATCATTGCCGGAGTTTGAACTGACACTGTAAACTTTGAATACGGAATAAATGAGGTCGCGCATGACCGGTCGACCAGGGATAGCACTGGATAGATAGCAACCTAGACTAGCTGGAAGTTACATATATAATTGCAGTGCATCCCATGACATGGCCAGGAGCTTATCACGAATATCATGACTTTCTGGTCATGGAATATCCAATCAACGAGACATGGCATCAAGCATGCGCTACAAGTTGCCAATCCCTAGTACTGAGCTGGCGTATTGGTATCAGTGGGCCAACCGGAGCCGACCCCTATCATCATCATCAGAATCGCGCGGTGCCATCGATAGCGAACGTGACGAACCTCCATCCACCCCGCTGTTAATGGTTGTTCCTGTCAGTTCTGAATCAACAGACACTACACTGTGGTTGTAAACATTATAATTGTAGATGACTGTGCACGTCGAGCAAGGGGACGACGGTCTGTGTGAGGTTGAAGCTCTAACTGAGGAATTACCAAGCCTCTTAGGTGATATCATGGGCGAAAACTTAGAAACACACTGGTTCGATCATCGTCATCTTCATCTTTTTCTCCGGCGATCGCGATTCGATTCAGCGTCGCAAGGACCTCGTTGGCTTCTGGTTCGGTATGTACATCCACACTGATGCCTTGGAGGGTTTCATTTGGAGGAAGATCCCTGACTAATTCACTGGTTGAAATAAGACGCAGAGAAATAAACCACACCAACCTGAAATATTGCCTTGATACAAATGGTGCTTAGTGCTCTGCCATAAAATCCAGAGAGTATGCATACCATCTACCACTTCACACGGACTCTCCTCACAAACAGAGACATCACCTTCTACGGAGCCTCTGGGGCCTGAAGTTGACCAACAGATTGGCGTCAGCAAGAAGTAACCGATCTTTCATTCTGACATACCGAGGATATCCTGCGTATTTGGCAGCAGTCGTCGAACTAGGTCTTCCGAAGTTCTCTGTGCTGCTATTTAGCTACAATCTAAGATGCGGCTAGTCGCCTTACTTTGATAGCCTTAAAATTCCGATACGTGATCTTATAAAAGTGCTTGGCATCCGACCGGACGAAAAGATTGACAAGAGACTGGCGAAGAGATTTCTTCTGTCCCAAAAGTTGGTCCCTGAGGCGTACCAAGCTGTGGATAAGGAATGAACGGGGGCTATCAGGCTGGTGAAAGCGAAACCTACTCGTCATATTGAGCCCGATTAATGATATAAGCTTCGTGGTAGGCTTTTTTTTCACTGTCTGAGAGACGCGGGGTTTCCAACAAACTGGCGAGCTCTTTCAAGGCTGCCAGCGATAATTGAAGATAGTGATCGCCCTTTTCTTCAGCTGTCCGACCTTTCAGCTCGATAACGGTCCCAGGCGAGTTTGTGTATTGGCTCGCAAGACCTAGATCCGCGGTGATTCGAACTGTCGTGCTAGATTTGGGGGGATTCATGTGTGAGTGCCGAAAAATGATCGGGAGCTGGTGCGAAGTTTCGCGCCAACTTGAACTGGCTTATTAGATTATATACAGACGATTATTAGACCAGTCAAAAAGGACAAGGACACAATGCAAGGAGACGCTAACCTGATACTGATAAGTCGCAGCTCCCCAGAAAGATTACGGGAAGTTGATGGTCACTGATTGGACAAAAATGACTACTTAGTGACTTGGCATGGCAAAATCATGTAATCCACGGTGAACTGCGAAAAAGCGATGCAATAGAATTTCCCATCCTTCGGATGAAAGCTTCCTATCACGGTACTTTGCAAAGAACACCAAGCAGTAAGTACTGTTGTGTGCTTGAGCGTTACTTGCTAGGAAGAGTAAGTCTTTATTAATAAGTCCGCGAAGCCGGGGTCCGAATTTACCCCATGCGGGGTCCATGTGTACATGTGTTCTCAGGGTTCGCGTCCTGCCTTTGATTCACACCACGCCCAGGCAATTTTTTAAAGATGGCCTCAATACCTGCAGCTCATTCCCATCTTACTGAAAATGAGATTTGGTGGAGGGACCACTATAATTTCCTCAACGAAAAGGGCTACAAGCTACGGAGTCGCTACAGTCCGGACTGGGTGCCCTCTTGGACGAACACAAACAAAGCACCCATAAATTGCGAGGATGGAGTCAGGTCGCCAGTATGTGCTGTTTACCTTGATGTCAGTGTTTCTCAATTGCCATGCATCCTTCAGCACTATCGCCTGCTGGATGCACAGCGCACTCGTGATGGTGTTCGCGTGTCATTGAAATCTATAGTCGTATCGCGACACCCTTATGAGATAGAGATTGGTCGCTTTTTCTGTAACTCGCCTCTCAGCGAAGATCCTGCCAACCATTGCGTGCCAATTTACGATGTTCTTGAGGTGCCCACCGATGATGACCTTGCAATAGTTGTCATGCCGTTACTTCGAGATGCTTCGGATCCCTATTTTGACTCGGTCGGTGAAGTTGTAGACTGTATCCACCAGCTTTTTGAGGTAAGGTCTTGATTGACTGTCTCATTATGACTTATTTCTTTCTTTTGAAGGGGCTGCGCTTCATGCACAGACATCACGTCGCTCACCGGTACGTATTCAAGTCACTGTAGTAACTTGTCTCATGACCTGACCATAGGGACTGCATGGAGCTGAACATACTGATGGATGGCAGCATGTTCATAGATGCTTGGCATCCAAGCGACAACTATATGTCTGAGGACTACAAACGCGTGGCTAGGCATCGTACGCGCACGCAGTCTCCTCCACGATACTACTACATAGACTTTGGTATCTCCCGCAAATATGAGGCGTCAAATACCAACCCATTAGAAGTACCCATATTTGGTGGGGATAAAGAAGTGCCGGAGTTCAAGGAAGACAACTTCAAACCCCGGAACCCTTTCCCAACTGATGTTTGGTATCTTGGACATGCTATTCAAGAAATATTTCTCGACGTAAAGTGGAACAGTGACTTCTCATTTTCCACACTCTGATTTGGAGAAAAACAGCGCTACTCAGGTGTGGAGTTCCTGAGTGGTCTGGTATCGGACATGATGCACTCGGATCCGGTACAGCGTCCGAACATGGACGATGTTTTTTCTCGATTCCAGGTTCTGCGTCAAGGCCTCAGTAAATGGAAATTACGTTGCCGGGTGGCTCATCATGACGATAGCTCTCTTTTTGATCTCCTAGTCCACTGGGCACGTCGCATTCAGTATATAGTACGCAGGATTCCCCCAACGCATACCTCGCTGTCGTAGAGTGGACTTCTATGTAACCATTTCTTGCAATGCACGAGTTGTCTCCTTTCCCATCGATGCACTTACAACGACGTTAGTGGCCAGCCGAGAAAATTCAGGACAGCCTCGGGACAGCCACATGATTGCAACCAATTTTACAATTCTTGCAACGACTATCTTCAAGTTCTGACCAGTTTGACTACGGGGGACCATATCAGCACAATGAACCTTCATTATTATGATTCGAGTATGGACAACATTGAAACGCAAGACATTCGACTCAAACCCGCGCGTGCAATAAAGGATGCAGGCATACCGTGCATGGTATGGGCGGAGGATGCTCTTCCATCCATCTATCTCCTTCCTACTGACCTTTTTGCCTTCCAAATGTTGGTACCTGACGAAGATGTCCGAGTTACATCTTCTGCAGTCGCATCAAAGCTTCCCTATACCCGATTTGAGGGGCCCCATGAGAATCGGCTCAAAAGTACGATTGTCACAGCCAACCAACCTGCTTCCCCAATTTAGGCTGAATACGCTCCAGCTCCAAGACGATCCAGATATCATTTTCATTCATCCTCGGTTATTTTTCTCCTTTGACTTCACCTGGATCCGTCGACCAACTCACTGATACGATTTCCAAACCAAACAACACCAGCTTGTACCCTAGATCCACACATTTTCGTCACTGGAAATTGGTGCCAATAAAACAGAGGTGTATATCAGCTATCTTGCGAACACTTCCCCTGTGCTGTCGAGCCACAGAACCACTCTGCTATTGAGCCTGAAACCCGAAAACCGCCATTATTTTGAGGGTCGCATAAAGTACAATTCCCGGGGATGGTTCTCAGATGTACGGGAACGTACATCGTGCCTGGAATGAGCTGGGTAACTGTGATTTTTGTCCTATGTTCATATGCGAATGGCATTCTTTGCACAAGTTGTACCAGACGCTTATCCTTGAGCCCACCGTGAAATGATGTACGCACTCTTGACCTTTCATTGATTTTTCATCTCTCACAGTGGGGCAGGAGGGCCCACTGTCCACATAGTGGCACAAGCGATAACTGGGTCAGCCTCGGGAACCCAAACGTGATTTCACGCGACCAGTTGAACATCATCGCCTTATTAGAGCGCAATTTGCAACCATTCAAGTCCGTGCAGACGATCATGTTGCGACTTCAGACGTGGGCACGGAGGTTGTTGTGAATAAGTCAGCTTTGGGTATCTTGCCCAGACGCTAAGACAATCACATTTGTCTGGTCTCTGACATGGACACAGGTAAAGTAAAATCGCATTTCTTGTATTTAAACAAAAGCAGGGAAGATGTATAGATTACATATCGGTAAAGCTGAACTGGAGTGGGCGCCGATGTCAAACGGATCAGCGCTCAGCCTATGCACATGTCACACCCACCAGTTACGTGAGCCCCCGACACGCATCCCTATTATACATCATCATCGTCCGTTTTCCTCGCCCCAACTGAATATCACTATATCATTAATCAGCCTTTGATATCATTCAATCATCGATAGCAGTGCCTGCATAGAACTCGCATAAAATGCCTACGCACAAATGATGGATCACAAATACAATGTCTTCACCACTGACTCGACCCACCTGGACCCCCGCGCAAGCAGCAGCTCTTCATGGCATCCGCACCGCAATGGGTGCTTTCAAGCCTACGTTCGGGCAGGCCCAATCGGTTACTGAGCGCGCACAGGTGCCCAGCGAAGGAATCCCGGAAGGAATTCACATCTCGTGTGAATTAGCTCCGCCATCCTCTCAGATCCCTGCACCCATTCACTCAACCTCGATCCAACCGGGTCAGGTTCCCGTCTTCTTTTATACTGATACGCCTTCCGAGTCCTTTGCTGATGGGAAGAAAGACGTCAAAGTCATACTCCATGTGCACGGAGGCGGCAACGTCTCCGGACATCCAACGGAACAGAGGTTTATATCATTCTTCTCTCGCATACTTCGTGCACTCGGGAAGAAATCTGGCGCGCAAGGATCCGCTGCACCTATAATCGCAGCTCCTTCCTACAGACTCGCGACGGTCGCCGAGAACCTCTTTCCAGCGGCGTTACAAGATCTATTCTCTGCATACCATCACCTGATCTTAAAAGGCTTTGCCGCCGAGAATATCACTATCACAGGTGATAGTGCAGGCGGAAACTTGGGTGCGTAGTGATTTATCAAGTTCTTCTCGTATTCGTATCTCACTTTCATCCAGCTCTTGTCCTCACGTACATCATCTCGCAATCTACTCTCCCGATGCCAGGACACGTCACACTCTTCTCCCCAGACGCAGACCTCACTTACGCCTCCTCCACCTCCGTACCTCACGATATCATACCTCTATCAACCTACCAAGCCTGTTCATCCCAATATCTAGGCAATTTCCCTGCCAACGACCTTCTAGCATCAGGCATACTAATTCCATTCACTGCAAGCTGGCCAAAGACATTGGTGATGACTGGCACAGCTGATAATGTTGCTGAGAGCTCGCGGAGAATCGTGAGCGGCATCCAGGAGGCGGGCGGGATAGCTGAGCTTGTGGAGTATGCGGACTTGACGCATGCGTGGTGGATGTTTTCTCATATCTTTCCGCAGTCGGACGATGGGTTGGAGAGGCTTGCGGTTTTTGTATACAATTGAATGGATTGTAGATGTGTGTGCATGCAACTTAATGCCGAGGCCTTCTGCTGCAGATCTAGCATAGTGGAGGGCACTTTCGGATTTCTGTCGTTGTACTTAGTAGTAGCACCAGAGTTAGTCCGAGTCTCTTAGCGAAACACCCTGCAAGTCCATCGCACACCCACAAAATCCAAAGACGCATCCATATCTATGCATCTACAGACGTCCCAAAAACAAAAGCGCACTCATACCACAGTATCACCACATAACACTACCACCCAAATAACAGATCCCCAACCTGCCCAAGCACGCCCCTCGCAGGACTCTGTTGCGCATTAACGACTGATAGAGGCACAGCGTGCGCAGATTTCTGGGGTACCGGCACAGGAGCTTTGCGAAACGCAGCCACAGACGGCGCAAGCTTGATCGGCGTCCCAACAGTCGCAGCGCCATCCACCACCATCGCATTTCCATCCATATGCGATTGTACTTGTGATGTCTGGATTTGCACCTGTGGTGAGGAAGTAGACGCAGTGAAATCAGGTCCACGGGGGAGCACAAGGTCCTGAGCAGAGTCCTTCATGCATCGTGGGAGTCAGTACGCCGCTCGACGTCGAAGACATTTATGATGAGTACTTACAGCCCATTTAACGCCCACCATCCAAGTTCCCCCTAAGACCTCCCCATTTCTCCTGACCGCACGCATGGCTTCTCCAGGGTCACGGAATCCGATTCTGAACGCGTTCACAATCTCCGTATTAGGCTCCGGTTCGGTGCTCGCGCCGAGCGAGCGGAAATATTCTACGGTGAGGGAATATTTGTCTGGTGGATAGCCGAAGACAATGATGTAGGTCGGTTGGTTTGGGATGCTTGATTGGGTATGGCTTTTAGACTGGGAGGTGTTCAACGTAGAGGAAGAGTTTGAGAGGGAGAAGTGCTGTGAATGGGCGAGTAATTAAGTAAAGGAAGTCAGAATGAGGACGGGACGTACGCGCGAAGGGGGTAAAACTGCCCGTTGGGACTCGCCAAAAGAAGACCCCTCACGGAATATATCATTGACTGAACTGGTCGGTGGCGCGTCCATGTCCGTGAACGTTTGCCTTTGCCTTGCAACAAATCGACTTTAGCACACTAAGTAAGAACCGAAACGTAAACGTACGTGCTCGAGCTCTCAAACATCGACTCGGCACCAAAATGTGAGGCTCCACGGGACAAACCCTTGTTTATCTTTGCCTTCGTCTGCACGACGGGGATTTCGTCTGTATTTTGTGCGCTGGGGGACATGACCTATGCGCCTGATGCGTCAGTCCTGGTTCTGAACACGTGAACGGTCACTTACATTATGTTGCGCCACGGACTGCGTAAATCACATTGAGAAGTTAAGGTGGTGTGAGGTAGGGCAAGCGTACCATCATGTAGCCTGGCTGGTATTGCGTCCTGGACTGCCCGAAGGTGTCAGTGAGAGACGTACCGAGGGGGCCTGTGCCACTTGTGCTGCCCCAGGGATTATGGTTCGTGCTTTGAGCATGCGGATGTGGGTGAGCATGGGGGTTTGTGCTCGTTGACATGGTCACTTTTTCTTAACACGAATTAGATGCAGCAGGAGAGCAAGGTTCAACAATTTGAGCAGAGTTCGGGTCCAGCTCTTGTAAAGCTGCTTTTCCCACGCAGGTTTACACATCTATGAGCACTACCACCACCCGCCTCGCCCACTCCCTTCGTGCAGGAACATTCAGACCTGCCAATCGCTCAGTTCCATCATCCAGCTCTACGTTCTTTCTTCGCGCCAATGCATCTGGTCCGTTGAACCCAAGGTTCCCTTACGCCGAGTCATCCGCCTTTGCCCGACCATTCCATGCATCACACACGGCACACGACTTTCATTTCGACACTCATCACTTCGTGCAGCGGCTCGAGCGCGAGGGGCTCAACCGTGCACAGGCACAAGGCATAATGGGTGCCATGGCGGAAGTCATCGACGAGAGTATACGGAATATGACGAGCAATATGGTCACGAAAGCTGAGCAGGAGAAGGTGAGCGCTACCACTGCCTCTCGCGGTGCTGCGAGACTCAACAAATAGGCAATTCGATCGCCCATTTCTCATTCTTTGTATTAGCATCAATACACCCAGCAAGTCGATTTCGCACAGCTGAAATCCGAGTTGCAGCTTATTGAGAAGAACGACCTCGCTTCTTTGAAGTCTGATAATGACCGCTTGGTTGCGGATATGGAGAAGCTGAAGCAGCGACTACGTGAGGAGATCACGCGTACGCAGGCTGGCGTTCGACTGGATCTTAATTTGGAGAAGGGACGGATGCGGGATGAGAGCAGCGGGCAGGAGCTCAAGATCAAGGAGGTGGACACGAGAATCGAGCAGGAGATTGCGTACTTGAGGACAACGATTCAGCAATCGAAGGTGCGTTCTGAATTCTTCTTTTCGGCGAAGCTTGGATTACTGAACTCTTTGGCGCTTAGGCAACGACGCTGCAGTATCTTGTTGGATTCGGTACGTGCAGATTTAAATGCTTGGCTTCGGGCTGGGACGCTGACGTTCTGCGTTTAGTGACTGGTTGTTCTGCGCTTCTCATGGCATACCTGAGATTTAGAGTATAGAACGTGATGCCGTTCCTTACATTCGAACCCGGAGGGCTCATGGATCAAACGATCAGAATCATAACCTAATTTATCATCGCACTTAATTGTATGATCGCCTGTAGGTAGATAGTACATAGATTCACGTTGCCAGGCACTGGCAAAGATGAGCTCGAATACCTGCTAGTTGTTGCCCACGGCATTTATACCCCTAGTCCCGAACTTGAGCCGAGCCCCCGCCAGAAGCGGCTTTTTCCGCGCGTAGGTATCTTTCAAATTGTTCACTTCAAGTCGAACATCAAGCTCCTTGGGGCCCGAGGTCTGTGACTGAAACACGTCCCATAGACGAATTAAATTTACATGATTTCAACTAGCAATGTCTAGCATTGCTCATCGACTGCTTGTTGCGCCTCTGCGCCCAACACATCCAGCATCTTGTTCCTGGATCGCAATGCCGCCCTTCTTTCCCTTCTCCTCTCTATAGATTGCTCCTCGGCTTCGTCCTGTGCAATCAAAAAATCGAGGTAAGCCCGTTCCGCTGGGCGAAGCATGTCGTCGAACGAGTCGTCAGAGGAGAGTACCGGACTTTCTTCAGATGATACCTCGAAATTAGTTGTGCAGCAGAGAGATGCAACCGGCGAAACATCCAAGTGTCCAATCGTTTCACTAAGCTGCATCTCCTCGACACGTTGTTCAAGGGTGGGACTCGGAGGTGTAGCCAACGATTTTCCGACGTCCCAAACAAGGCCCTTTGGGGAACCGCCGAATAGATCGTCTTCTCCCTCTTCATCGTTTCGCCCGAGAAACTCGGCTCCAAGAGGCGCTTCGGTATCTTCGCTCTCGTCTAGCTCCGGGAGCGAACATGCACTGTCGCCAACGCCAGTCGGTAGTTCTTCCTTACCTTTCTTGCTAGGTGTTTCATTGGACTGCAAGGGACCCAAGACAACGCGTTGCATATATCCCCCAGCGACCATGCGCCCCTTGTTCCGCTTCTCTACCATCCCCATACCTGAAGCGAGCACACGGCCAAGGTTCCTAAGTGGCCCAATGATGGTGGCGGCGCTTGCATTGCGGCTACCTAAACGCTTTGCACCTATAACCATACTTTCCCCCAGGATGTTATCACCTTGGGCATTTTCATGATCTTGTGATAGGCATAGAGAAAGTCTCCTATCATGGTGTACATGTCCCATGTGATTGCGCGTGATTGCGACACCGAGAACCTTGCCAGCTTTGTGATCTGATTTACCGAAGGCCTTTCGTTCGGCGGGGGTGAGTCTGTTGGTGTGGGAGAGTGCCAGAGCATCGATGGTGCTCATCGAAGTAGTGCTATCGCAGCGCGTGATGACTGTTGTGGTGGACATCTTTTCCATGATAATGCAAAGTATTACTGGAGTCAAGGCAGAGCGAAAGATTCGTGGTGGCCTCGACGGTCACTGCGAGGTGCATCTTTATATCCCGAGTACTGTGGACAGCTGTGACCACTATCCACAGTGTCAATCTGGATCAGTGTGGAACCAGTAGATGCGTCTTTGTTCATCGCGCTTTGACAGGCGGTCCACAAGTCTCCAGTGGCGTGAGGGCGCGTGCTGCCTCACGTGACCGTGGCCCTAAAAAGCGTAGAAGCCATTCTGGCATTCATACTTGATACATGGAACACGGTCAACCATGGGCCGAACGTGTTACTGACCACCTGCTCACGATACTGGTCAGTAAGTGGATTCCAGCCGTCTTATATGAGTTCCCTGTAACAGAGCGGCATCGACTAACGGGCACACCCATGTTGGTCTCGTCCCGATAGATGCCTATCGCATTCAAGTTATGATCAATGTCGGCTCGCTCTGATGACAGTTAGGGGATATTGCTCGCGCGCTCAACGTCTAGAAGTTCACCTGCACATATGACGCCGATCGCCTTCCTGAATGTTCTTCGCTAGCCTGCCTTTGCAACACCAACCTGTCGGTGCGTACATATATATTCTGTTCAGTAACTGGACCCATTTTGCATAAACAGCAACATAATACGTTCTTTCAAATTGGGGGCTTTTATTTGCCATTATGTACTTTTGTTAACGGCGTCAGGCCCAGGCGCTCTGTGTCGGAATAAGTGCTGCCGGGAACATCGGGATCGGTACGAGCGCATCCGTTCCGCGTCCGTGTTGACATCGGCCCTACCAACGTCCGAGCGTCTTAAAGTCATCGTTTTTCTTTCCTAGTTTTCCCGTACTTAAAACGACGCCCTTAGCAGTAGACATCTCAGTTTCCCTTCCAGATACTGAGATGTACGTTCTCTTACTTTTCCCGTCTCTCGATAAAAAGCTAACTTTAGCTCTCTCTCCTCGCGTGTGCTCGCCTGTCATAACGACACTCTGTCATGGAATCAGACCATTCTGAATTTCTGAACAAATCAGCCCGGCCAGGCTTCCAGCAATAAACGAGTCCTTGGGTACTCGAAAAACACAGCCTCTAAGGTGCTATTTTTGCAACCTTTATAATATGAACGAGCTGATTTCTTGGTTTCGATTAATCTCCATGTTCTTCAGTCATATTCTCGCTTTAGGGATTCCGTGTATTATTGCCCTGGTTGTCGCTTTGGGTCTGACTCGCAGACGTAGATACCCTTTGTCTCTGCCGCCTGGCCCTCGCCCCTTGCCATTTTTTGGCAGTGCACTCAATTTGGACACAGACCGACCGTGGCTCACATATACTGCGTGGGGAAAGACATATGGTGGGTAGTAGACCAATATTCATGGTCTCTTGTGTCAAACTCTTGAATCTGATTTCATCCTGTTCATAGGAAAAATCATTTACTCCCATATCCTTGGGATCGACCTGATCATCATAAACTCCGAAACGACCGCGCGGGAGTTGCTGGATAAGCGTTCTGCCATTTACTCGGATCGCCCCGTTATTCGCACTAATGAATTGTATGCCTTGTCGGTTTTCAGTCAGTTCTCTATCAGCTGACGACGCAGAGCTGGACTGGCTTTCAATACTGTGCTCCTTCCATATGGCGAGACTTTACGGCGACATCGCAAGATCTTCCATCAAGTCCTCAGGGCCGAAGTCTCGGTCTCATACCACGAGATGTACTCTTGCTATGCAAATGAACTAGTCATCAATCTCTTAAATGCCAGTAGTGACCTGCAGCAACAGACTGAAGTGTTCGTACCTAATCCAGTGGTGTCGTTATGGCGTCGGGTCCAGCTAACAATCAAGTAACTGTGACAGATACACGGGATCCCTGATTATGGCAGTGACATACGGACACCCTGCTCGCGGAAGTGAAGACCCGTTTCTTGCCCGCGCTCATGAACTCATGGACATTGGCAAACATGTTGCCACTCTTGAGAGGGCTGCCATGTTCACAGCCTTTCCTTTTCGTGAGTGCTACAATGCTGTCAACGACGCAAGTTTCAACGCTCACCATGTCGGTTGCAGTTGAAAAATTGCAGTTTTCGTGCTTTGGTGGAGTCTTTGCCCTGATCAGACGCAGCAGAGAATTGTCTCAGCAGCTTTTGAACGAGCCCTTTAACGAAGTGAAGACACAAATGGTACGATTGCGTATTACGGATGGGCATTTCTAATCTACTTTCCTGTAGGCCAATGGTCATGCTTCACATTCATTAGTCGCTGACTTCCTCAGTCACGCTCATGACGACGACGACGAAGGCACGATGAAGGCTGTTGCGTTAACAGGATACTTGGGTAAGGGTTTTTAGGACAGCATCCATCATTTGAGGCTGATACGGTATCCAAGCCGGTATAGAATCTGTGAGTCATTACCTTTGGGAGTCCTGTCAGCCTCATCCCTAACCTTGATGTCAATGTTAATGTCCCGCAGACTGCATCTGCATTGCAGACATTCCTATTGGCTATGGTGCTCTATCCTGACGTCCAATCCCAGGCTCGCACAGAAATCAATCTAGCCGTGAGGCATGATAAAATGCCGTGCCTTGATGATAGGGCGTCACTGCCCTACCTTGATGCCATTCTACGCGAGGTCCTGAGGTGGTATCCTCTCGCCCCCCTAGGTCAGTCCGCACTAATATAACTCCGTGTCTGAATAGTTGACCCCTTGTGCAGGAGTTCCACATGCGACATTAAAAGATGATGTTTACGACGGGTACTTCATACCCAAAGGTTCGAAGTCGTATGAGTCGAGGTTGCCGTTGACTCATCTGTAGTTCGAGCAGGTGCGATAGTAATGGTTAATCAGTGGTATGTCACAGTGGAGTGAATTTAACGGCGGCTTGAGCTGAGCATGGATCAGGGCGCTGTCTCGAGATGAAGACACGTATCTCGATGCATCACGCTTCGATCCTAGCCGCCATCTGACAGTTGATGGAAAGCTCAAGAATCCTTTCGTCAACCATTTTGCCTTTGGTCATGGCAGGTGAATACTTCACACTTATTGTCATTCTCAAATTATTCACTGACTCATGCAGGCGCACTTGTCCTGGTAGGTTGAGCAATGCTTGATCTGGCAGTGTTGCGGATCACACATGCCCTTGACAGGTCGCTGGTTTGCAGAGAACGGTCTGTGGATGGCAGCTGCTGCGATACTCGCTGTCTTGCGCATCGATCATGCCAAAGACTCAAACGGAGACAAGATTGAGGTGAAGCCGGAGTTCAGCACCGGCTTGTTGGTGTAAGTGGCCCTGAATATATGCAAGAACCTGCGGCTAACTCTGCCGAAGTCACCCTAAACCTTTTCGGTGCGCGTTTGAAAGCGTGAATACCGTGAGAGAAGAGCAGCTTCGAACGATGATGAATTCGAAGTAGGCAGTCATCTGTACTGCATTATTTGTGGTGTTCGCAATGTGTCTCAATGCTCACATGCACATACGATTGAACACTGACGCAGTGTACATCAGCTGAATGCCAAAGTTTCATGGTTTCCGTCTTGAAAATGTATAGAATTGCTTTCATTGAGGGACCGGGTTGCCGATATCTCATGGCCCGAGCGCAACATGTATGCACAGTGCACATGAAATTTATCTGACTTGGCATGACCGTCTTTAATCCATGTCCATTGTCCACCAATCGATTGGCGATTGAGAGAGCGTTTGTCTGGAAAAAGATCAACATGTCCCTTATCAATATCTTGATGAGGAAACCATAAGAAATGGGGAAGGACCGTAACAAATCATCAGCACATTTAGTACTGGCCGAGTACTCAGTAAGATAACAAGTTGCATACTTCAGAGGCATACAAACCAGTACTCGCGTTCTAGTGCATACATTGGGAGAGACCCAATAAAAGAAACTCTGATGGTAAATATTGCACGGAAAGAGCTCACTGATGTGACGTTTGTATTCTAGTATGCCTCAAACATCATGAGGTGGACTTCGAACCAGAAAATGACATCGACAATTAATAGAACCTTTAGGCCAAGTTTGGCGCCAGGGTTTTTACCAAAGAAGGAACTTCAAGGAAGGCGGCCCCTGGGGTGGCCACCTTTTTCTCCAGAGGTCGCTTGGCATGACCCATTTTTCCGTTTATCTATGTACTAGTATCTACTCGGTATTATTGCTAATAAGTTAGTCCCTGACTTTCGGACTCCCAGTGTGGTCCATTGGGTGGAGGGTTCGACTCCATGAACTCGATTTGAAATTGTGAACCCATTGAACGAATGTTTCAGTTCCAACTTCCCGGGTTGAAGCGGATTTGTTCGTTTTCGATGGGAAGCCGAGTTTACATCATATTCCTTAATAGCAACACCACTGACTCAATTTGCAGTTCCTTCAAGTCTCAGACGAGACTAGATATTGTTTATCGGTGCCACTGGCGATCCTTGACTTCTAGGTCAAGTAGATGGCCGCAGAAATGTCTTAGTATCATCGAGGAGTAAATTATTTCCTCCCCATGATGCTCTTCATTCATACTCTCATTCTAGGAATCCATGTATTATTGCCCTGGTTGCTGCTTTGGGTCTGACTCGCAGGCGTGTCTACCCTTTGCCTCTGCTGCCTGGCCTTCGCTCCTTACCATCTTTAGGTAACGCACTCCAATCGGACACTAAAGTTATACTACTACTGGTATCTTCAAATATTACGGCAATACAGTTGTGTACTACTGTGGCGTATCAGATGTTTCACAAGTCGGCGCCCTAATTTGAAGGTACTCGAGGTGGTGGCAGCCTTTTCCCATTTGTTGAACTTAGTAGGGTCTGATTGCTATAAAACCATAGCTTCTGCACCAAGGTTTGTGGCTTGGAACGAGCAGATTGATTCTTTGACAGATGATGCTGCAAACAACGAAGCGAAAGGGCTCTGATAGGCTAGGAGTGTCTGCCCACTAAAACAACTCGTATCAGACTCTGAGATGAAAGCTCCTGGTCAGTAACCCTACCTGGCATGACAAGTAAGGCCGGTCTCACGAGTGAGTGATTAAAACTCTTTGCTACATTCTTGAATCCGAATACAGTCCTCACAAATTCCCAGTTCCGGGACCACGGCAGCACTAAATTTGTAGCAGTATACTACGGACTACAAACAGCAATGCACAATATTATTGCAGTCGCTTTGTTTCTTATTAGCGATAGAGGTGTTCGCGGTCCCGCAGAAGGCATGACCGTATTTAGTAATTTTTTGCTTGAGATTGGAGCACGAGTGTCCGGCTTTCCATACTCGTACTACTTACCTGAATCCTGATACATTGGTAAGGAACACGGTCAAACATGGGCCGAACGTGTTACTGACCATCTGCTAATGATACTGGTCGGTCAGTAAGTGGACTCTCAGGCTGGTGGTCTTATATGAGTTCCCTCCCTGTAACAGAGCGGCATCGACTAACGGGCACACCCACGTTGGTTTCGTCCCGACAGATGCCTATCGCATCATGATCAATGTCGCTCTGATGACAGTTAGGGGACATTGCTCAACGTCTAGGAGTTCACCTGCACATATGACGTCGATCGCCTCCATGAATGTTTTTTGCTAGCCTGCCTTTGCAACACCAACCTGTCGGTGCGTACATATATATTCTGTTCAGTAACTGGACCCAACAACGACATAATACGTTCTTTCAAATTCGGGGCTTTCATTTGCCGTTTTTTCGTAATGTACTTTTGATAACGCCGTCAGGCCCAGGTGCTCTGTCACGGAATCAGACCATTCTGCGCGAATCAGGCCGGCCAGGCTTCCAGCAATGGACGAGTCTTTTGGTGCTCGATCAACACAGCCTCTAAGGTGCTATTTTTGCAACCCTTTATAAGATGAACGAGCTGATTTCTTAGTTTCGATCAATCTCCATGTTCTTCAGTTATATTCTCGCTTTAGGGATTCCGTGTATTATTGCCCTGGTTGTCGCTTTGGGTCTGACTCGCAGACGTAGATACCCTTTGCCTCTGCCGCCTGGCCCTCGCCCCTTGCCATTTTTTGGCAATGCACTCAATTTGGACACAGACCGACCGTGGCTCACATATACTGCGTGGGGAAAGACATATGGTGGGTAGTAGACCAATATCCATGGTCTCTTGTGTCAAACTCTTGAATCTGATTTCATCCTGTTCATAGGAAAAATCATTTACTCCCGTATCTTTGGAATCGAGTTGATCATCATAAACTCCGAAACGACCGCGCGGGAGTTGCTGGATAAGCGTTCTGTCATTTACTCGGATCGCCCCGTTATTCGCACTAATGAATTGTATCCCTTGTCGGTTTTCAATCAGTTCTTTATCAGCTGACGATGCAGAGCTGGACTGGCTTTCAATACAGTGTTCCTTCCATATGGCGAGACTTTACGGCGACATCGCAAGATCTTCCATCAAGTCCTCAAGGCCGAAGTCTCGGTCTCATACCACAAGATGTACTCTCGCCACGCAAATGAACTAGTCATCAATCTCTTGAATACCACTTGTGACCTGCAGCAACAGACTGAAGTGTTCGTACCTAATCCAGTGGTGTCGTTGTGACGTCTGGTCCAGCTAACAATCAAGTAACTGTGACAGATACACAGGATCCCTGATCATGGCAGTGACATACGGACGCCCTGCTCGCGGAAGTGAAGACCCGTTTCTTGCCCGCGCTCATGAACTCGCGGAGATTGGCAAACACGTTGTCACTCCTGAGAGGGCTGCCATGTTCACAGTCTTTCCTTTTCGTGAGTGCTACAATGCTGTCAACGACGCAAGTTCAAACATTCACCATGTCGGTTGCAGTCGAAAAGTTGCCGCTTTCGTGCTTCGGTGGAGTCTTTGCCCTGATGGAACGCAGCAGAGAATTGTCTCAGCAACTTTTGAACGAGCCCTTTAACGAAGTGAAGGCACAAATGGTACGTTTTCGTATCACGGATGGGCGTTTCTAATCTGCTTCCCTGTAGGCCAATGGTAATGCTTCACATTCATTAGTCGCTGACTTCCTCAGTCACGCTCATGACGACGACGACGACGAAGGCACGATGAAAGCTGTTGCGTTAACAGGATACATGGGTAAGAGTTTTTAGCACAGCATCCATCATTCGAGGCTGATACGGCGTCCAAGCCGGTACAGAAACTGTAAGTCATTACCTTTGGGAGTCCTGCCCGCCTCTTCCCTAACCATAATGTCAATGTTGATGTCCCGCAGACTGCATCTGCATTGCAGACATTCCTCTTGGCTATGATACTCTATCCTGACGTCCAATCCAAGGCTCGCACAGAAATCAATCTAGCCGTGAGGCATGATAAAATGCCGTGCCTTGATGACAGGGCGTCACTGCCCTACCTTGATGCCATTCTACGCGAGGTCCTGAGATGGCATCCTCTCGCTCCCCTAGGTCAGTCCGCACTAATATAACTTTGTGTCTGAATAGTTGACCCCTTGTACAGGAATTCCACATGCGACATTAAATGATGATGTTTACGACGGGTACTTCATACCCAAAGGTTCGAAGTCGTATGAGTCGAGGTTGCCGTTGACTCATCTGTAGTTCGAGCAGGTGCAATAGTAATGGTCAATCAGTGGTATGTCACGGCGGAGTGCATGTAACTGCGGCTTGAGCTGAGCATGGCTCAGGGCACTGTCTCAAGATGAAGACACGTATCCCGATGCATCACGCTTCGATCCTAGCCGCCATCTGACAGTTGATGGAAAGCTCAAGAATCCTTTCGTCAACCATTTTGCCTTTGGTCATGGCAGGTGAATACTTCACACTTATTGTCATTCTCAAATTATTCACTGACTCATGCAGGCGCACTTGTCCTGGTAGGTTGAGCAATGGTTGATCTGGCAGTGTTGCGGATCACACATGCCCTTGACAGGTCGTTGGTTTGCAGAGAACGGTATGTGGATGGCAGCTGCTGCGATACTCGCTGTCTTGCGCATCGATCATGCCAAAGACTCAAACGGAGACAGGATTGAGGTGAAGCCGGAGTTCAGCACCGGCTTGGTGGTGTAAGTGACCCAGAATATATGCAAGAACCTGCGGCTAACTCTGCCGAAGTCACCCTAAACCTTTTCGGTGCGCGTTTGAAAGCGTGAATACCGTGAGAGAAGAGCAGCTTCGAGCGATGATGAAGAAGTAGGCAGTCATCTGTACTGCATTATTTGTGGTGTTCGCAATGTGTCTCAATGCTCACATACGATTGAACACTGACGCAGTGTACATGAGCTGAACGCCAAAGTTTTATGGTTTCCGTCTTGAAAATGTATAGAATTGCTTTCATTGAGGAACCGGGTTGCTGATATCTCATGACCCGAGCGCTCAGCGCAACATGCACAGTGCACATGAAATCTATCTGACTTGGCATGGCCGTCTTTAATCCATGTCCGCCAATCGATTGGCGATTGAGAGATCTGCGTTTGTCTGGAAATAGGTCAACATATGTGTCCCTTATCAATATCATGATGAGGAAACCATAAGAAGTGGGGAAGGACCGTAACAAATCATTTGTTACGGTCCTTCATCAGCACATTTAGTACTGGCCGAGTACTCAGACGTAAGAGAACAAGTTGCATACTTCGGAGGCGTACGAACCAGTATTCGCGTTCTAGCGCATACATTGGGAGAGACCTAATAAAAGAAACTTTGATGGTAACTATTGCACGGAAAGAGCCGGTTTCTGGTACACCTGTTATCACTCGGATCTTACTCTATAACTCCGTCTTTTCGTTGTGAATGCCGTCACGCCGTGAGGGTGTTCGGAGTCGGACTTTTTCTGTGCAGGGTTTGGAGAAACTCGAAAGAACCGAGTAAGGGTCCGAGTGATAACAGGGTACCATTCCATCATGCAAGATGTCGTTAACATTTCCAGCGTCAAAGACCCCCTTTAAAAGGCGAACCAACATGCCTTGGGCTCGACTACAATCCGGGCCCTCACCATGTTCTTCACTCATATTCTCGTTTTAGGGATATTACCATGTATTATTGCCCTGGTTGTCGCTTCGGGTCTGACTCGCAGACGTGTCTACCCTTTGCCTTTGCCTTTGCCGCCTGGCCCTCATCCGTTACCATTTTTTGGAAACGCGCTGCAATTAGATACTAAACGACCTTGGCTCACATATACTGCGTGGGGAAAGACATATGGTTGGTAGCAAACCAATGGCCTCTTTGCCAAGCTCTTGCACTCGATTTCAAACCTGATCATAGGAAAAATCATTCACTCCCGCATGCTTGGGATCGACTTGATCATCATCAACTCCGAAACCATCGCGCGGGAGTTGCTGGACAAGCGTTCTGCGAATTATTCTACTCGCCCCGTTTTTCGCACCAGCGAATTGTATGCATTGCCGGTTTTCATTCATTTTGTTCTTCATCAACTGACAATGCAGAGCTGGACTGACTTTCAATACTGCACTCCTTCCGTACGGGGAGACTTTACGACAACATCGCAAGATTTTCCATCAAGTCCTTAGGGCCGAAGTCTCGGTCTCGTATCACGAGATGTACTCTCGCCACGCAAATGAACTAGTCATCAATCTCTTAGATGCCACTAGTGATGTATTACAGCAACACACTCAAGCGTTCGTACCTAATCCAGTGGTGTCGTTGTGACGTATGGTCCAGTTGACGATCAATTTTTGTGACAGATATATGGCATCCTTAATCGTTGCCGTGACATACGGACACCTTGCTAATGAGGCTTCATTTCTTGCTCGCGCGCACGAACAACTTGAGATTGCCAGACATATTCTTTCTCCTGAGAAGACTGCCATGTTCACAGCCTTTCCTTTCCGTGAGTGCCTCTGTAGACGACATGATTTTGAACATTCAGCATGAGTTTGCAGTCGAAAAGTTGCCGTTTTGGTGCTTCGGTGGAGCATTTGCCCTGATGGGACGCAGTAGAGAATTGTCTCAACAGCTTTTGAACGAGCCCTTTGACGAAGTGAAGGCACAAATGGTACGTTTGCGCAGAGTTGTGGATGGAAATTTAGCCTGATCTGTTTGCGTGAAGGCAAATGGTACTGCTTCACACTCATTAGTCGCTGATTTTCTCAGTCAAGCTCACGACGACGCTGAAGAAGACACAATGAAGTCTGTTGCATTGATGGGATATGTAGGTAAGAGTTTTTTTTTACCAGGATAGGATTCATCCATTGACGGGAATACGGCATCTTAGCTGGAATAGAAACCGTGAGTCACTACTTAAGCAGTCCTGATTCTTACTTTGATGTCCCGCAGACTACATCCGCATTGCAGACATTCCTGCTGGCCATGGTGCTCTATCCTGATGTCCAAGCCCAGGCTCGTGCAGAAATCGATCAAGCTGTGAGACATGATAAAATGCCATGCCTTGATGACAGGGCGTCACTGCCCTACCTTGATGCCATTTTACGCGAGGTCCTGAGGTGGTATCCTCTCACCCCCCTAGGTCAGTCCGCACTAATATAACTCTGTGTCTGAATAGTTGACCCCTTGTACAGGAATTCCACATGCGACATCAAATGATGATGTTTACGACGGGTACTTCATACCCAAAGGTTCGAAGTCGTATGAGTCGAGGTTGCTGTTGACTCATCTGTAGTTCGAGCAGGTGCAATAGTAACGGTTAATCAGTGGTATGTCACGGTGGAGTGCATGTAACTGCGGCTTGAGCTGAGAGTGGCTCAGGGCATTGTCTCGAGATGAAGACACGTATCCCGATGCATCACGCTTCGATCCTAGCCGCCATCTAACAGTTGACGGGAAGCTCAAGGATCCTTTCGTCAACCATTTTGCATTTGGTCATGGCAGGTGAATATTCTACACTTGCTATCATTTTCAATTATTCACTGACCCTTGCAGGCGTATTTGTCCTGGTAGGCTGATTCATGGTTGATCTGGCAGTGTTGCGGATCACACATGCCCTTGACAGGTCGCTGGTTTGCAGAGAACGGTATGTGGATGGCAGCTGCTGCCATACTCGCCGTCTTGCGCATCAATCATGCCAAAGACTCAAACGGAGACAAAATTGAGGTGAAGCCAGAGTTTACCACTGGCATGGTGACGTAAGTGACCTAGTATGTATTCAAGAACCTGCGGCTAACTCTGCCGAAGTCACCCTGAACCATTTCACTGCTCGTTTGAAAGAATAAACACAGCGAGAGAAGGACATCTTCGAGCGATGATGAATTCGAAGTAGGCTTCATTTGTACTTGTGGTGGTCTGTCATATAATAGCACATGATTGTACAACGGCACAGAGTGCACTAGATAACAAGGTTTTGCGGCCTCTCCGTCTCTGACGAACAAGAGCATTGCTTTCGAATCCATCGACTCGTCAGAAACCAGATCCGTTCCCAAAATCTCGTGACCCAGCGCAACCAGGCTGCACACCATTGATCGGTCCATGGGCCCTTTCATGTTGCAATGTTGGTCCTACCTGAACATGATCGGTCGACAATAATCCACGCACTTGTACTACAATTTACGTAGATTGAGATCAATAGCCAGTCAAGGACGTTGGATTATGCAACTGTAGATGCTATAGAAAGTCCCGTAGTCCGATTAGACGTAAGATGCGATCCCTGACAATCCGAAGAGAGGCTGGTTTAGATGTATGACCTGAAACATTCCGAAGGGTGTTAATGTGAGCAGCCAGTGTGGGCCATGTTGCCAGAATGACTATGGCGACCCAAACCGGATATGCGAGACTCTCCTGGCACCAGAGGATGAGGTAGATATTGGGCTCGGACACACAGCTCAATTGGTATATGAGTTTGGCAGGAGAGACTGTGTATTCAAGGCCACGGAATTCGACCTTCCATCACGCTCTGGAGTAGGAATACACACGTCAGTGTCAGGTTGGCACCCTTCGCTTTGAGGGACTTGAAGCAGCGGTACTCCAAGGGTCGCAGAAGCCATCAACTTGCCTTGTTCGGTTGGCTGAGAGCTCAACGCTAAACTCCCTCAACAAGGTCTCTTGTATCCACTTACGGAGACTTAGCAGCGTTGGATCAGTCACAGGAGAACAGCTTGGAAAATGAAATGTAATCCGCCTGACAATGAGCCTCAGCCAAGATATGAACGTGTGGATGTATCGTCTAGGTGTGGTGCCGTGGCTGAAAGTCGAGGTGATTCGAGGTGAGCACCGGTCGCGCTCAGGAAAGAAGGTGCAGAAGTTAACAATCATAGTCAACAAAACATCACGTTGGATTCCCAGGGATGGCGGGACCCTTCGCATGAGAAACTACCTCTGGCTTTCGCGTCCATAAGGTCTACTCATGATCGGTCCGTCCTCCCAGCCTGACTAACTCTGAATCAAACACAGACTAGTCTTAAGCTTAGTCAGTCCAAGTAAGCGGTCAGTAGCGATGTGAACTAAAATACCTGCAGGGGGCACTCCATATAATTGCTTTAAATCATTCTATCTCGAGCTCGTTGAAATGTAGCTGTCGGATGTGTGAGTGATCTATCATAGGGCCATGTCATAGTCGGGACCAGTGTGTGAGGCCGTGAGAAATGCTGAAAAATGCAAATGTCACTGCCCAACCCGTGGCCCGTGGACGTCTGGACCGTGGTTGGGCTGTGGCAATGAATTTTCTGCTCGTGAGCCGTGACTAGTTGGCTGCCCAATATTGCGAGTCTACGTACCCACACAGCTGGTCATGATGACCTCTAGCCATGTTGCAAAAAACGGCAGTTGAAACGTTGATAGCCGAGCCCCGCCCTGTTTCGCGACATCCCAGGCTTCCAGCACACAAATCTTCACCAATTTCCATGTCAGACTCTACACTATCTATGATGTTTACCTCTACTTGCGTCAGCCCCTTTGCCGTCTTCCGTGATGGAGCAAACTGCGATCCTGCACCTCGCTCAAGTTGCCAACGGCAGACCCGGGTGGCATTACTTTTTCTTGCTGGATAATCTGCATATATCTGATCTCGCACTACCGTTCATTCAAATTTCATGATCACCGATCGTTCCGCACTATAAATGCATTGTCACTGGTAGCGCTCGAGCGGTCTCAACATCATTCCTCGGACTTGGACCCACAAACGTCAAATTCAACAGTCGTGCCACGGTTCATTGATACCTCCATACCATGTCTGGTCGCGCTGACGAGGTGGGCGCTACTAACGATTAGCTAGTCCAATCCACACTTTTAAACTCCTAGGTCCCTCATTAACAAGGACTTTGTGTCCTCGATAAACTTCAGTGAGCTGATCACGAAAATTTCTGGGAGATAGTTGAAAGCTGTAAGCCCCATCAATACACTTATTTCTGATTTGCCAACATCTCTTCTGGAATAAGCACCCGCTGAGATGACATGTGATCCAGGGTTGGGATGTGATTCTCTAGACGATGCTGGCACTATGAAACTGCTACGCGGCTTGCATACTTGCCCGTCGTATTGCTGACTCATGTGATGAAGATCCTGCAGTGCGTTTCTCACCTTATCTCTCTGGTGCATTCGTAATGTTCTAGCATGTGTACACGCACCGGATCAAGTCTGGACAGAACAAGATCACTGAGGAACAAGACTCAGACGTCGGGCTTCCTGCGCGGTCGTAAGTGGAAGTGCGTCTGTAACTTTCTCTCCTATGGGAACTCATTTCTGCTTTCGGCCATGTGGTCGATGTCATATATATTCACCAAACACGGCAGCTTGCAGGACTTGTTACCTGGCTGTGCAAATTGATTGATACTTTACAATGACGATACACTGTCAACTGTATGACATAACTTGTGCTGCGCGTTATGCATCGGTTTTTAATCATCTTTTTCGCACCCTTGTCATACTATGACTTGGGGCCCGGAGCGGGGGGCGTGGGGGCGGGCGTGGGGCCACAGGTGCCAGGGACTTTTGGAGCAAGACTGGGTATCAAGGTGTGTGCTTTGTAACGTTACAGAGGCTGGTGGGTGAGGTGAGTTATTTGTTTGGTATGTTTGGACCTTTGTATTTTTCGATACTGATATTCTATGCCAAGCCGACAGCGTGTGGCCTTTTTACGAGACCTCGAGCTCCAGAGAGCTATTATGTTCCTCGGGCCCGAGCCGATACTCATTGAGAATCCTTGAAACGGCAGGCGTCCATCATGGCATGGCGCCTAATGTTAGACTTATGTATGTGAGCAACCAGGTTTCGCTCATACATAGACCTCCTGAACTGATGCAAGTGGGAAAGGAACATCTCATGGATAGCAATGAAAACCAAATACCCAAAATTACGAACAGCTTTACGAACTTCTACGGTGTTCAAATATTACATACATACACGCTCCTGTCAATCGACACAGCCACCGTGAGGCGATGAAAGTGCTAGATGGTGATGTATTTAACATGCACAAGCTCATTACGGCAGGTTCGCCTTTCATCTATCCTCCTATCCTTCCAATATGACCGTAGTCTCAAACGATCCAAACTGGTGGCCGGTAATCGAATCATACAGTCTCTGCAGCTATTTCTTAGGTCCGTGTACAGTTATGAATGATGCTAGTTGCGTTCTAACCTTCAATATGGTTTCGCAGTTGCCACCTGTGTCGCGGTGATATACGATTGGGGTGAGCAAAACAATACTCAACAACTGCTGGTATCCTTATGATATTTCTAGCACTTAGTCTGGGAAAAGAGGTATGTTCATACCATTGCTGGAGCACCTCTTACTGATGGTGGTTTTATTCTAGTATGAACTGATCTGGGTGAGAAAAGTCCTATATTAGAAGATCAGCACAGTCATACAAGTCACTCGGGGCAGAGCCAACGCTGGTCCCTCGTGACTATTCTATATCTCGGTGTACGTGCATTTCATTATGAGCGTCAGTTGGCAAGTCGTGTTAACGTCAAAATATGCTAGGTGCGCTACCTTGGAATGCCATACACTGTGTATGTTTGCAACGCTACCAAATGGCGCTGTACTAATAAGCCTTCTCTCACAATCAGCATCTACATGCTGGGTATGTCTCGCATACGCTGTGTTTATTAGCTTCTGACTGGCTGGATACAGAAAGTTTGCCGTCAGTCTCGGTGACAGGATAAAGTGAGTATTCTGCACCAATGTATACGTTCCTGTCCACCCAACTATATTCCTATGTAGGGGTGAGTGAGGTTGCCAGGCCTGGTTCAATATAATGACCGCAATAGCTGTGAGTTTGTTTTGAATGTTGGTTCTCCGAGGCTCATCACTACCTGGGGTTTTGCAGGCAATATCCTGTACTCCACGCTAACTTGGATGACCGTGGTCGTAAATGCCATGCTGGCCGGTGAGCCAACTGAGCTGCAGTGTCTCGATGATGTTAAATTAACCGAAACATCATGCAAGTCATCATTATCACTCGGTTACATGCAATGTACCAGCAATCCAGGAAAATACTGGTCTTTCTCGTTGTAATCTTCCTGGTTGTCACAGGCACCTGCGGAGTGATCGCCGCAATAGGAAGCAGATATACTATAGGCCGTAAGTTTGAATTATGGTCGAAAGACTTGAGTGTGCGAGGCTCATCAGACGAATACCAGAGGAGCTCATCCTTTCCGGAAGCCATCTGTGCTCTTATAACTACAAGGGAGTCTCTGGACTTCTGGATGCATTGGCCTGGGTATGCTACATTGTATGGGAGGTCCTCACACTGTGTCTTGCAATCCGGATCGCTATACAACACTTCCGTACACTGCGTCGTTCATCGAACCATAAGAGACTCTTGACGGTGATGATAAAAACTCACGTGATTTACTTTGCTAGGTGAGCTCATGGTTTCAATTCGGTTGTCTTTTGGCGCTAAAGTCCCGGACGCACCAGCTTTGTTGCTGTTTCTTGTTTCCAACTTGGTTATCTCTCTCCAACGATCATGGTACGTCGATCTTTCATTCAGCGACAGTTGCATGTTTATCGTATCTATAGTATTCAAATTCGGTGGGATCTGATGTCTATGCTGGAATACTGGAATTTGTCTCAATCGGACAAATGTTTATACTTGGACCACGCCTCATCCTTAGCATTCGAGACTTTAACGCTAAGCTCGTCACCGACTCCGATGCAGGAATCGACCTGCCCTCAATCGTTTTCCAGGAGGGTGGCCGTGTGTAGCACTGGAGATGAGTCGAGCAATTGAGCCTTGTCGGGTACTGCCAGGTGCAGCCGCCGGAGGAAAAAATAACTCGAAGTTTTGTCATGGTACTGGTACTGATCTGGCGTTCCAAAGTATATTTAACACGATAAATAGGTTTAGGCAAACTAATAACATCTTGTGTCACTACTGGAACTGGCTGCCCAATCAAGTCATCTGGTACTCCCTATCGACATCAATGTCGAACCAGAGACTCGATCGGCGGCACAGCAAGTCCTGTCCGAGTCCACTGCAAACAAATTTTGCTTATAAGTTGGAATTGTAAGCAGCACCTAAGTACTAAGATTTAATCATTCAAGGGAGGCATCTGATTCCCTCTCGCATCTGACTCTCCGTTTGCAATTGTCTCTAACGTTTATATGACATAGCGAGGCCGCAGTGAGGAGATGAAGACGACGATGGCGTGGAGAGGTGTTTTATTTATTTGTTGGACGGCGCCCCGGGATATAGTATGTGGGGGTTGTGCTAGGGAAAGGAATGAAGGGAATTTAGGTACCTCAATATCGAGGATGCTCAGCTTGTCTGTCGCTGCGGCGTCTTGTACGACTTGGAATGTATAGAAGTTTACCGATGACTGGGTGTGCTCGGTGAATGTGCCCTCGCTGAGCCTCGACAAGGTTTGAAGTGGTACTACTATGAACTCATACTATAATTATGCTACGACTTATGTGCAATGAGATAAACACATTCAAGACATTGGGCTAATATATACCAGGCACATGCCACTCAAAATCCCTACATTCACATCAGATCAGACATGAAAACTGGTCCCAATAGTCGACGATCTAGTATAGTGGAAATGTGACTGCTTCAGGATCTGGACTTTTACAGAAGGCATCTGATGTGGACAGCCGATGCGGGCCACGTAGGGTTACTATAGCGCCCCAAATCGGAATTACAGTCGACACAGTGCGATGTCAGAAGTGCGGGAGATCACAATAGACAATGCTGTAGCAAAGAGTATTATTCTGTCAGGGAATGAGAGGGAATGAGTCACTATTCCATGGTATTTGATTAGAAACGCACCCCCAAATCAGGAATGCAAACGGTAGACCGAGCATCAGGACAAGGCGCTCAATAGAACGTAGCATCTCAAGCATGAAGAGTGGGGTCTGGCGGATATAATAAAGAATAAAAATCAAACGATTGAAGCGGGCGCTTACCGAACGTCTATGGGGGCATCGCTGGCTGTCATTGACTTGTCTAGTAAAGACTAGTGTAACCACCAACGAGCCCGTGGCACAGAGGGTAGACAGATAAGATACAAGGATTCCAGACGTTTGAAACTAGACGAATGGGACCGCGAGGAAGCTGATACCGACAGCAAGTATCACAGTAGGCTAGCACGGACATTGATTTCGTCAACAAGAAAGCAATAAGTGGCGCTCCACTCGAACAACGCGTTCGTGGATCCGAATCGTGTCAGGAGTCTTATTATTCCAATGATGGACTCGGGCCTGTCACGGCTGCCTGAACGTTAGGCTGTGTGTCCGTAAGATCAGTTCAGTAGGTCCAGCCTCCTGTCTCCCACAGCTAGAATATGACTGATGTTGAAACCATAGGTGGCGCCATGAGGTCGAATGCTGCGTAGTGATAGCAAACCTGCACGGACATTGACCAGGGCAGTCTGCCCGATAAAGGCACTGAAAAGAGGTCAGGGGTCAGGGCAACACCTGCGACATAGACTCCAGCTGAGCGGCCGGTTAGTTCGGTATAAACAGATTTATCATATTAGTGAATAGGTGCCCAGTACTTCTGTCCTCCATTTCTTGAGTGCGCGGACTACTGCGAGTATTTCATGTCGGACGCGTTGCACGTGACAAAGAGTAACGGACCTCGAGATCGAACCGTTGTTGGTGAAAAAGTTGCAACCAACGAAAGCTCGGTGATGGTGCCGGATGCACGTTGTCGGGTTATTGTCCAACCAGGGCAAAGTGCATCCGGTGCCTTCGTTGTCAGTGGAGTTGGCAGGGGTGTGTGGTCGGCGAGGAACAGCCTGAGGGTATAGTACGGGTATACCCCTGTATACCCGCTGGTCGGACGATCAACACCGTACCTGTACAAGCCTGTCAAGATAGCGGACGCCAAGAGAAAGCGGCGAACACCATTCGCTGGGGTTAGCATCGACTTCAGCGAATATGTGATTGACAGGTTTCGTCATTGTACCACATTTAGAGTGACAATGAACGGCATAGAAGTAAAGAGAAACTTGCAGGGCCACTTCAAAGTGCCTGCAGGCACGATTTACGACATCTACAAAACTCGTACCATTCCAACAGGAACGACTGAGATCTTCATTCTACAACTTCTATTATGTAGGGTCTACTTGTGTGCACTGTAAACGCAGCCAGAGTATCATCAACTTCGAAAACAGCAACGGAAGACGAGAAATTTAAATGGTATAGTCCAGACATCCGGTGCAAATATTGATGACCGTATGTATGGCGGCCAGATAAGATTAGGGTATAAATAGACAAACCTAATCATCCAAGGGGGGCATCTGATCCCCACTCATATCTAACTCTCCTTTTGCAATTCTCTTTAACTTTTGATATGCTGTATCAAGATCATCGTTGACGATGATATAGTCGACTGAGCCAGGTTGACGAGCGTAGTCGATCTCTCTACGTGCGATTGCGAGACGACGTTGGATGGCGTCTTCAGAATCTGTGGCGCGACCACGTAGGCGGTTATTTAGCACGGTCATGGAGGGTGGGGAAACGAAGATGACTGTGGCGTGGAGGGGCGTTTGCTTGATCTGTTGGACGCCCTGGGATATTTTATGTGAAGATCGGGCTGGAAGGAGAAGCAAAGGAAATGTACCTGAACTTCGATATCGAGAATGCACCGCTTGCCTGTTGCTGAGACATCTTGTACGGCTTGTATGGTGGTTCCGTAGAAGTTGCCCGAGAACTGGGCATGCTCGATGAAGGCGCCCTCAGAAATGAGGTTCTTGAAGTTATCGGTTGTTGTAAAGTGGTATGCTTTGCCGTTTATCTCACCAGGCCGTGGAGCACGGGTGGTATCTTTGGGATGGGAACCAATTAAATGGTGTGAGAGGGTTGAAGAAAGAAAGCCTCCGTACGAGAGACACTGAATCCAAAAGAGCTTGGAAACTCTTTGATGAGACGATTTATGAGAGTGCCCTTGCCTACCCCCGAAGGCCCAAATACTACTAGAGGAGGGATTGTCATGGATAAAGGGATAACAACCTAAAATAAGCCTGTGACATATGTTAATATATTGTCACAAGGAGCGTGACAAGAATATCTGCCTGAGACGACCCACGACGGACGAACAACCCCCTTATACTTACCTCAGCCTGACTCCTTGGTTTCTCCCGCCTCTTAATATAATTCCATCTCTTCCTCATGGGCGCCCTTTGCTGTCGACCTCAGGTATGCTTGCTTTAATCCTACATTGAACTAATTCATTCATCGTTATAGCCGGTCGATTTCGAAGGCGACGTTAATCTCTTTCACTTTGTTCTCTTGAGATGTGTCGGAAAGGGCGCATTTGGAAAGGTCTGTATCTGTAATACCTCACTCTTCCCTTGTCAAATCGAACAAGGTCCTCATTTCTAGGTCCGAATGGTCCAACACAAACAGACCAGAGATTTGTATGCCTTGAAATATATCAACAAGACAAAGTGTGTAAAGATGAAAGCAGTTGCAAACATAATTCAGGAACGAAGATTACTCGAGGAGGTCAGTACACGGACAACAACATCTTCACTTACCACTCATCCCCCCACAGATCGACCATCCATTCGTCGTTAACCTTCGTTATGCATTCCAAGACGATGAAAACTGTTTCTTTGTCCTGGATCTCATGCTCGGTGGTGACCTACGATGTACGTTCATTTCTCTTCTCTTCTCCCTAGTCACTTAGCCCGTTTCAACCAATTCAGTCCACCTCGAACGGTTAGGCTCCTTGCCAGAGGACACAGTACGCTTCTACGTTGCAGAAATAGCTTCAGCTCTAGCCTTCCTTCATGAACACAGAATCATGCACCGGTATGTATCATCCGATCCCGGATCTATCTACCCCTTCATAATTACCTCACCAGTGATCTCAAACCGGATAACATTCTTCTCGATGAACGGGGTCACGCACATCTCACAGATTTCAATATCGCTGTACACTTTAGCGAGCGTCGCATGCTTACCGGTATTGCAGGTAGCATGGCCTACATGGCTCCTGAGATTCTCGCCAAACGCGGCTATACTTACCCGATCGACTGGTGGAGCCTAGGCGTTTGCGCATACGAGCTTCTCTTCGGTCGGAGACCCTTCCGCGGCAAGACAAACGCCGACTTGACCTACAGCATCAGCAAAGACAGCTTACGCTTTCCCGACGATGCCGATAAGAAGTGCTCGCGAGCAGGTATCATGGCGTTGAAAGGGGTGAGTGGGTCATGTCGCCTACCCTCTTGTGCTGATTTCTGTGCAGTTCTTGGACCGCGATCCTTCCAAGAGACTGACGTGCAAGCAAAATGATGGTTATGAAGTAATGCAAAGACATCCCTGGTTTCATCCAATAGACTGGGTGGCACTCGAAGCCAAAGAACTACTACCACCGTTTACCCCTGATGTAAGTCCTTTTTAGTCTAAACAGTATTCGCTCTAAGTCCCCCGTAGTCAAAGAAGGCAAACTTTGATGCATCGCACGAATTGGAGGAACTGTTACTCGAAGACAATCCTTTAAAGGCCAAAGCACGGAAGACGCGAGATGTTAACACGCTGAGCGCCGAAATGAGACAGATGGAAGAGCAGTACGCAATTTCATCTCATCTTTCCTCGTATCCTCTTAATTTGACACAGGTTCGCATCATATGACTTTAAGAAGATGCTCCGGCGATCATACTATCCCCAGAATCAACAGATCATATCAACCATCACTGCAACTTCCTCCACAGGCGGACTCGTATCAAGTCGACCCGTAACACCCGCAACAGACTCACCGGTTGAAGGCGTCGTACACGAGCACCACGAAAGCGAGTTCGACGGCGACGACGTCCGAATGGAGAAGATGCCCCGGGTCTCAGAGAAGAACTACTCATGATCCGCACCGCACCCTCACCCTAACCTGCCGGACGAAATGACGACTGCTGATGATGTATCCGCAAATATCCCCCCATGTACCTTGTCGATATGTACGCACCCGATCCCATACTTGCCCCATTCACTCATTTCGGAGACCTAATCTTGGTTGCTGTTGCTCACTTTCCTTATTATCTCACTTCAAGTGCGCTGCTCACTGGATACCTTCGCTTTGTTCAACAAGTTCGTTCTGACACCCGATACCGTCATTGTTAAGAGCTTTCCTTTGTTGTTATTGGTTTTTCTTTGGCTCTTCTTGGTTTTTGAGGGGGTCGAGTCTCTTCTTTTCTTTTAGTTTTTCGTTCGTCTATTTAGTGCTAGTTTGCTGGCTAGTCATGTGGTTGTGGATTTACACATTATGCTATACGACGCCTGGACTTGCGTATACTATCAACCCATTAATCGCGATTTCGTTGCTGTAGGATTGTCATTAAGTTCGCTTACTAAGCAAACACACATCAGGGCAATCGCCCCACCCATAAACACGTTACTCGCCGTTCGCATCCACTGACCACACTTCCCAAAAACCATGGCCATGGCGGGGCTCATCTCCCCAAAACCGCTCTCATACCTCCAGCATGCTGGGCAGTTCAACCCATACCAGCAACAGCAGCAACAACAGCAGCAGCGCCTAGCAGGCTCCGCGCTATCCGGGTATTCCGACACGCACACGCATCCTCAGAGCCATACGCCCTCCCTGCACCCACACCAGCACATCATGGGTCTTCAAGAAGAGAGCAAGATATATAATCTTGTTATTGACCTTACAGATCCTAATGCGCGCGAGGCTGCGTTGCTGGAGTTGAGTAAGAAGAGAGAGCAGTATGAGGAGCTTGCGTTGGTGCTCTGGCATTCATTTGGTGCGTTTTTTGATTGGTTTCATTTCGGTTGACGGGCGCTGATCGATGTTCAATGTTGTGTGGAACGCTGATGATGTGGTTGGGTTTGAATGGGACAGGTATCATGCCAGCGCTATTACAAGAAATAGTATCCGTCTACCCCCTCCTGTCCCCTCCGAACCTCACAGCGCACGTATCTAACAGAGTGTGTAATGCCCTTGCGCTACTCCAGTGCGTGGCTTCGCATCCGGATACGAGACAGTTGTTTTTGAATGGTGGGTTCCGTGCTTGGGCTGGGTGGGTAGGGTTTGGGTTGACTTTTTGGTTTTCCATGACAGCGCACATCCCGTTGTTCTTATACCCGTTCCTGAACACGACCTCTAAAACGCGGCCGTTTGAATACCTCAGACTTACTTCCCTAGGCGTCATTGGCGCCCTCGTCAAGGTTCGTTTCTCCCCCCCCCTCTCACCTCCCCACATGCCCCCCCAATCCCAATCCCAATTTCAAATGCAAATATTAAACCCAATCTCACACACCCCTAGCAAAACGACAACAACACAGTCATCCACTTCCTCCTCTCAACCGAAATCATCCCCCTCTGTCTCCGTATAATGGAAACAGGTTCCGAGCTCTCCAAAACAGTCGCCATCTTCATCGTCCAAAAGATCCTCCTCGATGAAACGGGTCTCACGTACATTTGTCACACTTACGAGCGGTTTTATGCCGTTGGGACGGTGTTGAGCAATATGGTGAATCAGCTGGTGGAGACGCAGGCTGTTAGGTTGTTGAAGCATGTGGTGAGGTGTTATTTGAGGCTTAGTGATAATATGAGGTTGGTTTTTTTCTTTGTTTTGGGTTGGGTTGGGCGGGGCTGATGCAAATGACAGAGCGAGGGAAGCGCTGAGGGCTTGTCTCCCAGAACCGCTACGCGATCAGACGTTCAGCGTGCTTCTCAAGGTTCGTCAGCATCCTTTACCAGAGACCATTGCTGATACGGATCAATAGGGAGACATGGTCACCAAACGATGTCTGACAACTCTTTTAAACAACCTCAACGAGCAGTGATGCCTAGATCTATCAAAACGACCCACTCACGAATGATAAAAATTCGGACTACTTTCATGGGATCTGGTGCTTCTTTTTTTCCGAACCGTTACGGACTGTCACCACTTCTCGACCAATTGGTGATTGTATTCGCACTTTTGTTTCTCTTGTACCAACGCAGGCCTTTGCTATCTAAATCTCATACTAATTGTTGATTATCTGAGTAGAACATTGCATTTGTATCTACCTTATGAATACCTGATTCACTGAGATGCGGTTTTTGAGAATCGGAAGGCTGGAACTTTGCTAGTCTTCCTTAGCCAGATCATATAGACGACACAGTCGTCTTTGCTTGAATGAAGACGGGTTTTGTGCGCACCTGAAAGCTATGAATGGGTCCACGTCAGTACTCTTCGTTCTCACTGTGGCATAATAACATGCTCACATGTGTTAAACACCATGTGTTAGGCCCGGACATGTTAAAATAGGTCCCCAGAAAGCGCATCAGCATCAAAATCATAATACTCAGAATTGTTATCGTCGCAACTGGGGCAAAGACAGCCACCGTCGGTGTCTGCCAACGCATCTTCATGCCCATCCCAATCAACAGCAACCGTTGTCTGAAGCCGCTCCACAATTTTCCCCATCAGATTCCTGCACTTCGCTAGTCGGAGCGTGTGTATGCCAACACCACAGCCGGCTCGCAGCATGAGAACCGCCTCAAGGAACAAACGTTCCCCACACCCCAAGTGGATATTCTCAAACTCTAGAGTGCGAAGCGAGGGATATGCTATATACGAGCTCTGCCCGTCTCCAACCAGGAGCACAGTGAGGAAGCCTTGAATAGGGGTGTCGTCCAGATGGATACTTTCGAGTTCTGGAAGTTCTGCTGACCCCGTGCGCCAGAACTCTTCTGGAGCATCAAGGCCGGAGAATGACGCAGCCAGGTGTTGAATTTTGCAATGCGGGACCGTCCGACAGATGTCAAATAGAATGTCTGGTTTTGTGATCCATGAGCTGTATAAAAATGTAATCGAGAGTCGTATATCACTGTCACGGGTCCACGGATGCTCAGGTATTGATGTGCTGAACCGGAGTGTGAAAAAGCTGTACAAAAGGCTGACACGTAGGGACCGAATGATGGGAACAGATTCGTCATGATTCTTGTGCATGGCCGAAAATAGATCAGCAAAGCTTTGGACGCTTTCAATTTTCGTGAGGCTTAGAACAACTCTGGCGTCAACGGGAAGGACTAGATGTGAGAAGAGAGATGTAGCAGTGTGGATAGTGGAGTTAAATAACTCTATCCTTCTCAACCGAGGGAGTGAGACCTGGTCCAAGAGTGCGTCGGCTTGTTCGGAACTTCGAGGCTCAAGCGTAAGTAGTTCCAATTCAGGCATGCGTCTCAGAGCTGAGAGTATCTGCGACAGAGGACTACGCTTAGGGGATGATCCTATATGGAGAGAGTGAAGCCCGGTGAAAATACACGATGTCCAACTGAAACAGCATTGCACAAGCTGGACGCTCCGAAGTTGAGGTGCTTGTCCTTGAAAAATGGTGTCTGATATGGGCCTAGCAAATGTTGGGTCCCCAAAGACCACGAATTTGAATGTGTGAAGCAACGGTGCAGGCAGCGATGATAAGGAGTCCAAAATGCGATTAGCCTCCGGTGGAGATGGGCACAACTGGAGGAATGTGATTCGAGGTAAATGTGAAAGAATTTTCTCGAAGCCGCATTGTCGCAGCGGTTGAGGATCGTTGTAAATGACAACCAAGGCAGCTTTCTTCGACCTCTCAAGCATGATGGCCAGCCACTGAGCAGAGACGCCGTCGATAAATGCCCAAAGAATCGGGCACTCTAGGGCGACTTGGCGCCAGTACCTGCAGACGTGCGTGGCCGCCAGACAAGCAGGAGCACCACGAGGGTCGGATGTGCCCATATAACTCTCCTCCTTTGACACAATGTACATAAATATATTCGCAAGAATCTCGGGTGGGAGCCTAGATACATAGACGAGAGCATTCCTGCGAGAGCGATGGGTGCGTACAGACTCGGATAATGCAATCGTGTCTTCGTCAATGCGAGCGCCACACTGCTCAACGAGTACGGTCTTGCTTCTAGGAATATTAACATCTACGGAAACTGAAAGCGTCATCGATGATCGATGAGAACCTGTGGAAGTAATCAGTCGAGTTCTTACAAAATGTCACTCGGAAAATTTACCTCTACGTAAGACTACCAGAGTTTATTCGAGGACAAGTGAAGTTGAAGGAGTAGCGATGTTCTTGCAGCTGTCGATACGGGTAGTAGTGTGGTTCAAAATGAGGGAAACTATTCTACTTAAATCCTGTACGGAAACGTGTAACTAAGTATCGAAACGATAAAGGCGTCAGCGGTGGCATGATGTACAAAGGGCGTACCAGTAGTGACTAGCCACAATGATCTAAACGAACGAGTTTGTTCCAGGACAAAGAGGCTGCAGTGGGTGCAAATTACTCTGGTAAGCTTTAGTAGGTACTTATGTCGTGCCAACCAGGGTGCTTTCAATTGTGAACGAGCACGGTGTCCTAGTCAATTTGCAAACGGGAAGCGGTTGAAAGTGTTCGTCGTTCTCACCGTGGCCCAGTGACACGCTCACGAATGTTAAACGTTGTTAAACGCTGCAATTGATTCGGTAGAATTCGGTGCGGACTTGAACTTGCGGACTCCAAAGTTTAAATGGAGCAAACTTGGTCATATGCGTGAAGTTGGGGCGCGTTGGATGGGGATTTTGCGCTGTCGTTGACGTTGTCTTGGACGCAGACTTGGAATGGAGTGATCATGAGAGATTTCTTCTCAGATTGGTTTGTGAAACACTAACGAAGCGATATCTGGCCTGGCGGGGAGTATTATAAAGGCCCGAGCCTATATAAGTCAGCTCCAAACTTTTGAACCCTGAAAACGCGTTTTTGAGTCTTTGACCACATCCGTTGACTTGTGATGCATGAACTATTCTACGATTTGTTCGGAGGACCGTCGTCGACATCAAATTCAACATGCCCATCTTTCGTGACTGGAGAAACCGTATGCCTCCCCCATGTTGAAATCCCATTCTACTTCGCCCTCCGCCAAAACATATTCGACGGCATTCCAGACACACACATCGCACTCGCTGCCCCCGTGCTCGCTTATTGGCTCCTGTCTTTTGTATTCTACTGTCTTGACATCTCTGGCTGGCGATGGCTTGATAAATTTCGTATTCACGAGTCAGAGGAGGTCAAATCTAGGAATTTGGCTACCCCTTGGGAGGTTGCACGGGCTGTCCTACTCCAGCATGCGACACAAACTGTGTTGGGTTTAGCATGGTTGATAGAGTCACCGGAGATCTCAGCTGTGCGGTGTCAGAGCGAGATGGAGGCCTTGGGAAGAACACTGGTATGGATTGTGCGACGTCTCTTGGGAGAGGAGACGGGAATGAAGTTTTTGGAGCTGAGAGGGCCTGCGATGACCCATTGGCTGTACTGGTGGGGAATCCCAGCTGTACAGGTGTTATTCGCGTTGTGGGTGTCATTGAAAATCTCGCTTGACTTTCCTCTGATGACTCTTCCTAGGTTCATCGTCGATACTTGGCAATACTTCCTGCATCGCTTGATGCACAATAACAAATATCTCTACAAGAAGTTCCACTCTGTGCATCACAGACTCTACGTCCCCTATGCCTTCGGTGCATTATATAACCATCCCTTCGAGGGCTTCTTGCTGGACAGTCTAGGCGCAGCACTTGCGGAGCGCATCACACACCTTTCCGTTCGACAAACTATTTTCCTCTTTACGTTCAGCACGTGTAAAACTGTCGACGATCACTGCGGATACAATCTTCCCTTTGATCCATTCCAGATGATGAGCGGAAATAACGCAGACTACCATGACATACACCATCAGGTATGCTCCTTTACCACTATCTGTTCCTATACAGTGCTGACGACGCGTACAGGCCATCGGAATCAAATCAAATTTCTCACAACCTTTCTTCGTCCATTGGGATGCCCTCCTCGGGACACGCATGACCAGAGAAGATATTCAAGAACGCAGAAAAAAGGTCAAGAAAACGTGACATCATGCGCCGATTTCGATGTTATGCCATATAGATATTCGGAATTTTGGTTTTCGCCTTGTCAGAATTCGAATGATTCAATTCAGGACTACACGATTCGCTCACTCAACCTAATGTTTTTTTGTTTGCCACCTTTCTTACTGTATAATCTTAGGTTATGAAAGCTACGATAATGTTTGTGACTTGACTTCCTTCCTCACTAGCCCATTTACGCATTAGAAATTGTCGTACTCATTACAGTCTGACAAAAGAACGCCTGACTCCAGTCGTACTTTGCAAACTCCATACATATTGAAGTTGTGATGCTGTTCAAGCTTCAAGCTTCAACGGTTCAACACCCGGATCCGGCAATTATGATACCGAATACCCGAAAAGCACGAGAACCGAGTAGGAAAAGGTAAAGAGTCGAAGCAGAAACTAACAACATGTGTAATTTACCATAGTAGAAATGCCCCAACTTGTATAACATGATATCAAGTTATTATGTATATACACGACTATTCAGTGATATCAGATTAACAACAGTGAATTCAGCAGCATAAAATGCACAAAACACGCACCTCTAGATGCAGCTTATAGAGAAAGAGACCCACGAATCACGATCCCTCCAAAGTCCACCTCAACACCATCAACCTCCAGTAAAATGTCGAAGCTCATTCCAATCACTACACCCCTGCGAGAGTTCAAAGACCATAAAAAGGTGTAATCATGGCAGTCGCAGTTTTCCCCGATTAACGACGGATAATTACAGGCTTGGACGACAAGACGCTTCGTCTGTGGGACTTGAAGATTGAAGAAGATGGAGGGGCATCGCGGTAGGGTGATGAAATTGGCAATAATAATATCACCAGATGGGCAATTGATAGCAAGCGGTGACGAGGGAGGAGTGCTCATAGTCTGGCAGGGAGAAACTGGCGAATCACTCACCAAACTCTTCGAAGCTCACATCCACTCCCGTTGGATCTACTCGCTGGATTTTTCTCCCGATGGAACAGTGCTGGTCACTGGTTCAGACAAACTGTGGAACGCCAAAACCTGGCAGATGCAAGGGAAACTAATCAAGTGTGGTAGTTGCAAGTGGTAGTGACGTCCACTGCGTTCGGTATTCACTAGCACTATTCACCATCTCACTGGCGTGTCGATAAACGGTAACCTGGACGACCGAGCGGCAATACATATGGGGCGTCAATGTGACACCCTTCAAGATTATCTTATTCATATTCGGACAGCATTGCAGTACTGTCCCGCATCAAAATTGTCGGCTTCATCCCATCCTCCAGAAATGTTCTGGCGCACAGGGTAGAGCTCGACAATATCCATCGGAGCAATATCCCCGTTCGAGGCTTGCTCGCTGCCCTCCAGATTGGGGACGAGCAGAGCTCAGATATAGCGTATCCCTCGTTCTGTGCTCTGGGGCTCGAGAATATCGACTTCGGATGTGATGGACCTGGGTACAAGCTTCAGGTCATTCTCACGATGCGAGCCGAACGTCGGTCGAGATAAAACATGAAAAGGTGTTAAGGCGCGCCGACAGTGGCTGTTTTTGTTCCATGTGCAGCGATGAAAGTTGCGGGACGACCAGGAACGACCTCATGCGTATTAAGAAATCTTGTCCCTCGCTTTATGAAGTATGTATCAAGGCACGCTGAAATTGATTGAATCTCCATTAACCTAATACTTAACCCTGGCACCAGGACAGCTGTATCTATGATATCACTGCGGAAGGGCCATTGGAAAATGATATGGCTGCGGTTTCTGAGTATAAAAAGAGGATGCTGTCATCGGTTGAGACAACGTGATCGCATACTAAAAGTGAGCGCATCATTTTCTCTCACTTGTGCTCTATGGTATTCTGTAGCGTGACACGACCGGTCTCAGGAGATGGATTTTGTTTTCCACCTCCGCACAACAAGCCATTTTCACGACTTTAGAAGGCATTTTAGATTAACCATGCCGGGAACTCGCCGACACAGTGTTCAACACCGTGTTGCAGATGTTGACGACGGGATCGAGTTCCCGAAGGTTCCTGAGGACACTTAAGCAGTGTTACTCCCTTCCATCACGCAACCCCCATTTTGATCAGGCAGTGTAGCTCCTGAGGAGGCTTAAGCAGTGTTCCCTCCTCATCATTCATTTTGATCGTTGTAATTAGGTCAAAAATGTAACTCTGGACTCCGAATGTGCGCTCTCGAGTTCCTGATTACACCGGTCACGGGCTGAACTACTTAATGGTTCCTTTAGATGACTTTCTTCCTCATCAAAAATGAACTTGACCTGCCCAACTTTCGTGACTGGCGAAACCGTCTGCCTTCCCGCAATTAGCATCCCATTCTACTTTTCTCTCCGCCAAAGCATATTCGATGGCATTCCAGACACCTACGTCGCAATTGCTGCGCCGGTATCCACTTTTTGGCTCATGTCTCTCATGTTCCACTGTCTTGACATCTCCAACTGGCGATGGCTTGATAAATATCGTATTCACGAGTCCGAGGAAGTCAAGTCCAGAAACTTGGTAACACCTTGGGAGGTCGCACGCGCCGTCGTATTCCAGAATGTGACGCAAATTCTGGTGGGTTTAATGTGGTTGACAGAGTCGCCGGAAATCTCGGTTGCGCGGTGTCAGAGCGAGATGGAGGGCTTGGGAAGAACACTGGTATGGGTTGTGCGACGTCTCTTTGGGGAGGGGACGGGGATGAAAATATTGGAGCTGTGGGGGCCTGAGATGACCCATTGGCTGTACTGGTGGGGAATCCCAGCTGCGCAGTTCTTATTCGCGATGTATGTGCCATTCAACGTATCTTGACTCCCTCTGATGTCTTTCTAGGTTTATCTTCGACACTTGGCAATACTTCCTCCACCGCTTGATGCACACAAGTCAATATCTCTACAGAAATGTCCACTCAGTGCACCACAGACTTTATGTTCCCTATGCCTTTGGGGCACTCTACAACCATCCTGTCGAGGGCTTCTTGCTGGACACCGTAGGCGTAGCTATTGCAGAGCGACTCGCCTCTTTTTCTATGCGACAGGCCATTTTCTTCTTCGTGTACAGTACAGGCAAGGCTGTCGACGATCACTGCGGATACAAAATCCCATTTGATCCCTTCCAATGGACCAGCAAAAATAACTCAGATTATCACGACATACATCATCAGGTATGCCCCTTTATTACTGCCTGTCCTCGAAAGCCGTGATTAAGAGTCGTACAGACCATCGGCTTCAAGTCAAATTTTGCACTGCCTTTCTTCGTCCATTGGGATGTGATCCTCGGCACCCGCATGACCAGAGAAGATATTCAAGAACGTAGACAGAAAATAAAGACGACGTGATGCATCGAACTCGATTGATCCTAGGTTATGTCAATAGCTAAAGTAATTTTAATAAATGATGTTCTGATTTATTTATTTCTTGATCATTGCCTCAAATGACGAATTGTATCACATGCACAAGGGCCGACTCCAGTCGTGTTTTGTGTTTTGAGTTGATTTTTTGAGACCGTTATCAGCCGCCGCGGTAAATTACATATAAGCTTATATAAGGGGATGGTGCAGTGAGCGCGGGAAGGTTCTGTCAATGTCATTCCCAATTTCCCAGCCTGTCGGTCAGAGGGCTTGGGTCAGCTGGGCCCCTTAATACTTATCATGGATCACGACATACTGTGGTGGGAACACATCTGGAGCCTGTTGAAGCAAGCTCTACTTCTAACGTCTCGCTTCACGCTCACAATTTGACCAAGAACACGCTGAAGCTCGCCCATTTCGCGATCGGGAGGCACAGGCCTGACACGATATCCTACATACTCAGGTATCAGTAACGCAAGTTTCAGTAAATTCATCGATTTGCATCCAGCCACCTCAACAACGAGAGGTAAATTTTCTGACTGAGATCTCGCATGGACTAGACTGATTACCCCTCCGTAGATCATCCATGATGACGCTTTCTACTTCCCTAGATATCATCCCTAGAATGGGGTCCACCGTCATCGAGCACTGTCGCACGACCCGTGCCCACGTCGACAAAGACATAGCCGCATTTAACGGGGACATGACTGCATTAGCCGAGCCCTCGTGCTGCCTTCGCTCTCGCAGGATCACTCACTCCTGTATATCTTTGCTTCCACCCGAGATTCTCACTACTATCTTCACATACATAGTAGAAGAGGACACTTTCAAGAGTCATACGGGCACACCCCGCCCTTGTGATGTTCCTATTTCCGTGATGATCACGCACGTCTGCAGGCACTGGCGCCAAGTCGCCCTCGAGTGCCCTACTCTTTGGGCATTTCTCAATTGCGTCTCTATTAATTGGCTAGACATTATGTTTAAGAGATCCAGGAAAGCCGCTTTGGTCGTTATCTACAGGTCACCAGGCCCGTTACGAAAATGTTTCCAGCAGATTCTTTCACAGTTACCTCGAATCAAATTCCTCCAGTTGTGCTCATCTCCATGGGAGGTCGATCGCATTTTGGACTGCTTATCATCGCAACCAGCGCTATCGCTTCAAACATTTAAATTCTCGGTCGTGAGGAAATCTTACACAAGAGTCATTGGGCCCATATCGGATGCCATTTTTAAAGGACGAGCCCCCCTACTTCGGAGCGTTGAGCTTACGGAATGTACCTTCAGCTGGACGTCGTGTATTTTTAGCGGGCTTCGAACTCTAGATGTGAGACGAATAGGATCTGCCTCTTATCCTACTCTGTCGCAGCTCCTGTCAGCTCTGAGACGTATGCCTGGGTTGGAGCAGCTTACGCTTGGGCTGTCATCCAGAATTTCTGAGGACACCGAGCTCTTCGATCAAGTCCCACTCACTCGGTTAAAAAGTATAGCACTGGATACCTGCACCCTCCAGAATGCTGTATCTCTATTTTCGTGTCTAGCCTTTCCCGTTGATGTCAAGATCGCTCTCAATCTCGCACCAATTGGAAGCTGCCTTTCTGATCTATTTTCGGCAATGCACAAGGATCCTGACGGTCCTGGTCCTATCATCCGGTCCATGCGCGTCAGTCTTTCATACCATACATTCGGCATCCAATTCGGCACATCAATGATGTTCAAATCTGAGTATTTCTGGGACCCTCATGACGATGATATACTACTCTCGATTCAATTCAAATGCAGCTCGTCCACTAGAAAGCCACCCGTCGTATTTGACATGTGCCAGATGGTCCCGCATCGCCAAATTCAAAGCTTGTTTGTAACATCCTCCCTTTGCCTCCGAGACAATTTCTGGCGCGTAGGGTCCGCTGACCTTCCGGAGCTCGAAAGTATCCAGCTGAGTGGGACCTGCAATATTAGAAGCCTGATCGCCGTGCTACAGAGTGGAGGCACACAAAGTTCGGATATGGCATATCCCTCGCTTCATGCTTTAGAGCTCGAGAATATCGACTTTGGATGCGGTGAAGCTGAAGAACTTCAGGACATTATCATAATGCGAGCCGGTCATGGTGTCGGTATACACGAACTCCGACTAGTGAAGTGTAGGAATCTGATGGACGATAGGGTGCAGCTCCTTAAGGAAGTGGTTGCAGTCGTCGATTGGGACGGGCATGAAGAGGGCTTGGTGGGCGGCGACGGCTCTGGCGGTGGCTGTCTTTGTCACATTTGCAGGGACGAATCTTCTTCTGGAGAGGACTATGCGCAGGCGCTATTACATTCTGATTATGATTATGATCCTGATTCTGATGCATATTCGGAAGACTAGTTGATGTCATCACCGACGCGTCGGTCCCAACATGCTTATAAACGAGTTCTTCGGTGGTTTGGATCAGACGGGCCAACGTCTCCTCATGGTTTCCATTTGCTGCACTCATGATTGTATTGGGAATGCAGATGTGACAATCATAGCAGTGACACCCACTGGAGACCGCAACATGCGGGATACCGGACCCTGCAAATTTCTCTAGGAGTGCGATGCAGACTTCCTGTAGCTTGTCTTTTGTGATGTTCTTGGCGAGTTCTTGGATGGCCGCCTTGCTCAAAAACTTAGATAGTGGACTTGTCCAGAGTTCGTTCCACGTCGACCGCGTGGAACGAACTCTGGACAACGACAACAATGGAAACTTTGACCTGCGTTAGCTGCGACCTGTGCGGAGCGGTAGCAATCCATTGACGTACTGTTTCCCAGCTCTCCTTCGCGCTTCGATGTGAGAAGTTGCTCCACGCCGGTCTCTAGTAAACGCCCGCCTGCGCGGGGTATTTCAAAGCAAAGCCTTGTATGTCGTCAGCTTGCCGTACAAACGCACTAAGATGGAGGCCCCACCAAACAGCGTGCAGCTGATCTTTCAAATAAGGCATTGTTCTCCGACAATAAATGAAATCTCGGACTATTTTGAGGTTGTCTTCTGACCCCGTTTCAAAGCCTTTGCTATCGTGGAGAACGAACCTGTCGTTCTGCGGTGAGATTAACTCGTGGTCGATGCTGGCCTCGCCTGGCTTTTCGTGGGAAGCGGTCTATTGACAGTATGAGTAGCTGCGCTGGTTGAAGTGTCGTGTTCAACCCACCGCGTTTTGCACTCCAAATGCGTGGTTGATCAGCGAAGACTTGCCAACGCCAGTCTATTGGAAGTACCGTGTCAACACTGGCCTGAGATCAGTGAAAGCCTGGTACCTTCCTTATCACTAGAATTCGGAACCTTGAAAGCCCCTGGCGTCAACCTAAGGAATGGCACTTCACGGTGATCCGGACTCACTGAGGACACTTGCGAAATATTTCGTCGGTGGTAGGCCGGAGCTCCAGGGTTTTCATCAGAAGAAGAGACAAGTCGCTCAGCCTGCTAATCTATCATGCATTAGATGTTTTCCGATGGGAGACATGGAACCTTACTTCGGTTGTTGGGTTCCTGGAAAGTTCGACGACGACGGTAACGTTTTTATGAACCTTGTTGTATTCTGTGCATGTAAGATTGAATCCGTGAGCGATCAAGGCGAGGGCGCGATTATTATTGTTTCACCTCGTCTGTCTCCTGCACTACACTCGCGGAACATGTCCTCCGGTTCGAAAACAATATTTTCATGCTCGGTCTTCATCCCATGCCATTTCTTGTACCGCACATGCAAGGACAAAGTATCTCCATGAGAAAGCTTCCTGTGATAAAATACAATAGCACATCAGGTGGGTACATTCGTTGGGGTCGAGTCCTTACATGGGTGGAGAAAACGTCTGTCGCAAAGCCTTTCCTGCCCCGCTTTTGATTGGCGTGGGCGACTGGAGCTGATCCGTACTTTAGCAGACTCCACATTATTTTTCGACCTGCTGAAATCGATGATGACACCTATTAGATATATTCAGTGGGATTGATGATTTCTTTGGTGAAGCAACTTATACCAGAGAGTCAGAGACGTAGAGAGAGCAAACTGGCACTGAAGCGTCTAGGCAAGTACTAGCCAAGCTGAATGCTGATTTGAATTAGGGAAGACTCTCCTTTGTCACGGTGGATTTATCTGGAGGCTGAGTGTAGGCCGTGCGACGTGTGTCAGTTACATCACCAAAATTCCTGACCAACCCTTATCAGCCTGCAAGCTTATCGGATTTGGGGAATTTTGGTGATTCTATGTACTTACTATAGGAGCGCGGGAGACTAGAGGTATACTTAGTTAAATACTACTACCCAATTTAGTAGGTCACCTGGACCCATCATTGTCGAATATTGATCTTTAGCACTTCAGGACCCAGGTGCTTAGACGGCCTCCGCGTTGCCCGCTCTTACGGATCCTTGTGACCCAACACAGATATTCTGTCACTTCCGGACGATCAAAGTCACATCGACGGCGAGGTATCCTGATGATGCGGGCATTTACCGAGTTCACACACTGCAATGATTATAAGGCTACACCAACGCTTCTCCGTCACATTTACCTTCCCCCATGGATCCTTCAAAGATAAGAAAGAAATTCGGTCGCTTCCGAATCCTCGTTATAGGAAGAGCGAATGCAGGAAAAACTACCATCCTCCAGAGAGTTTGCAACACACGGGAGAACCCAGAAATATACAACAGCGCCGGGAAAAATGGTGGGCATCATAATGCTAGTAGGATGATAGGTAGTGATGACTGAGCGATAGGACATTAGATCGATCCCACAGTTTTGATGGCTTCTACAGAGGTGGCGTGTACTTTCGATAGTTAGTAACATGAACTGACTTGTTATCAGCGTGGAGAACACGATATCGAGAACGAAATGGTGTTTCGAAACAACCCAGGTTTCGTCTTTCATGATTCACGCGGGTTTGAAGCAGGCGGGGAATCCGAATTTGACGAGATGAAGGCATTTATCGCGAGCCGTTCCAAGGAAACCAGAATAAAGGATCAACTCCATGCTATCTGGTAATTGCAACTGATCAATCGCGAGATGCGCTACCTCACGTTTTTAACATAGGTACTGCATCCCAATGGACGAGGCAAGCAGGTCATTCACCGAAGGCGAAATCAAATTTTTCACTCAGTGCGACACAGGAAGCAGTAAGCTTTCGCATCAGACCATCGTCAATGTTCGACTGATGCGCAGTTTCACAATCCTCAGTTGCAGTGATTGTATTGTTCACAAAGTTTGACGCCCTCTACGACGTCGCGTACGCACAGCTGAAATCGAAGGGAGCATCGATGGAGGAGGCTGAAGAACTGGCGCCGAAGCATGCCGAAGAGTCATTTGCGATCGGGTCACAATTGAAGTTTCTGTATCACTCCAAGGACATTCGACGCCCCCCAAAATCTCATATATGCCTCCCTAGTAAGCTGTTCATCATCGACTTATGAACCCGGACATGATGACTGTTGATCCATCAGACATGGACAAGGATGATGCAGATTGTGGGCCACTCATCAAGTGCACGGCTGGAACTATGGATAATGAAGTGCTGCAGCAATTGTTCATCTCAACCCAGCAGACCAATTTGGAGCTCTGCATGAAATATGCAGTTGAGAGGTAACTACCCATAATCTCATTTACCTGCCGCGAGCGTTAGCGACTGATATTGTCCAGAAAACTCCTGGGAGTTTTTGACTCTGCTGGGACAACAGCATCTGAGGCTCATGAGGAGATAATAGGGAAATTGGGTCTCTGGTTTCCACATATCCGGGTAAGATTATTGAAAGTTCGAAGGTTGCTCTGATTTATGTTGGGTGTTTACTTGCAGACTGTGAGTGTGTTGATCCTCCTTTGAGCTCGAGCCATGTTGATCCAAGTCGTTGCCCACTCATCGCAGTTTGTGAGTGTGTTGATCCTCCCTCGAGCTTGAGCCATGCTGATCCAAGTCGTTGCTCACTCTTCGTAGGGAGTTAGTGTGTTGATCCTCCTTCGAGCTCGAGTCATGCTGATCCAAGTCATTGCCCACTCTTCGCAGCGTGTGAGTGTGTCGATCCTCCTTCGAGCTCCAGCCATGCTGATCCAAGTCATTGCCCACTCTTCGCAGCGTGTGAGTGTGTCGATCCTCCTTCGAGCTCCAGCCATGCTGATCCAAATCGTTGCCCACTCTTCGCAGGAAGTGAGTGTGTCGATCCTCCTTCGAGCTCAAGCCATGCTGACCCAAGTCGTTGCCCACTCTTCGCAGTATGTGAGCGTGTTGATCCTCCTTCGAGCTCGAGCCATGCTAATCAAAGTCGTTACCCACTCATCGCAGTTTGTGAGTGTGTTGGTCCTCCTTTGAGCTCGAGCCATGCTGATCCAAGTCGTTGCCCACTCTTCACAGGATGTAAGTGTGTTGATCCTCCTTCGAGCTCGAGCCATGCTGATTGAAGTCGTTGCCCACTCTTCGCAGGTTGTGAGTGTGTCGATCCTCCTTTGAGCTCGAGCCATGCTGATTGAAGTCGTCGCCCACTCTTCGCAGCTTGTGAGTGTGTCGATCCTCCTTAGAGCTCGAGCCATGCTGATCGAAATCGTTGCCCACTCTTCGCAGGGAGTGAGTGTGTTGATCCTCCTTCGAGCTCGAGCCATGCTGACCCAAGTCGTTGCCCACTTTTCACAGAATGTGAGTGTGTTGATCCTCCTTCGAGCTCGAGCCATCTGATCGAAGTCGTTGCCCACTCTTCGTAGTATGTGAGTGTGTCGATCCTCCTTCGAGCTCGAGTCATGCTGATCCAAGTCATTGCCCACTCTTCGCAGCGTGTGAGTGTGTCGATCCTCCTTCGAGCTCGAGCCATGCTGATCGAAGTCGTTGCCCACTCTTCGCAGGGAGTGAGTGTGTCGATCCTCCTTCGAGCTTGAGCCATGCTGATCCAAGTCGTTGCCCACTCTTCGCAGGGAGTGAGTGTGTTGATCCTCCTTTGAGCTTGAGCCATGCTGATCCAAGTCGTTGCCCACTCTTCGCAGGGAGTGAGTGTGTTGATCCTCCTTCGAGCTTGAGCCATGCTGATTGAAGTCATTGCCCACTCTTCGCAGGAAGTGAGTGTGTTGATCCTCCTTCGAGCTCGAGCCATGCTGATTGAAGTCATTGCCCACTCTTCGCAGCGTGTGAGTGTGTTGATCCTCCTTCGAGCTCGAGCCATGCTGATTGAAGTCGTTGGCCACTCTTCGCAGCTTGTGAGTGTGTTGATCCTCCTTCGAGCTCGAGCCATGTTGATCCAAGTCGTCGCCCACTCTTCGCAGCTTGTGAGTGTGTTGATCCTCCTTCGAGCTCGAGTCATACTGATCGAAGTCATCGCCCACTCTTCGCAGGAAGTGAGTGTGTTGATCCTCCTTCGAGCTCGAGCCATGCTGATCCAAGTTGTCGCCCACTCTTCGTAGCTTGTGAGTGTGTTGATCCTCCTTCGAGCTCGAGCCATGCTGACCCAAGTCATTGCCCACTCTTCGCAGGAAGTGAGTGTGTTGATCCTCCTTCGAGCTCGAGCCATGCTGATCCAAGTCATTGGCCACTCTTTGCAGCTTGTGAGTGTGTTGATCCTCCTCCGAGCTCGAGCCATGCTGATCCAAGTCGTTGCCCACTTTTCGCAGCTTGTGAGTGTGTCGATCCTCCTTCGAGCTCGAGCCATGCTGATCCAAGTCGTTGCCCACTCTTCACAGGAAGTGAGTGTGTCGATCCTCCTTCGAGCTCGAGCCATGCTGATGGCCACTCTTCGCAGGGAGTGAGTGTGTTGATCCTCCTTCGAGCTCGAGCCATGCTGATTGAAGTCGTTGGCCACTCTTCGCAGCTTGTGAGTGTGTTGATCCTCCTTCGAGCTCGAGTCATGCTGATATATCAATAGGAGGTTAGTTTCTTTATCCTTTGATTTTGGGCCATGCTCACCGAGGATGTTGCTCGTTGACAGGATGTGAGTATATCAATCCTCAGCAGAGGTGGACAATATTCAACTTCCATCATATTTTGAACAGCTTTTTGAGAATGAATGTGCAGAGATGCGCTCTAGGTTACTCTCTGTGGTATGTTCGATTGGTCACAGATTGTACACATGTTTCTCATGTTGCGAATGTGCCAGGCCTCTGGCTCATCACCCTTGGAGAACATTCTTCAGCTCAGTTCTGGTGAATTTTGAGGCTACGTTGCGATGAACCTGCTTATTGTTGATCATTTAGCTGCTGTCATCATCTTCGAACACTCTTTCTACATTTTCGACAAACGGCGTTATCTTCAGGACCAGCCAGAGTCTGCTCCCTCTTTTATTGTCGCTCTCGAGCGGTACATTGCATCTCCGCATGCAGTTGCTGTCAGGGAAGGTGTGGGCGCTGCTGTCCAGGCATATGAAGAAGGCATGAAGACTGCTGTCTTGCCTGCTTGGATAATGAAGTTACGGTTTAAACGCTCTCAGGAGAAGAAAGAATCTCAGGCGAAGGCGGAGTTAATCAAGACTATTCTTGAAATCACGTTAAATCATCGCCTGGGTATGTTTCACCGTCCTGTTGTGGCAGCAGTCCCGCTGATCCGCTTGTCTTCAGCGAGTTCCTAATGTTAGGCAATGCAGCACAACATCAATGATGTTCCGGTTCGGAGTGGAGCTGAGGTGTCTCGGCTGTGAATGCAGGTTACTTGAAAGGTCTGTTGAGGTAGATTCAGGATGTGGAACTGTACGAAACGGTTGTATGATCATCCAATATGGAGTATACGTGTTTAGAGAATGTCAGTCACCATCAGCCGAGACAGTGGCAAGAGCTACTGTGCTTGATGTACCTCTCAAGTATCCGTGGTATGATTTCAAGCGCATCAAGGTCGGGTACGTGCTGCTCTACAGCTTGCCTCAACTTGCGTGACTTTTTTCTAAAAAGAAATCCCGTTTATTGTCATTTTAACCTTACACTCTATGTAGACACACGGAATTAAACGTTCCCGACAACGTCAATGACTCCAGCCGGTGGTTGATGAATCAGATCTCTGAAATACTTGGCTGTGAGCGGAAGTCTATAGTCTTCAAACCTTCAAGCAGCGGACGCACTTTGAACATTTCTAGCTTTCGTTCTTTGAGGGACAGCGTGCAATGTGCATATGATTCTGGCTTTCAATGGGTTACGAAGTTTTATGAAGTGGATGTACGATTCCCTTATACATTCAGCGTTGTACTGCTCTGGGCATGCCAATCAAAACCCATTCTCATTCTCACTAATATGATTGGTTAACAATCGCGCGGATCATGATCTGGGGTCTAGATGTATCTCCTCGAGGGACGGACAGACGACGTCATCGTGGAACAAAGGAGAAACCGACTTACGGATGTCGGCATCAAGTCGATGGAGAATTTTGCAGCGCTGGATGTCACCTATGCTATGGTCTCCGGTCAGACCTTATTGTTTCACGCGTGCCTTATAGACATGCGAGCGCGTCGAAGTCTAACGACTGAATCCTGTGTCCGGGAGCTTGCTGCGGCCAACGACAGTGACGCCCATCGCTTAGTGTCAGGATCCAGGCGTACAGTTCAGGACATGGAAATCGTCGATCCTTCATAAGGTTCGAGGCATGCTGACATAGGGAATTTAAGAGTTGTTGGTAGTGAGCGGATCGATTCGCACTCGCACCAGGCTGAAATTCTCGGAAGGGAGGCGTTGATTGTGACTGCCCTCATAAGCCGGACATGCAGTGGAGAGACGGTCAAGTCTGCCTGACGCGATAAAAACGGAAGTATAGAATTACAAAGGTGCATGGCGAGGAGACATAGCTGTTGGCGCCATCCAAAACAACACTCCCAATCATCACCACAATTTTTTTCCCCTGCTGTCCCTTCGGCACATCATGCAACCACGACTGAAGCAGCGGATAAGCACGTCGTCCATATTCCCAGCCATGGGTAATCATCTGATGAAGAAGGCAAGTACGAAGATGCAGCTGATTGCGACGGGTGTTGGCCGAGCGGGCACGAGTTGGATAAGCCCCATGTTTGCTAGCTGGCGCGATGAAGTTGAGTTTGTTCCACACGGATGCGGGCCACCATCATCAGTGAACTGCCGGGGAGAGTAGAATGCCATATATGACGATATACAGTACATAATCACAAGAACTAGTATAATTCTGCTATCGATGATCACATTGTTATGTTTGGCCTTATAGAGGAAAGGACATTCCCTGATTTTCCTACAAAAGTTTACAATCGGGAAAGGGTACACTTAAACTCAAAGTTGAAGTGAAGGGGTGGCAAAAGTTTAGACTTATGCTAGATTGATCAAGAATGCCACATCAGAAGGGAGGCTCACGATTACGAGGCTACGAGTGAAGGCCGACATCTTCCAAATGACAAGTACGTGTTGGCTCGAGTGGGCGACAGTCATTTTCGCGACTTGCTTGAAGGCTCGTCACTATTGTGCGAAGTGCCTAACATCTGAAGGAAGGTTAACAGTTTCGAAGCTAAAAGTGAAAGTCCCTGCCCTCCAGACAAGAAGTATGTGATGAGTGCCTTCCAGATGACGAGCATGGTTTGACTCATGCAGGCGACAGCACTTTTCGCGACGCGCTTCAAAATCAGTGAACTGGTGGACGATTTGGCAACCAAAAGGAGAAGAGGTGATCTTCTAGAAAATGACGGTTGTCCACCAAGTGAGCGAGAACAGATTGTTGTTCGGAAAAGCCAATGGTTGAACTAATATGTGCCACTTTGAATGTTAACACATGACATGCATGATGTGTGAGATGTTTAATGATCTTCTACCATATATCAGTTGGGAATTCGTGCGAAAAAGCGTTACCTTTTCGCACTGGCCGAGGTATGTTCACCAAGCGAGCGACACACAACCTATGTCCCGGTGATGTGTTACCTGTTCCAACTCGGGGCTTTTACAATGGCTTTCAGTTACCAGCAGTAATATACCGTAAGTTATAACCGAGAGACCCCAGAAACATACGGAACCGGTCCGTGTATCTTAATTCTGTTATTGAAAATTGCACTGCTTATGTACTCCTTGCCTTCCATCATCGTACTCCACATCGTCCTCCCCATCATATGGTCCTCCCCATTGTCCTCTCCTCCCATCATATTGTCCTCCCCATCGACCTCCCTCTCGTTCTGTTCATCAAGGCAAAATCAACGAGTTGCGCACGCTGATTTTTATCTTCCGTGCACTCGATCCTTGGCCTCCCATCAAGATCTGCCTCGTTCATACCATCCACCACCACTGTGGCACCACAATATGTTCCTCTGCCAAATCCCTACTTCCTGCCCCCCGGTTCCTCCTAGAGAGACGAGGACAATCTTCAACCATCAACCGCAGCAGTTTATGCAGTTGAAGAGTTTTTTCAAGGGCGTTTCCGTCACGCTCATTCACCAGCTGGGGCTTAAGAAGACTCGCGGCTTAGTCCCCAACGCTGGCAACTTTGAATTCGAAAACACTACGGTAAAGGTATGTTTCGATATTGATCACATTCATAACGACTTTTCTCACAGCGAATGCAGGACTATTTCAAGAAAGCTCGAGGTCGCCGAATAGAATATCCGAATATCATTGGCATCCAAGTTGGCTCTAAGGATCGCGACGAAGTCATCCCCGCAGAGATGTGCATTATCGCCCCAGATCAACGATACACCCGAAAACTTCCTCCCGAATTTTCATTGTTAAACAATGAGTTAATTCCCCAATGCCCCGCTTAGGCTGCTGTACGTGCTAATACATGCCCATGTCTGCCTTGCAGGTTCTTGTTTTCTCGTTTTTTGACTTGTTGAGATGCAATAGTCAATGATACCAGCACCCAGCGTCAATGCGTGCGTTAGTGTGCTGTACGTTGACAGCGGTATACTTTCGTTTTCGGTGTTGGACCTTCGGGCAACAACCTTACACGTTGACCGAAGTAGCCCCAATATTTGCTGGCTACTGTGGTATCCATGAAAGCATTTTCCCTGGGTACCCTCAGCTTCGCAGTGGTGTTGACCATTCCGCAAGACATGCGCACACCCCACAGACACCTCGCAAAGTCATTCACCATCGTCGTCATCAACCATGTGAGTATTCAGACCTAAATGATACACGTTACTCAATGATACTACAAGACACCGTCACTGCATCCAAAGCCTCGCGGCCATTGCTCGCTTGCCAATCTTCAGCCTTGGTTGGATCTCGTACATGTGCAGGACCGTCTTGTTCGAACAACCTGCAGCTATCTGCGCACGAGAGGGATGTGTTAGCTAGTCTTTCAATGGGGTTGGGAGTTAGCCGCGAAGATAGCTTCGGAATGATGGAGACATGTGATGGATGCAGCAAAGTACTTGTTCGAAGTGCACTAAATGCCCACATTCTACTAGGGGAATGTGGGCGACGTCGCTCATAGGTCTTACATATATATACTCCAGTGAATCATTTGTTTTATATGCTACGCGATGGTGTTTGGGGGATTTCGGGCTTCGGATGTTCGGATTTGAATGTTATCAAATGTTGGGACCGAATGAGGCTCCGAGTGGGAACAGGGCACCACATACTCGGATTTGTAGTGTCCTTACAGCACGAATCCAAAAAACATAGCAACCGCGATGTCCGAGCTGGTGTGTTCATGTTTGCATTTTCCAGCCCCAGTCATTCTACTAGTCGACGGCACAACGATGTTATGACTGGGCAATGCTAGCCATTTGTGCTAACCTTTGTGCACGAATCCAAAAAACATAGCGACCGCAATGTCCGAGCTAGTGTGTTCATGTCTGCATTTTTTAGCCCCAGTCATTCTACTAGTTTGATAACCATCACACTAAAACGATAAGCTGCGTCACTACAACAATTAAGTATTCTAAAATGTTTAGATATCTAAGTTAAGGTGGGACATCAAATCAACTGGCACGAGAAAAGAATTAGTCTGAATCGAAAGTGGCATCATCTAGTTGCGCCCTTTGCCTGGCTAGCACATTTACCGACATATTAGCCTTCGCCCCGTCACTGAGTTCCACACGACGACTTGTTCCAAAGACTTTCCTGAGCAATGGAAATCAGCTGAGGACTGTTGAGTATGTGGACAACGCACCTCGTCCACCATGCCAGGAGTCGCTCAACTTTTTGCCGCGCTGTGTGACCAGGGGGCCGTTCGAAGAAATCTACGATGCTGTGCCAAAACGGGGTATAGTCGAAGTCACCATCAATAGAGCGCCACGAGGTCACAGAAGAAAGGGCAAATCGCAACTTGTTACACGCTATTAGTGCTTGGCAAGGAATTAGAAAAACTGATACTTACTTGACATGATACATAGGCAATCGAACGGGGAGTGACTTTATGCATTTTGATTATTTGCGCTACGTGCGTCTTGACTTTCTTGCCAGAATACACATCCCTATTGGCGCGTCGGTTGTTGGCAATAATATCGGCCCCATTGCCTTCATTGGCAACCTCCTTGGCAGAGGAGGGAGATGTGAATATAGCTTTGAAGGCCTGCTAAATGTTAGATCTTTGTCAAGCTCTAAATCGGATATGACAAACTTAGACTAAAAGACTGCTCTTAAATAGGCCCTCCTCTAGATTGTCTTGATCGGCCGTATACTTTTCGTACAGAAACGCTGGCCAGGACATCTCCGTCACGACATAGCTGTCCGCACGATCCCTGATCCCTGTTCTGATGCTGGCAGACAGTCAGTGTCATGTAAGATGCGGAATAAGATAATCACATTGGGTTGCTCCAGTCCAACTCGGTTGGGCAAAGTAGTCTACCGCAGGCATCGTTGACGAATCCTCTGCAGTTTTTGTCATCGGGATCAATGGGGGGATTAGGTTTCAATTCACGATTCACCCAGTCAGCAACGAGGCTCTTGAGCTTCGAGGTGTCATCTCCCCGAGCGCCATCGGCCCCCTGCCTAAGCTACATAACAGCTTAGCATATAGTAAATTATTTATATCAGAAAACCACACCTTTTTTAACATTTGCGCGTATTCGTTGTACTCTATCTCCGAAGCCCTTTGCTGAAACCATGGGAGGGTGCCATTAAGGGCGACATATCCGAATTGCAAACACTGCTGACTGTGAGGATGAACTCTTGAATTTATTGATTCAGAGAGGTGAAAGACTTACTCGACGGTCACATTTTCATCCGACTCGTTGCTATCCCATCTCCTATCGTGCTCAGCTACAAGATCTTCAATGGCATCATATAATGTAACTATGCATCTGATAGCCCTTCCCTTCGACACATAGTAATTTGTCTCCCTGAGTCACAGCCATAGTGAGCAAACTGAGCTAGATATACTACAGTGATGATCATACCTTCGCTTGATTGCCTGCCCTGACTCCAGCACCTGTAGTTTTTCTTCTAATTGAGCGATTTTCCGCCTCTGGCGAGCCGCACCCTCCGAGTCAGCCTGAGAGTTCCCCACTGCTATTGACTGTGACGATCCTGGGGGCTGGGAGACGTCTACCGCGCCTGGCTGGGACATGGACTCGCACAGTGAGAAGATCAATTGAGCTTAGGTGCGGACAGGTAAGTTGATCCAGCTCCCGCCGTGGCTGTATTTGTAGCTGTCTCAGGCTGGTGTTGACAAAGGCAGTTGTCAAATAATCATCACTTAAAATGACTCATCTCTTTTTTTCTATTTGTAGTTGAAGCTGGACCATGACGTACCATCGAAGCCAGAATCGACTGGTAGCAGCAGTAGGATGCCGTGAACCACTCTGAAGTCCTTTTGGTAGCGATCGAAGCGCAGTAGCACTGGCAGAGGTGTGGTACTAATTGTTTCGACCGCTACAGAACCATCCTGTAGCAGTTTTACTAAACCATTTAGAATTAAAATAGTGATTCCTTGGTCACCCAAGTAATCAAATTTGACTGTAGTACTCTCAGCATTGTTATCATCCATACTACTAGACATGCTTTATCAGGACTGTTGTGAACAACATAACACACCTCTCAAGTGACAACTGTCCTCCCAGCATTTTTGTCGTGTATAAAGGCTGGTTCTATCATAGTATGTCAGGACTGCAGTGAACAAGAATTGCGAAAGCTCACCTCCCAAGTCTGACTATAGTACTCTCGTCACTGCTGCCATGCATACATATGCTTGATGACTGCTGTGAACAAGAATCACGATATCATCAATTCATCCATCGACTGGCAGAGAGTCACTTTGCGCTGGACTTAACACAATTTTTGCAAGAATCGGCGTGAGAAAATTTGGTGTTGCGACTTCAACCTTGCGGCAAGTCCATGCTATTTGACGAAGACTCTGATGCCTTCTACAAGCAATACGGGCAGCTCATCCGGGTCAAGAAGCACTACTAGTACTAGTTCCCTCCAAAACAAACATAGGTACGTTTATCTATTAGGAGGAGCTATCATTTTGCATGACTCATAGTCATGCGCACTCCAGCATTTCCTAGTCGTCACCTCCCACGTCTGAGGCACCTGATAGCTCTCCCATTTTGAAGTTTTCCGTAAGGGCTGGTAACTCCCCAGTCACGGCGACCCCCAACAAACCTAGGTCTGTTTATTCAACAAGAACCATTTATTGATTATTCAATATGTTTTCAGACTACTACCTTCTGTTGCATCACCCCCACTCACGTCTGTGGTGCCTACTAGCTCCCCCATTCTGAGGGGTAGCTCCCCCATTCTGAAGAGTAGCTCTCCCATCCCAAAGGATAACTCACTCATCCCGAAGAGTAGCTCGCCCATTCCGAAGAATAACCTACCAGTGAAAAGTGGCTCCCCCGTCTCAAGGGGTAGCTCCCTTACCGCGGATGCTCTATTGACTACAGGCAACCAGCATGGTTCTCTCAAGCGGACACACCAGTATACTTTACTTGAGGATGATGGACTTGAGGATGGTGAGGGCTTTCCTATAAAGAAATCCAAGACATTGCTCACAACAGTATGTTACCCTCACATGAATGGAATTCAAAGCTCAAACACTTCATAGTTCACTTCTGATCGATCCGCTGATGCCACAATCTATTTCACCAAGCGCATGCTTGAGCTCTCTCGTGTCAGTCGCCAGGCTTTGGCTGCCAGGATGGAATATCAACGTCTGCGCACTGAAGAATTAGGATTAATCACATCCATCGTGCATGACGAACTGGAAGAGTCCCAATCGCGTTTAATTAGGGCCGACTTGCAAATTGGCTCCCTCCGAAACGACCTTTATGATGCAGGGGTGTCGGTCATAGGAAACAAAGGGAGACAATGTGGCAAGGAGGTCAGAAATGGCAGGATATTCTCCAGTCTCGGTGATCATGAGGCAGCTGATGATGGCAGCGACCCTTGCCTTTCTGACTTGAATGAATGCGATGGCAGTGTTGATGGGAAGTCACAGGCAAGCGAGTGCTAAGCAGTCATTTCATTTTCAACGATCGCTCCACGATTCATATCCCTGAGCCCAAGTACGTCTATAAAGCACATAAGTACATATGTAGTCTTTTGTAGTACTGCCAGCACGATGCCTGGCGGTACAATTATGAAATACAATTTATTGCTGTATTTTTCTGGGGTTGCTTCCAGTGAATGCGTGACTCCGATTACAATCCGATTAAGTACTGTAACCCTACTAATGCCTCATGCCATCGAGTCCAGAACTTGAGCTTACTGCAATGAGCAGTCTGTCCAAATCATGCCCAGGCCTCATGCTATAGATTCTGATCACCGTGGCCTTTATTTAAAGGTAAGCCTGTTCGTTGCATCGAGTAATTTACCCGCTCAATTTGCCTACTAGTACTACTAGTACTCGCCTTACTAGTATGCCTCCGAGTCGTAGCCAGAGTGGTTGTGGACGCACTGGTAGCATGGTAGTGCGTCCAGGGCGCAACCCATCGGAGATGAGTCTGGAGCCTTGCAACCTTCACAACGTGAAGATCATCGGCTGCAACCTTATTCAATATCCTCACGCACCCCAAGCTATCAGTCGTCCTCCAGGGCGTCAGTCAGTATGATGTCACTAGATGATGATGATGGTTCGCAACGTGCGAGGCGCCACCCAAGACGTAGTGCAAACTCTGTCAATGCCAAAGCAATAGGGTTTTACGATGTTAAGGACAAGGCCAATATCTACCAGGCACGCAAGCTTCTCGTGATCAACATGATACTCGAGACCGGTTGGGCACAAAATCGCGAGAAACTGGAGACTGAAGGTATTACTCAGGAGTGCATTTCTCAAGCATGCGCAGTGACTAAGCATGGTATGTTTTATTCATTACTACTATGACTACTACTATACCGTTGATTCGTGTCACCTAGTTACCACGCCCACGGATGGGGTCATGTCCCTCGTTTTCGATGAACTTGCCAATGTACGAGGGAAGTTAGTTCTAGCCGCTGAAGGGTGCCTTCCCGACCTTGGCATTGACCCTAAAGAGATGGCCGACGAAGCCTTACAACATCGCGTGTCTATCATTCTAGATGAAACCAATCTCTGTGAATATTTCCTCAATGGCTGGGATCCGGTACGGGTGAAGGTACTCGTGTTTTCATCTCCAGCATTTTTTCGGCTTCACTGCGAGTTTTGGTTTGGACGTAATTCACCCTTCCTCGACCCAAAGTGGGAGGCATTGGTTTTACCCCTCTCGTGGTATATGTACGGGCTAACGGGCGCTGCAGTAAGTCAATTCTTTCACGTTTTGCAACATTACTGATGTATTATTTGTCACCACTACTAGTTGTTATGTGTTATCCGGCGTGCCTCGGAAAGTCGACTATTGGGAGTCAAGAATGTCCTCCAATTCACCACAGAGGAGTTCCGCCCATTTGCATTGGAAGTCCAGAAAGCAATGAAGAATTATGAAACCCATCCTGAGCTCGACGAAGGTGAATTCATGCCCCGCATGAATGCCCACCACGATGAATGCCTGTAAGTGTGTGGGGTACCCTGGATATATTGTATTGACCTTGTGTTTACAGAAAGGAGCTTAGAAGAAATAAGGGGGAGTTATCATCAATGAAGAAGTACAAGATATATGTTCCGTCCTCATCCTCAGAACTCTACCGATGCGCTGAAGGCCACCCCATGGCACCCCCTTCCACATCATCTTCCAACTCCGTACCATCGCTAACATCTGAATACCCTGGCGATTCTGTTTCGTCGTCATCGTCGTCCGTCGCCTCGTGGTACCCCGGACATGCTGAAGTTGCACATGATCCACCTACCCACGCCGAGCCAGCAATGCTACCATCCCCATACTATGCACCATGTCACGCTGGTGACTTGCAGGGGGACTTCCACTCTGGTGACTTGCAGGGGGCCTTCAACCAGTACGATGCAGAAACGCTCCAGCCCCAGCCACCATACTACCCTCCCAGCTCGCTGCAGCCTGATCTCACCGGGGAGTCGCGCAATGATTTCACCATGGACCAATTTTATTTTCAGGGTTCGAGTGCAGGGTGGGGTGCTAACAATGCAGGTACGGGTTGGAGGGGGGCACCATAATAGACTTCACTTTTCATTTTGATGCCATCATCATAGCCCTGTCATCTAGTACTAGTGTAGTTTGTGTACAGTACCATACTATCTTATCAGCGCACTGCTGTGATTAAGTGCTTTCATATGTACTTCATGTAGCATTCTAATTAAAGTTCACCAATCATATCTGCCGAACGGACTGTTACTAAATTTGACTGTTCACATCAAGTTCGCATAACTCTAAATATAGTTAGTACCATGACCTCAGGATGGTACAGTACCGCAATTCTACTACTGCGCTTCAATCGCTACAGAACTACATAGTTGACGACATTCCGCTAATGTGAATAGGCTCACAGTGATAAGAGCGAGTGGACTCACAATGTTCTGCTCGTACTATCAGCAACAGTACACATTCTCCGAGTCTGAGTTGGCATCTAGTAGTACTAGAATTCTCTACACTCAAGCACCTCGCAAGGGTTATAGCCGCTATGCAGAACAACGAAAATAAGGACAGTGAAAGGAAGGTGAGTTTTTTTTTTCAGTTTGAGACCGTATTACTTTGCAGCACTTATGAGATACTATCATTAGGTTATACGGCGAGCACAAGTTACTTGCAACACTCGCAAGCAGAAGTTTGACGATGTCGATATCCACTCTGACAACAAGGAGAACATCTCTCCATGTCATGTGCCCAAGCAGCGACTGCCTCCGCCTGGTGTTCCCAGTACCGCTAAGCGTATCTGTCGCGAGAAAACGGGCACTGAATGGCAAACAGTTTTTAATGTCATCAAATATGGTGAGGAGGTGCTACTAAAAAGCAAGCCACTATCGTAACTTACAGTGTATCAGTGATTAGTGATGAGGGGTTGGAAGATGAAGATGAGGGAGACAGGGAGGACAATGAAGGGGAGGAGGAGGAGATCCAGTTCGCTCATTGTGGTATGGGTCACGCTTGACTCTTGAATATGATAATATTGGGTGTCATTCAAGTTAAACCTTGACGCGCTTGTCACACTCACGTGCTGAAACGAATATATCGATGATATGTCCATTCACGCAAATTCAATCAACTCCGAGGAGCATGTGTGTCAACAGGGTGAAATTTCATGCGGACTTCAGAGATCTCCTTCCGCGCCTCCTTCAATGTCTGTGATATTTTTTACATCCAGTCTTGATGTGGCCAAGACAGACATGTTGCTCGGCACATCAGCTGTGAGGTCCACACACATGTTAGAGCCTGCATGCTTAGCTCAGAGATGTTGAACAGCGAGCAGTTCAGTAGTGTCATGAAAACCATTGCCGAAGACAGAAGAGGATGGCGGTGAAAGAAGAGGGTTTAATGCGTGTACTAGCTTTCATTGCGAGTTCACCGAGATGCCAGCATCTGTACTAAGCTCAGTGAACGCGCCTCCAAAAAGGTCTAAACCTTGCTTGAGGATAACAAAAGAAACGAGGAGTCCTGGTGAAGGTAATAAGCACTGTAGAAAAAATGAATTGGTAAAAATTACTCGCCCCCTATAGGGTCTAAGGGTACTAATGCAGGGAATAGCCACAATCCTATAGTTGTGAAAAGGGCAACGATACTCAAATATGCGTCACTGCGATGATGAATAGCATTTGCATAGAGCACTGGGCTATGTTCTTCGTCGGCAACCTTCTTGGTTACTCTTATGTATGATACAACCACTCCTTTGCTATGACACTGACTGCGGCGAACCAGGCTGCATTACTAGGGTCAAGGATGCCGGTATGACCATGGGAGTGGCTGATGGCAGGAACATTATGAACAATAGACGTAACTTGCTGGAGAAGGTCATGAAGTGGGCCGGGTGGGATGGTGGAGACAGCTGTCACCCGGGCCAGTGCTTCCATGAGGAGGTGATACAAATGGAAGCCGATGCCTAGTGCTCCTCCGATAAGCAGCAGTGACACGGTAGTTGTCCCGAGAGTCTCAAATTTGGCAAAACCATATGGGTAACGTGCTGAAGGTGGCTTTCTTGATAGTTTCCAGCAAAACAGGACAACAAAGTCACTGAGTAGATCCAAGTCTGGAAACAGTCGTGTTAGTGCAAAAAGCCGAGCCTTGGTTGGAGTCACAGACCACTCATGGAGTGGCCGGCATCTGCCAGCAATGAGGCAGAATGAATGTACCAGCCCGCAAATCCTTTGGCGCCAGTCAAAGCCATGTTGAAAAACAGCCCTATACTAACTTGAAGCGTTATTCGACTCCCTCTGTCACCTAATTGATAATTAGCTATGCTTTGACTAACCAGGGATCACAGCTTACCAGCAGTTTGAAGCGCCTGTACTATCTGCTCTGCAACATTGAGCCACTGGTGACTGGATCCCCAGATTTCTCTTCCCAGCCGATGCGAAAATCCTCATGTAGCCTATAAGTCACCTACTAGCATCGAGACTGTGAACAAAGTTGGACGGGAACACTGACGCACCCGGCAGGCGCGTTGAGGCCAATGTCCTGAACGATGGGGAGGCCTGGAGGAGAAGCTTGTCATTGACTCAATCACCAATGCCATGAAGTCAGGCAGGACGCGGTCCCGGTTATCCCAATAAGGATGATCATGAATCAAATGAAACCCTAACCCTAGAGTTGGTTTTCCTTATCTTCACGATCAAAGGCATTTGAGACGTCCCTTACCTACCACCTTCCACATCACTGGAAGTCGAGAGTACGTGCCTTTCTGTTCTTCCATACCAACTTGAATGATGGAGGCATTAGGATTGCTCATACTCTCAATGATGCCATCAAGAAAACTTATGTCCCGTTGTTGAGCGATGTTGTTTTTGAGGGTGATGTTGTACCGCCTCCATCTCGGATTCCTTGGTGCGGCATGTTCCCTACATATTTATGATGTGCGAGACTGACACTGTGCTTAACTAGGTATCCAGAAGACCTAGCCTGGCAATTCAATGTGTCCAAGAAAGTTCTGAGGAAGCAACAAGCATTCAAAAAATTTCACTCTTTCCTTGTACACGAGACTGAAGTCGTACGTGATCCTTCGCCTTGAGTCACGCAGTCTATGATGCATGTAACAGGGTAATATATCAAGACGAGAGGCAGTCAGCATGCTTCCACTGTTGTTCCTCGATGTCCAGCCACACCATAAGGTAAGGTATGCCGGGCTGCTTCTGTGATGTTCAAAGTACAAAATGTAGTTCTGCAGGTCGTTGATATGTGTGCGGCCCCTGGTTCAAAGGTAAACCATTTCTTACCCCATTGCGTCCGTCCTTGATGAACCTTAGACAGCGCAACTCTTGGAAGCTCTGCATGCGCAGCCTGGCAGGATACTGCAACAGAAACTTCTATTCCTTCAGGACTTTTGATAGCAAATGACAGCAACAGCAAGTGGGCGCATCTTCTCATTCACCAATCTGCTCGTCTTCCCAGTCCGGCTTTCATGGTCACGAATTTAGATGCATCAATTTTCCCTATTCTAAGACTTCCCATAACAACTGCGGATCCTCGCCGTGGCATCAAAAAGTCTTCGAATCAACTTCTGTTTGATCGTATCTTATGCGATGTGCCTTGCAGTGGTAACGGCACGCTATGAAAGAATATTGGGATATGGAAATGGTGGCAGCCTATGGATGGGAATGGCCTACATAGGTCTGTTCCATACATACGCTCATCCTTCACCAGCTCATTTTTGACAGCCTCCAAACCTGCATTCTGCAGTGGGCCATGCGCATGCTGGAGCATGACGGTTGCATTGTCTATTCGACTTGCTCGCTTAATCCCGTCGAAAATGAAGCAGTTGTAGCAGCTGCTTTGAACTCTAATCCTGGTGAGTGATCAAAGATTGTTACAGATCGATTATTGGAGTATGCTGACGCACTATAGATTTCCAGTTAATCGATGTTTCTGCCCAGGAGCTGGTCAGACGACCAGGCATAAGTTCGTGGGCACCCACCGTCAATCGCACAATAAATACAACTATCAAAACATGGGATGCCTCCAACGAAACCCTGACGGAGGAACAACGAGCAGACAGCAAGATGTCAGAGACACTGGCCGCCTATTAACATGGAGGAACTGATTTGCGTGGTGGGCGGTCCTGGTGTGGAGAGTTCAGTGCAGACACCAGAAGGTTCTCCGGTCGAGATCCTGCAGCTTGCCCCTCCACGGACAAACTCCTCTCCATCGGTAAGCTATTCGCCAATATGCCAACCTATTTTATTTCCTGAAGCTTCATACCATTAGATGAGCGTGATTGACTTCATATATGGAACTTGAAAGATTTGGCCAAACCGCCAAAGTCAACGAGATTTGACCATGCTATCAAGTGCGCAAGTGACCAATCGCTGTGATAATGACGTCGCTGACCCACAGCGTCTGAACACAAGTGCTGTTATGTCGTCACCTTCACATACCCATGTGGGCATTGAAACCCAGTGAGAACCGGACCTCACCGTATCAACGGAAAACAACGGAAATATTGGCAAGTTGTGAGCACGAGATTTCTGTAGATGACCGTCGAGAATGGGACTCATAGTCGATTTTCTAGCGACGCTATTTGACCGAGATATCACCATTTCGCGTCGATTCTCGTATACGAGATTAGCGTAGATCCTTAATTGTATTCACACTGCGCAATAAAACAACGGAAATTGCACGAAAATGATGCTGATATGCATTGCAAGCACAAATGAATAATAGCTATAAAAATAATACCCACTCCTCGCCTGCTGCTCCCACTCGCCGCTGCCCACCAGGTCCTCGCCTGCAGCCCCACTCGTACTAGGCGCCGATTAACATAGCGCACCGGAGGAGAATCTACCGATGATGTCGACAGTATTGCCGTTCCATATGTCATCGCTAACCTGCGTGAAAAACATTGAAATCAGCCGCATCAGGGGGAACACTCTGCAAGTCGAGTGCATTACCAGCTTCAGCGCATCAGCCTCGTATGCCTAAATCATATATCAGCACCGTGAAACATGTATCACCAGAGTACGTACCAACTGCTTGTCCTTTGTCAAGCCGGACCAATAAATCCTGAAGTCCGCCAACGAGCCATTTGCAGCGACTTGCTTCAACCACCGGTGCGCACAGAGTGACCTAAATTCAAGTCAACTCTCGCTGCAGCCTTTTGACATGTTACGCACCTTCCGTTCTTCGATGTACCAGGTCGAAATTTTTTACCACTTGCAGACTCGACAGTGGCTGATGTGGAGGCTGCAGGGATGTTGCTAGGTGGCAGCGTGGATGCGGATGACGAAGCGGACACGGCAGATGGAGCTACAGGATCGGGGACAGTAGATTCGCGTTTTCGCTCAGCAAGCTTTGCACTGCATGTACCCGAGTCAGCGCCAGCTCGAACGATGTTTTTGAAAACTTACAGAGGGTTCTTGATTATTGGGAACGAAGTCTCGCAATAGTAATGTCAGTACATAGTAATTCAAGCATCATAAATGACTTACCGCTATCGGTGGATTCCTCGACAGGAATAAGTTTGACAGCGTCTTTAAGCTGAATGACGAGTTTCTATAGCACAATTGTTAGTGCGTACACAAGTAGATATCAGTTTGCTTACCACGGGGCCTGGTTTTTGAGGCGTGAATTTTACTTTGTATGTTGGCCATCCTGCAAGGATATTGTCAATGTCCATGACAATAACATTGTCATAGAAGTCTACATTGTCGGTTCAGTCAACAACATCAGCCTGAGACGAAGCCATGGTAGCTGAAAGCAAGGACGTGTATGCTTACTAAGTCAGATGCTACGAGCGATGCCCGTCACCTTGTGCGCGTGTGCGTACGACCTTGATTGATTGATTAATATTTCTGCGAATGTGCAAGACATTGACAAATTAGTGTGTTTGCTTTGTGTTTGTTCAACACAACGCGCATCAACTTACTCAACATATGGTAAATTCACGATTTGCGTAGCTTCGACAATATTTGTAAATATATCCGTCGTTTCGCGTCGATACGGTGAGGTCCGGTTCTCACTGGGATTGAAACTCAAGAGTTTCTTAGACATGTCTAAGATTGCTTTTTCCAGGTCTTTCTTGCCCTGCAGTCGGGAGAGATTAGAACATATGATCTTCTGTGTTTGACGAAGTCGACCTATGTCATCCCGAACTTGTGGAATATGTTTCAGACTAAGATCGCGAGCAGTGTGGCTGATCCCTTGCATGCATTGCCTGGTTGGTCTGTGCAACAGCACTGGCGCGTTGCCGTCGAGGTTTGCTTACATAGGGCCTTAGCAACATACCTGTTGATTTAGTCGCACATCCGCGATACCTCAACTTGATATTTGTAGCCTTCGGCGGTCAGTCATTTCTACGATCAAATACAAGTCCCTGAAACAATATTTAGGGGGAGTTGTACTGTACGACCTGGTGGGTATCTGAATTCATGGTCACTGTCGTGTCTGCTAAGAGTGACTGTTTATTCCCTTTGCAGTCTTCACACAACATTCTACGGGCGTATGAACTTGTAATCCCTGCTGGTGCACCAGGAGGGGGAGGATATCACCAAGCTGTGAGTCAGAGCTTTCAAACCACAATCTATCGTAGACTCATAATCTCCAAGGAAGTGCTCGCACATCGGTGGCCTTCCGTTACTTCTGTATCTATTCACCCAGCTGGGCATTTCTTCGGTGGAAGACGAAGATCAGCCTCTGATGGTGTGAACTAAACGGAGAGGAGCTTGAAAACTTTCTGCAAAATGGGGGTCCTTCAGAAGAAAGGGGAACTAATTTGTCAGAACGTCAGCCAATCTATAGGGTTGCTTGGTGTGGCTTCCTGAACTCCTCAGATCCCCGAGGAGGAGTAACTGCTCTCGTCTTTTTGGGAGGTGACAGAAGTAACAACCCTTGCCGGTTAACTGTACACACAATGCCTGCTCTCGAGTGTCCAGAACCTCCTGCTCCATCTGGTTCCAAAACTGGGCTCCACGCTTCTATCTGAAAGGCAATGCGACTTTCGGTGATTCCATTAGAAACAACTTATTATCTATCATCGGGGTCTGTTTATGACTTCGTCCTCTTTCCAAAGTCTAATCCGCATTTTCTGGTTGCTGGGATCCTGCTGCCCTGCTTTTTCTCACTGCAGCCTCCTCTGATCCACGGATGGTTGAGGCTCAACAGTTCCTGCCTCCGAAGATGATGTCTCCACTGCCTGGAACAGATGCCCAGAATAGCAGCAAACACGGTGATATTATACATGAGCTTTCCGCGATGCTCGAGGATAGGTACTGATCAATCGATTGCCCATAATTGATCATTAACACTGCGCTTCAGAGCCATCCGCGCCCAATCCTGATCACCTGTCATCGCGACTTAACTGTCCATTTCCACGATGCCAGCCCTCAGCTTCTCATCAGCTCCAGCGCATCTCCCCTTCAGAAGAATTACCCTTTTGCGATTCATGATCTCACTATAGATCTCAGTTGTCTACCACTTTCCAGTGCCCCAGAAGTTGCCACTGTTCAAGTAGCCCCCAAATCATTGGAGTGTGTTGTGCTACTGAAATCAGGTGACCTCCTGGTATATCAATTGATCACCATGCAAGTTAACCCTCATATCGAAATAGAAGGAAACAAAGAATTTGTCCTGCTGGGTAATATCGCGTTACGACTGGGGACGAGGTACCATCCCTTCTTGATGCTGCCTCATGGTAATGTTTCCTTGATATGTTGCGCATTATCGGACATAGGTATGCACTCCTTCGGGCCCAGAGTTGCATGAGTTGCTTAATGCAAAATAGGTTTTGTTGGTATTGGTTACATCGATGGCTCTGTCGCAGTGATCGATCTGCGTGGACCATCTCTCCTTAGACCGCAGCGTCAGAAAAGGCAGTCTAAGCTTCTAGTCCGCAATCAAGATGCGGATCCTGTTGTCTCTCTGACGTGGACCATTTCTGCTGTCAGCATGGGTATGCACTGATATATATGATAAAACTCTATCTGACACACAGCTAGCTGTTATGATAACCCCCTCGTTGATCTGACAAGTTTCCACCGCAAAATCCCCCCTTACCCGCAGCCAGTGTCCGTTGGTCCCCCTTCGTTGCTGGGCTCATGGTTCCAGTATGGGAAACCCATTATGACCGGAGAACAGCTTGATGTGCTATGTAAGTTAAGTCACTCGAACACCTTTAATTGTTGATCTGAAGCGTCGATATAGTTGCAGGCCCCGACAGACCTATATCGCCACTGAATCTTGCGCAAACATTACAGGACACGACCTCCAATGATAGATCCGGTGTCATGAAGACGATGGAGAACACCCGCAATGGCGTTTATGACCATTTGAATGATGCTCTTGCTGAAAGGGGGTGTGTACATGATTGTCCAACTCCTTCTCTGATGTCAGTGCTCAATAAGAAACAAAGGGAGATGTTGGGAAATATTGAGCAACAGATTGATTCCCTACAACAAGGGAGCAAAGATATGGTGGCGCAGGTGAATATTCGGTTCCTAGCTGTCATATCTGTGCGGGGTGCTAACCTCGATTAAACTAAGAGACTTGCGACTAAGCAGCTACAGCACTGGTAAGTTTCACCTCATGCTAGTTACATTACAACGTCCTCTGACCACGAGGTTTCGCAAGCATGTGAATATATCCCCATCTTCAGGATACGGGTGGATTCTTCGTCGCTGTACTCGAAAGAAAGCCGCGACAAAGTAGTCATGCCAGTGTTGCAGTGTAGGTTCCAGCGCCCTCTTTTCTACAGTTTTTTTTCTTACGCTTGTCCAGGAAAAGAGATGCAGAGGAAGCTGAGATCACTGTCCCAGAAGCCAAAAAGGCTAAGCTTGACCTTGGTGGTCTGCCAGAACCCCAACAAAGTCCTTCATTTCCGCCTACGCCAATGTCAGAGGATGACAGTTCACGTCCATTGATATCGGATGCTCTCGAAGCAGATGTGCAGGCTGCATCCGACACGAAAAAACTACAATCAAGGGTAAACCCAAGCTCTCAGATCCCTCCTTCAAGGAAATGCCTTATACTTTCCTCGAATCCAATGATCCAACCTTGATATCCTGCATGTGCGTATTTCTGGATCATCGTCGGCCACTCTTGCCTCTTATGGCCTATATTCGACATCTGCTGCTTCCTACTTTGCTTCTTTGTTCACCTATATCATCTCATCTAACTCGAGACTGCTGAAAGTGGCGTTGGCGGGCCTTGTGGAAGCATGGATAGTCTGTGCAACGGATCCGCATGACACGACTCCACCGCATGATATTTTGTGGAGCCAGGTGACTAGCTGGGGCTGGGGTGCCGAGGTACTTCAGCTTCGTCAGGGAATAACGGAAGGGGAAGGGGAAGTATGTGCAGCCATCTGGGGTGCTTCATCTGCATGGCTTGAGGGTGCTTGGGTCAATGGCATCAGGGGAGGAGAGGGAGAGCGTGCAAAAACCCTCGAGACGATCCATGACGGCTTTATCAAGGGAGTTGAACATAACGTAGTGACAGCTTCCCAAGAGGCTCTACGCTCTGAACTCGCAAAGATACACGACACGCCACTACCAGAGCAGTACCAACGCCTGTAGTGTATTGGCATGCATGCGCGCATGCTTTCCTCGGTAGTCTGCCTCTGGCTGGCATGCATGTCCATCGCGAACACCGACGCGGACATTGCTGCTCCGCTTAGTACCCCGCCATTGACCCTTCCTTTTGCTGAGCTATCGTCCTTCAGCGCACATGTCGTCTCGCATTCCCTTTGGCTGCTGGTCACTAGGGGTGTCGAGCAAGCTGCCTACAACCACCTGGCGACATTTCTGGCGTATTTCCATATATTATCACGACATATCCCAGGGACATCACCTGATCTTTGGGTTGCACAGGGCGTGACAATCCTCGAAAGGCAGCTCCCTGGAGAAGAAGAGCGCACTTTTTGTATGCTCAAGGCTATTTTAGCAATCCTCACGCCACAGTTCCTAGGCGCAATGGCACCCCCTGGCATTTGGGAGAAGGGCAGATGCAGCATCCTCAAGCCTTTTCTGGACTATGCAATTCGCCTGAACCAGGAGGTATACATTGCCCCCAGCGACGTCACACCAGGGTCGATCATGTGGTGTACAACTCTTCGCCTTCCATCGTCCAGCTCCTCATCCTCACCGTTCACCCTCAGTGCGGCCTCCGCTTTGCTGCCCTTCTCCACATTGCCTGATATTGATCTTGATCAGGCCTCACTGCCATTCCTCGGATCGGGCATACCTTTTTACCAGTTTTACACAGATTTTCTGGCACTATACGACGCTATCTCATTCTCACACCCGATCTTCGCATCCCTTCTCCTTCCACCTCTTGCGCTAACCTATCCCATTGACTATCGTTGGATACTATGGGCAGACGTCGCGCATGTGCTGCGTACTGCGCGTGCCCCTGTGGACCAGATCATTGCAAGGGATCTTAGGGATTTCCTGTACCTGGTCGAGAGAGGTGAAATGATCGGAAAATATGTCGGTCCGCTTCTCCAAGGATCAGTGGATGGATTCCTGCGCCTTGTTGTGGTACACCATGTAGCGCGCAATATCTGGCCGTTCACAATCAGGTTACTGTTCGACTACATACTACATACTAGTTGCAGCTTGCAAGCATATCTGAACATCATGTGACTATATAGCGAGTTATTATTAGTGTCTCAAACTTGAACAAATCCATGCATTGACGAGCCTACTAGTATAGCAGACTGCAATCCATGCGGTTCGAATTTATCTGGATCCTGCTCCTTATTCTGTCAATGGTGTCTTGCGGTGCTCGGGGTTGCTCATGGAATAGGCCAACGGATACCCGAGGACTTAACAGGCACCATGCAAGTTGTCATTTTTTTAAAATGTCTAGCATCATTGCAAGCCAAAGGAGAGCCCAACGAGCGAGGGATGCGGTGTTAGCAAATTTAGTTCCAAGGCCATCAGTAAATGCATCACAAGTGAGTGGTCCTTTACGGTGAAGCGCACTCAAGAGAAGTAACTGTGTGCCGCATAGAGATCACCATTACCAGCAAGACTCGGGCCCATGCATCATGCAGTAAAGGTCCATCCAAGCACGAATGCACCTTGCAAATCCTCTACAGCCCATGCATTATTTGATTCCCCCAGTCCCAGGCCCTCGCAGTCCCCCTTTGATGCAGACGCAAACTCAGAAAGGGGAGAAACCTATTTCCCTGCTGCCATGGACTCGGAAATGGACTTAGAGGGCCCCAACTTTGGAAACGGATCTGAACTGTGCAACTCGTGTAGGCCTGTTTCAACCCCTGCGTCTGGGCGTTGCTAATCGCTTGACTTCAGCTGGGCCCACACTTTCTAGGAGAAGGGTTCCCAGGTCTTTCCGTGATATTGAACATCCAGTCGAGGATCTGAACGGCTCTGATAACACTGCTGATGTCCACAGGCCATCACTCCCACACCGGAGCAGAATTCAACGGGTAATTTTAACGCTACAGGATGCCATTCAGACCGCCTCTAACTCGTTCGGACTCAGTAGACTATACCCCCGTCGTCCTTCCTTCGAGCCGGATAAGTTTATTCCATCCACCTTACTCGCAAGGACATGTCCAACGGCGGTTCAAGAAATGGACTCCCCAGGTTTACCCGATGTCTTGCTGCCGCCCTACCCATTTCTCAATATGACTATTTATCGGCTTGTATCCTGGATGAATTCAGGTAGTCACAGGAAATCAGAGGCTGAGGTCCAGCGTCTCGTCACAGATGTTTTACAGGCCGACGATTTTGATGTCAAGGATCTCGAAGGCTTTTCGCTGAGGAAGAGCTTGCGGAAATTGGATAAGGATGACGGCGGGGAGAGAATTACTTTCCCAGATGATTGGGTTGAGACTGACATTACTATCGACATTCCTACAAAATCAACCGAGGAAGGTCCCATAGCATATACTATTCACGGATTCCACTATCGCCCGCTAGTTGAAGTAATCTGTGCAGCATTCGCGGACGTCCAAGCCCGTGCTTTCCATCTTTCGCCCTTCAAACGGCTATTGCAAGATCCTTTGGACAGTCATCAGGAGCAAATATTCGACGAACTCTATACCTCAGATGCATGGCTAGAGGCGCAGGATGATCTCCAAAAGTTGCCAAAGGAACCTAATTGTTCCTTGGAACGGGTTGTAGCTGGACTTATGTTTTTTTCCGATGCAACTCACCTAGCGAACTTTGGAACCGCAAAAGCTTGGCCGCTTTACCTCTATTTTGGAAACCTGATGAAGTACGCCTGATCGTCACCTCAATCGGGAGCATGCCACCTCGTAGGGTTCTTGCCTTCAGTGAGTGCTCCTTACGAGATGCCTATTGACTAGTTGTTCATGTAAACTGCCTTGTCAGCTTCCCGACAGCATTAAAGATATTTTGAGTGGCCTATGGCACATATCGAAAACTGGCATGGCATCACTTCATACTCACTGCTGCCAGGAATTATTCCATGGATGCTGGGATATTTTGCTTGACGAGGACTTTCTTCTTGTGTATCGGCACGGTATTGTCCTGAAATGTGCGGATGGTGTGCTGTGCAGGGTGTTTCCCCGAATCTTTACATATTCTGCTGATTATCCCAAGAAGTAATTTCGCTTTTTTTATGGGTAAAGCTGTTAGATTGCTCATTTAATTCCAGGGTTTTAATTGCGACAATCAAAGATATGGGCTCATGCGCTTGCCCTCGCTGTCTCACCCCGAAAAAGTCATTTGACTCTCTTGGTCTCATCAAGGACATGCGAAGTCGCACACAAAATCTATGTATATATGCTATGACGAAGGTCCTCAAGGCTCGTGAGTATATCTACAAGTGGGGGAATACAATAGATGGTTCGAAGGTTGAAAACACCCTTGGAGAGGGTTCTTGGGTACCGACTGTGGTAAGTGCATATAGATCCTTCCAATCTTTGATGGGCCCAAACCAGCTACCCACAGAATCGATTTGTGCAGAAACTTGGACCGTTCGGCCTCGACCCCTTCCGCATGCTCGTGGTCGACGTCATGCACGAATGCGAGTTGGGTACTTGGAAAGCGCTACTGACTCACCTCGTCAGGCTTCTGTATGCCCTTCCTAATGGTAGCCAGCTAGTCGCAGCCCTCGACCGCAGGTAGGAAGAATTCGCCTAGAGTTTTGTTACCTGCTAACGATTATTGATCTCCCCGTAGATTTCGTCAGGTTCTGACCTTTGGCAATGGCATAATCCGAAAGTTCGCAAACAATACTTCCGAGATGAAAAAGTTAGCAGCACGGGACTTCGAAGATATATTACAGGTTTTTGCGTGACTCATTTTCTTCATTTGCCTTGCTAACATGTTCTTCGTCATCAGTGTGCTATCCCAGTTTTCGAAGGGTTGTTTCCTGCTGATCATGACAGAGTCGTGCAGTCTTTGCTGTATCGGTTTGCGCAGTGGCACGCACTCGTCAAGCTCAGGATGCACTCAGGCTCTACGGTGACTTTTCTGGAAGATATACCAAAGGAGAAAGCAGCTCATCAATGAAGGTTCGCTGAACAGTCCGGGACTAATGTAACTTCTGCAGACTTGAGCGGGCCGAGGGCGAAGAAATTCAACCTGAACACCTACAAATTTCACGTGATGGCGGATTATGCGAGATCTATTAGATTCTTTGGGACCACCGATTCCTTCACTACTCAAATGGTATGCACACGTTGTATTTTCACTGTCTACGGAAGTTAAATTTGGCTAGGGGGAACTTGCACACAGAGCTCTCAAGGTGTTTTATCCATTGACCAGCAAATTGGACACCCCGACGCAGCTAGCTAAGCATGAATGAAGGCGCCGTGTACTTCGGCGGGTTGCAGAAGCTGGAGGTGCATCCTCCTCTGACAGCCAATCACCCGCCGATGCTCCCCCTTCAGCGTCCTCCGACATACATCACCATATCGCAGCCAATAGGGACAATCCGATCAATTTATTTCAATTTCTTCGAGAACACGAGGGTGATCCAGTGGTTAAGGTAGACATGATATTGCAGTGGGGACGCACCTTACACTTTTCTCACGATTGTTGTCAGAATTTCATCCCCAAACTCAAGGACCACGTTCTTTATAGGTTGCAGAAGCTGGATATCAGCTATTGCGATCACACCTTTACAGACAAGGAACACAATTCAATTATCATTCCTAATAATATGATCTACTCAGTCCAAACCATGCAGGTACACTACACTACATATGACCTCAGGCGAGAATACGACACTGTCAGCCCTAGAACACACGCTGATATCATGGTACTTTCAGGGGAGACCACGCCTACTCATCCATACTGGTATGCCCGCATATTGGGTATTTACCACATGGAAGCTTGGATCAACAACGGAGCCCAACCTAACTGGAAACATCTCGAGTTCCTCTGGGTCAGGTGGTTGGCACCGTTACGAAATCACAAATCCAGCATGAAACACGCTCGCCTTCCAAAGGTTGTGTTTGTGGATGAAACAGACCCTGATGCATTTGGGTTTCTTGATCTGGGGCAAGTGGTTCGAGGGGCTCACCTGATTCCCGCATTTGCCTCAGAGCGTGGTACAAGCTGGCTTCGGCATGGGAAATTGGTAGCGCGCCCTGGGGGGGGGAGCTAGACGACTGGGAAGAGTATTACGTCGGCATGTGAGTCTGAACATTCTTTGCTAATGGTGCTGTTGACTCACAACCTTTGGGTCAGATTTGTGGACCGAGATATGTTCATGCGCTATACTCACTTTGGCGTTGGTCATCCAGTAATGTTGCGCAAGATGATTAGAGAATGTCTTAGCTCCGAGTCTGATCTGGTAGCACCAGATGATGCCATGGATGTCGTCGACGGTGACTATGATGGCGCAGATAGTGATGACGAGGGCCAAAAAGGTGATGATGATGATGGTGAGGAGGAGGAGGAGGAGGAGGAGGAGGAGGAGGAGGGAGACGAGGAGGACATGTTTGATGACCTTTCTTTTTAAATTGTCTCTACTTACTACATCTTCAAGTTCTATTGCTTCGAGACTTCGAGTCCTGTAGATTATTCCGATATCTCTGACTCGGAATGATGTCTCGTGACTCAGACTGTCATTTTCAAACTGTGCAATTGATTCAGATGTAGTATTGGTATTAAGCAGGAGGACGTAAGCAGTAGGACTGAGCATCTTATTTTAGTTCACACATTTTAGTCTATCTTAGTCACGGTACTTCCGACCATTCAACGTATCCACTGCATAACGAAGGCACCTAGTACGAATCGATACCTCTTCCATATCTCCATGATTCGATTTCGACGGGCGAACTCATATACCGACAGAAGGATAATCATAGCTTCGCTCAATCCAATGGATCCCCCCAACAAGGTACATTTCTCTCCCTAAGCCTTCATAAATTATATTATCTCACAATCATCCCAGCAGCTTTCTCCCAAACCCCTCATACAAACACACTCGATTAGTAGAGCCAGCGGTATAGGTTCGAGCGCACTAACATTTACCTTGAGAAGTGCAGCCAGTCTGCACAGAACAAACTCACGTATTGTGATGAAGATATTATTCGGATAGACGTGACTGATCTCCTCGAATGGGCTCAGGCCAGGGGGACGAATGCGGATGTCTACTATGTCGGGTTCAAAAAATGAGTGGTGTTTGGGTGTAGATCTGACGGACACAGGGTCTTTGAGACACAGTTACTCGGACAATCAAGGCGCGGGTGCATGTCGCAGGAACACCATTTTGATGAAGTTGAGAAGAGCGTTAATGGCTACATCGTATGTTCATTCCACTGTACCATATTAAACTAATTAAACCCCTCGCCAGTATCACAAGCTTTTCGGACATGATCTTGTGCCCCAGGTTCGCTGCACGCTGCGAGAAGGAGATTTTTGGTGCTGCGGATATTATCTGATACACTTTGTGTCGGTGCTGGTGATCCTCATCTCGACAAGTCCAAGTCCAGGACGGTGTTGATTGACGAAGCCACCCAAGCTGCTGAGCCAGGTACGCTTTTACCCCTTAACGAAATGTTCATCGACTGACCCTAAAGCAAAATGTATAATTCTTCTGGTGCTTGGCTGTAAGCAGGTTGTCCTCGTCAGCAATCACCAGCAGTTTGGTCCTCTATGCGTTTCAGTGCTGAGTGACCGAAAAGAGAAACAAGAGAGTGAAGTGTATTGAGGGTAGATAAGGACAAAACAGCAAGGTATACGAGGGTTGTTTGGGTGAAAACCCGCAGGGTTTTCCGGCCAGAAACGTTGGCCCATACCTGGGTGCAAAAGGTGAGCTGTGAGGGGCGGGTGGGCCCGAACAGGTCTAGAACCAAGTGCACTTGATTCAGTGTACGAGTGTGGCGCGTTGGACGAAGCTGTTTGATAGCGGAAGTTAGTGTTGGATGTCAGATCCTTGGAGCTTCGTCCGAAGACCTGGGAGAGGGTGTGGTGCGGCGGGTGAGCAAAGATAGAGAGCTAGGGCTGTCTCCGTCTACGTTGATAGGTGAAGGATGTGGACGAGAACAAAGAGAGTTACCGTCACACCGCTTATTCACACGTAGACTAACTTCTACGTTAGCCTCGTTCCTCGGCTAACTTAGAAAACCCTCTATGCGTTTCAGTGCTGAGTGACCGAAAAGAGAAACAAGAGAGTGAAGTGTATTGAGGGTAGATAAGGACAAAACAGCAAGGTATACGAGGGTTGTTTGGGTGAAAACCCGCAGGGTTTTCCGGCCAGAAACGTTGGCCCATACCTGGGTGCAAAAGGTGAGCTGTGAGTCCCGAGATGGTAGGAGTGCAGCGACGCATACAGCGCAGCTTGTAACCCCAGGGAAGAAGGAGGTGTACTCACTCGAAATATTCAACGCACTGGTGGCATTGTAAGGTGCGTGAAAGGTTCGAGAGCTGGTGATGCTTGTATATACGGCGCTATGACTATGGCGTGGTCTCGCAGATAAATGGTGAACGCGTCACTTGACCATCGTCCCATTGCTTTGACGACATCGAACGGAACTCCACGAAGAAGGTATTCCAGCGTGCCTCCAATGCGGATGCCGTGACCCTTGAGATTGGGTAGGTTTGCTATTGACGAAATCTGGCTGATGCGTTTGGTTAATTCCTTCTTCGAAAGTGGGCGAAGGCCTTTGGGATGCTTCCAGGCGAAGAGATGCGCTGAATTCTCAGCCTGGTTGATTCTAAGGTGGTTTTCCAAGGCAGCTTTGGGGTCAGAAAGACCCTCTTGAGCGGACCAGAAAGTTTCTTCGCCCTTTATGGGGGAGGATTTCGTACTTGGCAAGAAGAACGAGGTGACGGGAAGATTGTTGCGGTCTGTTTTCTGCGAGATGTGCGCGCGGGTAATATGTTTCTTTGGGTCGAATAGCTTTAGTGAAGGTACCGTGAATTCTCCTAAGCGCGCGATTGCATAGAAGGATGTTGTGATACAAGCGAAAATGGCTGCGTCTTTGGGATTCTCGAGGTTCAAGTGCTCGCGAAGGCTGATGATGATGTCTGGCGTGAAAGGAATGCGTTTGTCTCGTTTTGAAGATCCAGGAGCGAGAGCTGTAGCACCATCTAGGGTAGCTTTGAGTTCTTTGGCGTTGATCAACCAGGGCCTTCCGTGTAGCAAATGCCAGGCTTTGAGGCCTGCAGCATAATTGGCTAGCGCGGAACCTGAATACGAGCCGGCGCAGCTTGATAGGAACATTAAGAGAAGATTGGCTGAGATGGGGCATCTATTTTCTTCTGGGATCTTGTGCGAGTCGCAAAAGACTTGAAAAACTAGTAAGCCTGCTCCATAGGTTTCTTTGGTGGATAGTGCCCAAGAAGAGCCTATAACTTCGAGAATGCGGTTGAGCTGGTTTTCCGAAACACGGATGTCGTTTTCGTTGTCTGCGGCGGAGATGGTCATGCGAGGGCTTTCACCAGGGGGTAGCCATAATCTCAATCGATCGCGGGCTAAGCAGTGAGGACGGAGGGGGGAGGGCATGGGAGTGAGGTTGGGTTTGTATCGTTGTGGGTTGGAGGAAGCTGGAGTAGAACTGCTGGGGAGTGGGGCTTCAAAACGAGACCACAGTGCGTTACTCTGTAGAGCCGTGTAGGGTTTCGAGGAAGAGCTGGTTTTCTTCTTCTTGGCGAGTTCTGTCACGCTCTGCTCCTTGCGCACGGAGACGAGCTCTGTCGACGATTTTTGCGGCTGCAGGGGGGTAACTCCCGTTACGCAGAAGCTCGAGTTCGGCAGGGGTGGGTGGGCTGGTGGCATCAACGATGAATTGTCGAATGGCGGGGGGAATATCGATTGGAGGGAGTAGAAATTCGTAGGGAGGGTATATACCGCATGATGGGTCATCTGCTGGGTTGTGCTCGCTGGCGACATAAGAAGTTCGGATTGCGAAACGCTTGGGTATAAGACAGATGTGCTCGTGAATTCGTCTGAATACGAGGTTGACCTCTTTGTTGCGGCTCCTCCCTTTCCACCATCCTTCAACGACTCCCGTGTTGTCTCCGTAGACCGTGAAGGTATTGCCGAGCTCTGGGAGAGTAGAGAGGGATCGAACGAGAAGTTCAAAGCCGACGGCTTCTGCCCATCCAATGTCTCTTTGCCCATTTTTCGTTTGCCAACCTGGGATTAGCCTCCAAGCTCTCCAACGACGGCCTATTACTATAGCTATGCCTATGGTGGAGCTAGTGTCTGAGAAGGCAAGGGGATTCGAGTAGGGTACTGGTGGGTAAATGGGTCTGGTAGCACCGCCGTTTTGTAGAAGGTCTGACCACCACAATAAATCACTTTCGATGTCTTTGATGGGACGATGCGGAAGATAAGGCTTCTTAGCGCAAAGACCGAGCATGCTTTCTAGGGATGTTAGATAAGCTCGGCCACGTTTTACTACTTCGGAAGCATGTAAAAGTTTGCCGTATAATTCGCGCACGTCTTGTAGGACATGTGACTCTCGCCGACGCCAATTGTGGATGGCTAACAGGTATTTGCTGATTTTGGGGGCGCTAAGGGAAACAGTGCGATTCTCTACATCCCAAAGGAATCCTATGCAAACTGTTGACGAGGCGAAGTTTTGGTCTTTCTGCTTTTCCCAGATAATTCCTAGTTCAACGGAAAGGTCGTCGATATCTGCTAAACAATATCCAAAGCGCTTATCGTGGTTTGATCTGGGGGAAGCTTTAGATAAGTCCTTCAAGGGCCAGGCACAGTCCTCGTTAAATTCTTCTATAGACCCGTCGTCAAAGATACGACCACCGAACCATAAGCGGCTTCCAGATTGCTGCATACCCTTCTCGGCAAGGTCCTTGTGCCATTCACGGCGCTGGCGGTTATAGTCCGCAAGGTGATCCCGCAGAATGCGGGCAAAGAGGTGGTCATCTACCCACTTGTCTAGGGGACCAATGCCATGATGCCTGAAAATCTCTGCCCCTGCGTCAGCTACGTGGCCATATACTCCTGCTGAAGGGGCTGCTCCGAAAGCCATGCAGGTATCTATGCAAAATTCTGAGTCCGAGACTCGAACTACACCTGCTGGCCACTGCGACGGGTGTAGTGGGACTGTCCTGTAAGCTTCCGCTACGTCTCGCGTCGCGACTTCTGAACCAATGGGAAGTCTTGAGATTAAAAGATAAATGATTGAGAATTTACCCCACAGTGGTGGGGAAATGGTTCGAGTCGATAAATGAATTAATGGAGGGATTAGGGAGGGTACTAGAGAGGGAGTGTGGAAACGAGAAGGTCTGAATTAATCTATATTTGCCTGGCTTGCCAGGTTTAGGAATGATGGACAGAGGCGAGGTTTGGAAGGGTCCGATAAGACGTTCGAGAGTACTAGCGAGAAAGGGACCAATGTATCTGTTTTTCTGGAGTTCTTTTTGAATGACGGAATTAAATTCGGAGTGGTATATGGTAACAGAGTCTTTGTTTTGGGGGGTTTGTATGTTTGAAATTAAAGGAAAGTCTAGAACAAATCCTGAACAGAAACCTTCTGGGATTTTTGAGAAACGATTTAGTACATGCACTTGGCTGAGTTCTCGCTCCCAAGCAGCAGCTATGTACAGAGTGAGTGTTCTAAGCCTTCTGCGCGCGAGCACAGCGCTGGGCTCCATGCTCGGAGGATCCGCAACCTGAACAGAGATGCTTGTAACCGTGAGAGCTGTTGCAGCCTTCTTCTCGCTGCCAAGAGGTGCAGAGTTGACGGCCGTCTTTGGACCAGAGCGCTTTCTTAATGCGTTCGGAGAAGACGTCAAAGAGGTTGTCCCAGGTTCGTGAGGCAGAGCACTCGACTGTGCGGTGAGGGTTGCGGCCGAGGCACACGGCACAGCAAGGAAGCGTGATGGGGGCACCAGTTGTCTCTCGAAAGGAGCGGTGCTTCTTTCGTTGGTCTGATGAGTCAGGGTTGGGTGAAGCTGGTCTCTTTTGTCCGCTAAACGAGCGTGACCCTGCGTTAGGATTGACACTTGGGATAGCCTGGTGGTTGTGAAATGGGGAGGGGGAGTGGTTGCGAGCGCACGATGGCAGGTGTGGCACGCGATGGCAATTTGACACGTGTTGGTCGGTTCATGATGGTTGCCGAACGAGCATGATGTCGAACGGCGATGTTTGGTGTGGGTAGGAAGGCGCACGATGCGTTGGGATGATTTGAAATTGTAACGAAAAGAACGAGAAGAGATTAGAAACCTACGAAGGAATTCATTGGTCACAAAAATTTTTCCGTACCTGTTTGAGAGTCGCGAGGGCCTGGTCGCGGTCTATGTTGAAAATCTCTTCTCTCGCCTCTAGGATGAGTTCCTGGTTGAGTTCTGCTATGGTCCAGCCATGTGGGCCTCCTGCTGTGAGGTGCCACATTCTCCGTTGTTGGCTTTGGTAGAGTAGCAGTGCACTGCTGTTTGAGGGTGTCAAAAGCGTGACGCCAACGATGGTTCTGGAGGGCTGTCCAGAAGCTAATGTGCATGTTTATGCGATCTTCTGGCCAGTCTTGTTGTCTCATGGCCGAGATCATGCAGCGGAGCGGCTTCGTTGAAGTCTTCCCAGGTGAGATTTTCGTCTTTGGTGATGACGGTTTTTGAATTCACGGGTTTCGTCTGCGTTGACCCAAGTTTGATGACCATCCGTGCTCGGAAGAAGAATCATGCCCTGCGGTTCTGTCGAGAGCAGGTTCTTCTTAGCCTCGTTCAGACCTCTGTTGGTGAAGTAGTACAGCTCGCAATATTCTCCGGCCTTGAGTTTTCGAACAGCATAATTGGAAGGAATGACAACTGGAGTGATGGGTATCTTGGTAGTAGAGACCGGGACAAACTTAGATTTGTTTTTCTTTTGTTCTTCCTTGCGGGCTGCAGCTTGCTCGTCTTCGAGCTCTTGTTGACGTACTTGCTCTTGTTCGGCAGCAACACGTTGCACTTCTTGAGCTTGCCTCATAGCTGCTTCTTCTTGGTCTGCCCATGCATCTTTGGCTGCGTCGTTGTTCAGAGTCCAGATCGTTTCCAGGGCTTCCGCTGCTAAAGCTTCGTTTGCGATGCCCTTGTCTATCAGACGAGCCCTGGCATCTTCATATTCGCCAGTCGTGAAATCAGGCAGGATATCATCATTGGGATTGTCTAGCATGATTTGAGTCTTTTAAACTAGTGAGCAAAGATAGAGAGCTAGGGCTGTCTCCGTCTACGTTGATAGGTGAAGGATGTGGACGAGAACAAAGAGAGTTACCGTCACACCGCTTATTCACACGTAGACTAACTTCTACGTTAGCCTCGTTCCTCGGCTAACTTAGAAAACCCGCTTATTATGAACAAGAAAGCAGTGCGCGTTGGTTTGACACAATCGCTCTTCGAATGTCTGGTTGTACTTGGCAACAACCTCTTCTTCCGCAAGTCCAGTACCACATGCATCCTTGTTTGTCTGAATTCCCCTCGGACATGTTCTATGAGAGCATACTACTGAGTGGTGTCACTGCTCCCAAGCATCTTTGCAAGGATTTCCTATGGCGCACCCCAGGCATCGTGCCTGCCCATAGCCCACGCTCGTTTTTGTTTTGTATTATGCCACACCCTGTGTTTCTCGTGGCTACCCTTCTCACATTTGCCTTGCCTCAAGTTGTTCATGCCGCCACGGCCGACCAATGGAGAGGTCGTTCGATTTATCAGTGTGCACATCTACCCATTTTACCAAGTATCTGATTGATTAATTTTGTAGAGTCGTCATTGACAGAGATGCTTTGCCCAAAGGTGCTGGCCCTAACCAATGCCCTTCAAGAACCTGTACTGGGACCTGGAATTCGTAAGTATCGCAAAGAACTCATTTCTACTTCATGCTGACCTCCCACAGTCTTCACCAGAATCTAGACTACATCCAAGACGCAGGTTTCACCGCAGGTACTCACAATTTCACTCATAGTAATCGTCGAGATATCTGACTCGATATTTCAGTCTGAATAAGTCCTGTTTCCCAGAACTACGAGGGTTCAACTACGCTATATGGAGACCCCTACCACGGATACTGGTTTGTGGATGCTACTCTCGGCTGGGTACATCTGACGATCTCAGCTGGAAGTATGACTTCCCTTGTTTCCCCCCACTCACGCTAAAGAGGTGTGGTGTGCAAGGAGCACGGAGATAATTTATTGCTGTAGCATGAGAACTCTGAGTCGCCTCCAGTGCAGCACGAGAATTCATTACTGCAGCCTGAACACCCACCTCCACATCATGTCCTTTTGCACCACTCACACTATTGATTTAACATTTTTACCTGGCTTCTACGAAAAGGCCTTGAATGGCTCCGAAAGAAACCTCGATAACTGTTCCATACATTTAATGACTAACGCGAAAGCTACTGTACATGAAATAGGCTTACATAGCCTTTCAATTGGACGCATAAGGGTAGAAATGAGGATGTTTTTTAAGTTGGGATACAATTGCGACACGTGACCTTGCTAACCGCAATGGGGCAACATCAGCACATGTTCACAAGTGCCCGTAGTAATATGTATTTTACTTCCAATGCTAACACAACATTCCATGATAAAATCTTAGATAGCTTTGTAATTCAAAACAATGAATAAGAAAAATAGGAATACATGACAATAGGGATACGGTGACACGACAATACCTTGCTGGCCGTGATGTCGATGTATCGCACCATTGTCATGGATGCCTCAAGGTACCCTAAATTTGCAGACAAACATGCCTCATAATGTACCAAGACGTCAAATTTATCGATGTATAAATGGTTGTATCTGGTAAGAGCAAAATTATGTCTCTCTATAATTCGCGTGGTTACAATATCGAGGACTCTTGAATTCACTGATGATGGTGAGGCCCATGGGCAGATGTTGTATCCTCTTGTGGATGCGGGTGGGTAGGCTTGTCCATTAGAGAAGTTGAGGTACGATGTATTTGTGTATCAAGAGGGGGTTGGGTAGGTAATATGAGGGACTGCCCAGATGAGCTGGCAGTACTAATATAGTTGCTCGCGCATGGGTCGCAATTGATGCATGTCGGCCGAGTGATCATCATGCAGGAATTCGATTCGGTGTTTGCCGAGGGGTGTCAGGCCGCCAACGTGAACCTTCATGCAAAGCTTGACTTGGCCGCCTTCCTACCCGTTTGAACAGAATCTCTTCAAGCTTCAGGCCTCAATAAACGCCCAGGTCGAGTAACCCCACAGTCCATCCTCGTCGATAAACCAGGTGCTGGTTTCAAGTTGCCCTCACTGGGAACCCATGCCACTTCTCCATCTTGATCACAAGTCCGTAGCCGCTACAACACGTCTTGAGAGAGTGCAAAGAGGACCTCCCTTCAACACTGCGTCATACCTGCGAACCGGGGCTGACAAGATTGCACATAACGAGAGGACATGCGTCGTGCTCAGGAAGATTCATCCCCGAAATAAAACCTTACGTCTCTTGCGCTTCCACAACAAGCGCTCGGTGGCATGACACTCTCCGATTCAGCCTCCACTTTGATTGCAGCTGCACCTGCGAGCAGGTACGACTTGACTATATATGTTGTGCTCAGTGTGCTGTATGTAGTGCTTTGCTGCCAGAAATATTCAGCTTAGAGACAACGGCGAAGGGAGCTGCAGCAGGAGCGATGTATGTTAGGGGAGGTGAGCTTTAAATTTTCCTCAGTTCAAACATTGTTTTCCTTTCGTGCAGCCCACATGTGAGCTCTTTTATAGAGTTGTGCTTGGGGCCGTCTAACTTTATTTCTCTGCGTCTGGCATTCCCTTCTAACTGTGTTAATTAGACTCTTCCCATCGTGATCGTCGTCATCTATTCTCTCGAGGTTTTGGCTTTCCTGCGCGATTACCTTTCAAACAAATCTCAACTTCCGCACCTTGCTAATCATCACTCAGTCCATCGAGCACGCAGCACAACGCGAAGCCAAGATTAAGCAGTGGCCACTGAGCCGCCACTCGCATTTGGGGTGTCAAGCGGATGGGCGAAGAGTCTTAAGCTGTCATCCAACACAGCACCCGGTCGACCCTCCTCCCTCAGGGCCATAGGTGCATTCGCAGCTGTGCAGACTGACATCCGCGGAAGATCTTTCGTCGGGATTCCGTGTGTTGCGTTGATGCGGAGGAAGGACGGAGTCTTTGCTACAGCCTCGCCCCTGGCATGTGTTCAGGTGCGATTTTTTGTGCCGTGTCTCGCATGACTCTAATCCCTTGGCAGGGGAGTAGAAATAGGATATTTGAAAATGTTGTTTGACGTGCGAGTCGTCTGCCCTTGATATTGCTGTTGTTGGTAGTTTCATATTCAGGTGGCGATGGCGAGGAGATTCCGAGCCTGTACCACGAAATTCGGTTGCATCTGGTGCGCATGCAGATCTTGGGAGTTGACAATAGGGAGCATTCTTGCCGTACCAGTGATGGAGGCGAACAGCCTCATGTCCTGGGCGTCTTTCGAAACAAGGCAGGTTAATATAAAACGTACAATACACGCATCTCTGCAGCTCAGAGAAAGACACCCACAATCCGTCCAAAATCGACCTCGACCTCCAGTAAAATGTCAAACCTCAGTCCAATCACCACACCCCTGCGAGAGTTCAAAGACCATGAAGAAGGCGTAAGGGCAGTCGCAGTTTTCCCCGATAAACGACGGATGATTACGGGCTCGGACGACAGAACGCTTCGTCTGTGGGATTTGAAGACAGGTGTTGTGTTGAAGAAGATGGTGGGGCATCGCAATTTGGTGGGGGGATTGGCTGTATCACGAGATGGGCAGTTGATAGCAAGCGGTGATCAAGGCGGAGTGCTCATCGTCTGGCATGGAGAAACTGGCGAACCTCTCACCCAACCCATCAAAGCCCACTTCGGTTGGATCACCTCCCTGGACTTTTCTCCCGATGGAACAGTGCTGGCCACTGGTTCATCTGACGGAATGACGAAGTTATGGAACACCAAAACCTGGCAGCTGCAAGGCAATCCAATCAAGTGTGGGGATTGTGTCAACTGCGTTCAGTATTCGCCGTCTGGAGAACTTCTTCTTGCCATCGCAACAGACGACGATATCGAAATTTATAATCCAGGCACCAGGGAATGCGTTGCATCCTTCAAGGCTCACACATCGCACACCTTGTCACTCGCGTGGACGCCTGATGGCACACGCCTTCTCACAGGTGGCAATAAGGTCGATCCTACCATACGTGAATGGGACACAACAACCTGGCAGCAGGTCGGTGATCCATGGACGGGCCACTCTAATCATATCAACGCTATTGCCATTCATCCTGCTGGCACACTCGTCGCCTCTGCATCTGATGACCAACATGTCCGTCTCTGGTGGCTCGCAGATCGACGAGCCGTTACCATTTTCGAGCACTCATCCCCCACGGAATGCATCACTTTTTCGGTGGACGGCAAGCACATCCTCAGCGGAGGTCCAGATAAGATGATCTTAGAATGGGTAGTACCCAATCCAAAGGCATGTTTACGTCCTTGACACATATAACACAAATCGAGCATGCTTCATGCAGATCCTCGCCATCACAACAGCCCGCAATGCATGCTTAGATGGGGACTTGTCTACCGCTGAAGAACTACTCACGCAAGAGATCGACGCAGATGCAAACGACCATACTTCCTATGCTCATCGTTCATCCGTGATGGCGCGAAAGCACAACTGGGACCGCGCCCTCCAGGATGCAATCAAGGTGAGGTTCACTGATCCATCATGGCCCCTTACGAAAGACTAACTCGACAGTGACATAGTCCATCAGCATCCATCCCTCATGGACAGGCTATATCTCCAAGGGTATTGCCCTCTGCGGAAATGGCCACATCCAGGGCGCGAGGGCAGCATTTGATGTTGCATTCACGTACACGAACCAAGATTTACAAACCGTTCATTTTCTGCTCTTGACCAAGGTATGTTACATTTATCTGGTATACTCTCTGCTTCATTCCATATTTCAGGCTATTGCATTCTTCAATGTAGATCAACATGACGAGGCAATGATGCTCCTCAAAGAACTTGTTGCCGGTTGTCCGGATGCCGATACTCGCGCATGTCGTTTCGTGGAAGTAAGTATCATGCAGCCGCGTTGGGTCATCAACACTAATCTTTGCACCTCGCACATTAGGCATATCTACGTGTTCAACTCGGAATCGAAGCCTTGGATAGCGCACGTCACGATGAAGCCGCTGACCACTTCACTGCTGCTGTCAACTCCGGCGCTTTCTCATCGAGATCACCCATTCATTTTATGTACGAAGACTTGGTGGTGGTACGTGACGATGATGCATACATAATGCTTTTCATAACCGAGTGTCTCGTCCAGCTCTTTGGCTGGGACCTGAAGTCCTTGTGGGAAAAGGCACACCAGAAACGGTGTGATGCGCTCCTTTTGGCAGGTAAACTTCAGGATGCCGTGAAATCATATCAACACATGATGGATACGAGTGACGATATTACAAAGGTCAACTGCCTTGACTGGTCCAACGGCAAGTCTGGAGTTCGTAATGTCACGCAGGCTGCAATCCTCACCCACATTTCACTCAGCTTTCACGGAAGAATGCAGCACGCTCTGTCTTACCAACGGAGATGCCGCCCTCGCTGCAAGCAAGTATGACAGGGCTATTGACCTATACTCAGCCGCGATCGACCTGGGCTCTGCATCCGATGTCGTCTTTGCAAATCGCAGCAAGGCAAAGTTAGGTAAAATGCTATGGGAGGAAGCACTTCTCGATGCGCAGAAGGTGCGATGGCACACTGCTCAGGCCATGTCGTAACTAATAGCTGACTTTGGCGATACACAGGTCATCCAACTTAACCCTTCATCTCATGTTGGATACAAGTTGGAGCATGCAGCGTTTCATGGCGCAAAACGCTATGATGATGCTATTGCAGCTTTCCAAACAATGCTCTCAAAATTGGATAATGCTCATGACACTGAGACACGAAGTAAGCCCAAATAACTCATACGTCAACATGTTTTAACTGTTTCTGCAGAGTTGCTCCAGCAGTATCTCAGCCCATCCGAAGTGGACCGTGTTATTCGAAAGGCCATTGATGCTCAACTTGACAATGCTCCACCGCGTGTACTCGACACCACCACTGGTCTCTTATGCGATCGAGAGGTGCAAATCAGCACCTTCAAATCGAGCATCGAGTATAGCGAGCTCGTGTCATCAACAATCACGCATCGAGATATCCAAATGAAGCGCATTGAAGAAGTGGTGATGACATACTTCCAATATGTCATGCTGTCACACAGGTGGGAAGGGAAGGAACCGCTGCTGCAGGATATCCAGGGCAAGATTGTTTACGAGTTGGATCCGGTTGGCGGCATCACGAAGTTGCAGTCCTTCTGCAAAACTGCTCGCAATTTGGGGTACCGCTGGGCATGGAGCGATACTTGCTGCATTGATAAGAGCAACAATGTTGAGCTCCAAGAATCGGTCAACTCCATGTTCATCTGGTATCACCACTCTGCGCTCACGGTTGTATACCTCTCGGATGTTCCACCCTCGTCAAAGCCTGGCGCACTGGCAAATAGTGGTTGGAACACACGCGGATGGACAGTTCAAGAATTCCTCGCTCCAAACGTCATTATCTTCTATCAGAAGAATTGGACTCTTTACCTCGACGATCACACTCCCAACCACAAAGATTCCATCGCGATCATGCAGGAATTGGAGGACGCGACGGGCATAGATCGACGAGCCGTCGTGGCCTTCCGTCCCGGGATGAGAGACGCCCGAGAGAAACTGCAGTGGGCATCGACACGTATTACCACATTGCAAGAAGACATCGCATACTCGTTATCTGGCATCTTTGGTGTCCGCCTACGTGTTGATTATGGCGAGAAGAAGCAGAACGCACTCGGGCGGCTCCTGCAGGAAATCGTAGCTCAGTCGGGCGATATTACTGCCCTGGACTGGGTCGGAAAGTCATCAGAGTTCAATAGCTGTCTACCAGCCGACATCACTTCATACGAAGCTCCGCCATGCACATTGCCATCCCTATCCGAAGATGAGATTCAGTCATCGGTCTCCTCGCTGCGACATGTTGTGGCTCTAGAGTCGGCTCTGAAATTGTATCAGACACTTGACTACCTGAGTGCTCCCCGTTTCGCGCATCGCCGTTTGCATCTGCCTTGCATTGTATTCCCAGTCACAGAAGCCAGGCGGAGGCCAGGTCGAGACCAGGACACATATACGTATGAACTCACATCAGATGGGCTTCACGACCTGCAGATCACCACGGAAGACAGGTTAATCCCATTCTCGCCTGCAAGGCCGCCGCCCGCCTGGCAGACAATCTTGCTTATTCGTCCATGGAGTCACCATCTCCTTGAGTTGCATGATCCTGCAGACGATATGCAGAGCGTGGAAGATTGGTCCATGTCATACGATTCACCCCCAGCCCAAAATGTGCCGGTTTATTCGGATCCTCACTTGCGAGCATTGCGTTTGATAGTTCGCCTTGGACAGCCTTTTGGTGCATTTTTGCTAGCGCGGCAGCGCGACGGAGAATTCAAGAGGATAGCGTCGGATCATGATATCATTGCACAGGTTAAAGACATGACTTCTGTTGACAACACGATGGACATCAGGATACTAGAGATACTGTAGCTGTATGGAGGCTCTTAAAGACCTCTGAGTCTCAACGACGTTTTTGACAGATTTCCGGTGAACAATCAGCTTTCAATTGCTGAGAAATCGGTTAGAAAGGTATGCCTTCGTTCGTCTGGATCTACTGGCCTCGCCTGTGTGATCGCACCGGAAATTATAGTCAGTCAACGTCCTAGAAAACCGTGTATCTGTAGTCGAATCATTACCAAGTTAGCGCAATACTTTGTCATAAGCCCTCCTGTGTTATTGGACATCATGCCTATGTAAATCTCGTCACTTCCCTCGCACCGCCGACAAGTTGATGCAGTGCTCCAAAAATTGGCGTCAGGCAGGTGATGTATTAGTAGCACGTCTCGAAAGCCTAAAAAATGCACTCACCCAACTCCACGATGCCTCGAACAGACAATGACCATGACGTGTTATCGTCTACCCCCTCTTTTTGTAAGGGAAAGAAGACTCGCCGTGATGAAGGACACGTTGAGCCACGATCAACCATGTGAAAATTCTTCTGAGCTCTTACTGAGCCTGGTGAAGTGTAAGTGCGTAGGCAAGAGGTCGACGAAGGGGTGTGAACTTGAACGTGCTGTTAGTAAGACCGGCGATGGAAAATACAACAACGGAAAGCAATAAAATCCAATCAGAAAGAAAACTCACGATATGCAAAGCATGCCTTGACGGAAGCTTGGCCTTCAACGACTGGACCGTGTTTTAAAATTCCAGGATGAATTTTGCAGCCACGTCGGGAAAACCAACACGGATGATGAATCCAGATAGCGGAAGGGAATGCTTGTTCGGGATAGGTACAATCTCATCCGGATTGCTGACATAGGTATACCCTATATATGAGCGTGAGCGATTGTACCGGCCTTCAGGGTAAGATTGCAACAGCGATGTGTGGGAAGTCACAAAATGACAGTAGGGGGGCATGAGGAAGAAGGCCATCTGATCTGAATAGCTGGGAGGACGAATATGTCATGCGGTGGGGAGAATGTTGAGACAATGAGTGAGATGGATTTGGGCCAATTCCGCTGAGATATACGCGTGTTGTTAGTGACAGATTCGAGATGGTGTTATTGATGTCTGGCTTATAGTGTGCAGCGTGATCTGCTGTAAGAAAATGGAGATGGAGCAGAGAATGTCTCTGAGATGGAAGATGTTTGAAATATTCTACTACTCACATCCACCAGTGGAGGGATACAGCATGCAAATGATAGCTGCCAGGACAGAAGGCGAAGGTCACGGAAGATGGCAGCCAGAGTCTCGTTTAATGGCACGTACTTGTTCAAGTAGTCAGTCTGGTCAAGGCGTCCCAGTTCGTGTTCTGATAAGGCCGCCAATACCCAATGCATCTATATTACACAATTTTTGTAGGCATGCTTAAGTGCTCATTTGAGAAGGAACACTAAGAGTCAGGACATACATATTGTTAGTGCAACAGATGGATAATATAGTATATCAGACTGACAGTACTTGACGAACTCTGCAGATTCAAACGTGCTTATGTAATAATGGATTTTCCGGAGCTGGAACATCAGATGCCATCAACCATAGGGAGCATTCTTGCCCGTGAACAGCCTCCAGGCTCCAGGCTGGGCGTCTATTGAAAAGCTCGAGGCAGGTATGTAAATGTGGTGACAAACCGCAAAATACACGCACCTCTGGAGCTGAGAGACAGACAGCCACAATCCTCCAAAATCCACCTCGACAGTAAATGCCAAAGCTCGTTCCAATATTCACCACGCCCCCGCGAGAGTTCAAAGGCCATGAAGGCAGCGTAATGGCAGTCGCAGTGTTCCCTGATAAACGACGGATGGTGACAGGCTCGTATGACAAGACACTTCGTCTGTGGGACTTGAAGACAGGTGTTGTGTTGAAGAAAATGGAGGGGCATAGCAATGGAGTGTCAATATTGGCGGTATCACAAGATGGGCAATTGATAGCAAGCGGTGATTGGGACGGAGAGGTCATCATCTGGCACGGAGAAACTGGCGAATATCTCAGCCAACTCATTAAAGCCCGCTCTGATTTGATCACCTCACTGGACTTTTCTCCTGATGGAACAGCGCTGGTCACTGGTCATTCTGTCAGAATGATGAAACTGTGGAATACCAAAACCTGGGAGCAACAACGAAATCCGATTGAGTGTAGTAGTGATGTCCGCTGCGTTCGGTATTCGCCGTCTGGAGAACTTCTTGTCATCGCAACAGAACGCAAGATTCAAATTTACAATACAGGCACGAGGGAACGTGTTGCATCCTTCAAGGCTCACACATACAACTACTCACTCGCGTGGACCCCCGATGGCGCACGCCTTCTCACAGGCGGCGATACGGACGATCCTATCATATGCGAATGGGATGCAATGACCTGGCAGCAGGTCAGTGATCCCTGGACGGGTCACTCTTACAATATCAATGCCATTGCCGTTAATCCTGCTGGCACATTCGTCGCCTCCGCATCTGATGACCAACATATCTGTCTCTGGCGGCGCTCAGATCGACGAACTGTTGCCATCTTCAAGCACTCATGTTCGGCGTTATGCGTCACTTTCTCCATGGACAACAAGCACATCCTCAGTGGAGGTAGCTACGAGAAGATGATCTCAGAGTGGGCAGTAGTACCCAATGACATCAATTCAAAGGCACGTTTCCTCCTCACTTGTATGACATAATTCGAGCATGCGTGATGCAGATCCTTACCACCACGATATCCCGCAATGCATGCATAGATGAAGACTTATCTACCGCCGAAGAACTACTCACGCAAGATATTAACACCAATGTGAACAACTATACTTCCTGTGCCCATCGCTCATTCATGATGGCTCGACAACACAACTGGGACCAACAATCCTCATCCGCATTTCACTTAGCTCTCAAGGAAGAACGCAACGCATTCTTTCTTGTCACTGGAGATACTGCCCTCGCTGCAAGCGATTATGACAGGGCTATTAACCTCTACTCGGCAGCGATCAACCTGAATTCTGCGTCTGATGCCATCTTTGCAAAGCGCAGCAAGGCAAACCTGAGGAAAGGGCTGTGGATGGAAGCATTTCTCGATGCGCAAAAGGTGCAATGACACCTACCCAGGCCGTTCGTGACTAAGATCTAAGAGCTGACTTTTGTGATACACAGGTCATCCAACTCAACCCTTCGTCTCATGTTGGACATAAGTTGCAGCATGCAGCGTTTCATGGCGCACAACGCGATGATAAAGCTAGTTCGGCTTTCCAAACGATGCTCTCAAAACTGGACAATGCTCCCGACACTGAGACACGAAGTAAGCCCAAATAACTCATATATCAACATGCTTTAACTGTTTCGGCAGAATTGCGCCAGCAGTATCTCAGTCCATCCGAAGCAGATCGAGCTATTCGAAAGGTCATTGATGCTCAACTTGACAATGCTCCATCGCGTGTACTCGACACCACCACTGGTCTCTTATGCGATCGAGAGGCGCAGATAAGCACCTTCAAATCGAGCATAGAGTACAGAGAGCTTGTGGCATCAACAATCACGCATAGAGATATCCAAATGAAGCGCGTCGAAGAAGTGGTGATGTCATACTTCCAATATGTCATGCTGTCACACAGGTGGGAAAGGAAGGAACCGCTGCTGCAAGATATCCAAGGCAAGGTCGTCTATGATTTGGATCCGGTTGGCGGCACCAAGAAGTTGCCGTCCTTCTGCAAAACCGCTCGTGATTTGGGGTATCGCTGGGCATGGAGCGATACATGCTGCATCGATAAGAGCAACAATGTTGAGCTCCAAGAATCGGTCAACTCCATGTTCATCTGGTATCACCACTCTGCGCTCACGGTCGTATATCTCTCGGATGTTCCACCTTCGTCAAAGTCTGGCGCACTGGCAAAGAGCTCTTGGAGCACACGCGGATGGACGGTTCAAGAATTTCTCGCTCCCAACCTCATTCTATTTTATCTGAAGGATTGGACTCTTTATCTCGACGATCGCACTCCCAACCACAAGGAGTCCAACGCGATCATGCAAGAGTTGGAGTATGCGACGGGCATAGATCGACGAGCCGTCATAGCCTTCCGTCCCGGAATGAGAGGCGCCCGAGAGAAACTCCAGTGGGCGTCGACACGTATTACCACATTGAAAGAAGACATCGCATACTCGTTATGCGGCATATTTGGCGTCCGCCTGCGTGTTGATTATGGCGAGAAGAAGCAGAACGCACTCGGGCGGCTCCTGCAGGAAATTATAGCTCAGTCTGGCGATATTACTGCCCTGGACTGGGTCGGAGAATCGTCAGAATTCAATAGCTGTCTACCGGCAGACATCACTTCATACGAAGCTCCACCATGCAAGCTGCCATCTCTATCCGAAGATGAGATTCAGTCATCGGTCTCCTCGCTGCGAGGTGTTGTGGCTCTAGAGTCGGCTTCGAAATTGTATCAGACACTTGACTCCCTGAGCGCTCCCCGTTTTGCGCACCGCCGGTTGCATCTGCCTTGCATCGTATTCCCAGTCACAGAAGTCAGGCGGAGGCCAGGTCGAGACCAGGACACATATATGTATGCAGTCAAGTCAGACGGACTTCGTGATCTGCAGATCACCACGGAAGACAAGTTCACCCCGTTCTCGCCGGCACGGCCGCCGCCCGCCTGACAGACAGTCTTGCTTATTCGTCCATGGAGTCGCGATCTCCTTGAATTGCATGACCCTGCAGACGATATGCAGAGTATGGACAATTGGTCTGTGTTCGAATCTCCGTTCCACGATTCACCCGCTGCACGGAGCAAGCCGGTTTATTCGGATTCTCACTTGCGAGCATTGCGATTGATAGTTCGCCTTGGACAGCCTTTTGGTGCATTTTTGCTAGCGCGGCAGCGCGACGGAGAATTCAAGAGGATCACGTCGGATCATGATATCATTGCACAGGTTAAATACATGGCTTCCATTAGCTACATGATGGACATCAGGACACTAGAGATAGTGTAGCTGTATGTATTGTTGAGCGGGTTTCGTCTGTGCCCTGACAATAAGACTTGTAAAGTATCATACATACCTGCTCAGACTTTGTAGACGTTGGAGACCAACCGTGTCCTTGGTCTATGTGGAAATTAAAAAGGTGAAGGATCGGATGCAACGACGTGGTTACCTGGCAAAGCGGTCTAACCTACGTGCATTGTGTGCACGCCAGATCCACTGGCTCCATCTAGGTGACAAAATATGGTCAGATCAGGCATGATCTGTAGGCTCACGATGATGGTAAATGAACTAGAAATAAATCTATGGAAGTCATAGGATGCCGCAATTAGGCAACGTGCGCTCGTCGGTGGCAGCAAACTGATAATTTTCAGAGACGGCGTGTTTTCCGTTGACAGCGTCCACTGAACTACATCGTTTCTTCCAATGAGAATCCTTGCGATTACCCAGTGACCTGCGCAACAAAAATAAAGCGCAACGGTCCAAGTCATGTTAGAAATATTGTCATGGACTATCAGTCATGGCCGAACGAAAAGAAACTGGGCGAGCGCAAGTAGTACTGCCAGTGTGTGCAATCCCAACAATGCAGATCTGAAGCAAGCCAATGGCGTGGTTCAGCGTAGTCAGACTTGGGCAGCGCTAGAAAGCCTGCGCAGTTGTGACATGATGATTTCCTGTGCAAATTTTCAGTCTACACAGGATGGTTCATATTATTCACAAACGCAGAGCATCATGATGGATAAGTCCCAGTCCCAGTGTTCGCAAATCTGTATACGATCGATTTGTTGTCTACAGCAGATCCATGTTATTTGTCGTATAGGTCATCGTTGAAGCTTGAAGCTTGAAGTTCGATTGCAATGTGCCTACAGCGCTATCGAAAGAATCATATGAGCGCCGATTGGAGGCTGGAATATAACAAGGCAAGATTGTGCCAAGACATGAGATTTTGATGAGAGTGAACAGGGAACATGGCATGTGAACCCATCCACGAAGCCAAACCTACTATTACGCCACGATGTCACAATCACGTGATGAATCACGTCGCGTGCATGTAGCTGTCACACTGACTTTGACCTTGTCTCTTAAAGTTATCACTGAATCCAATCCAAATTCTCTGCATGGACCTTGATGAAGTCGTGGACACATCTGATGTTGAAGAACGCGAATTTGATATCTCAGAGGCAGATTATTACACCCGTTTCTCCCCCAAGAAGACGCGACTGAATTCAGGACCTGCCACCAAGTTGCATGGAAGGTTTGATGACAGGCAAGAAGGTCAACCCTCTCCACGGAAACGTGTCAAGGTAGAGCCGAAATTCCTACATTAATCTTATATCTGCGGTGCTCATTGCTTCCCAAGACTACTCATAGCGAATCCGAGTCACAGCTGATTGTCGATCTTACTTCGTCGTCCCATGCATCGCCTGTGAAATCTACTGCACCTTCTGCACTGCGTGCAAGCGCACCGCACTCACCAATGCAGGTTGCGTTCAACCCTGCGTTCAACCGATCCCTTCCAACTACCGATATACACGAAGCATCATTGCACAACGAGGCTCGATCCACGCATGCTCAGGAGCTGAGTTTCAACGACCTAGGTATCCCCCCCTCTCTTATTCTAGCTGAATCGGGAAACCTGTCCCATCATCCCATTGATTCAGCCGACGTGCAGCCACAGGCTGATCCCCAGTCGCCGCTTCCTGATTCCTCCCAACCTCAACTAGATGACGCCCTCTTCCCGTCATCGCCCACCTCCGAGACGTTTCCTTCTCAAGCTCTTGCTTTTTTTCAGAGCCCAGCACCTCTTGCTTTATCTCAACACGAGGGACTAGTTTCGAGTCCAACCCCTTCCAACTCGCGTCCCGCAGACTCGTGGTCGTTGTTTTCTTCTCCCCCGGGGCCCTCTACGCAGTCGTCCCAGGGACTTATTCCCAAAAGTATTCGAATGCCTACTCAGATGCCCCGAGACACGCCGCCACGCACTCCACATCACTCTGGTCGTCGATCTCCATCCCCTGACGAGCTGCTTCTAATTTCTCCTGAATCCCGCTCAAGACGCCAGTCGACCCCAATCACCCCAATAACTCAAGACCCCTCATCCCCGGCTGTACAATCGCAGGATCGATTACCACCCCCGCCTCCTCCTCCTCCTCCTCCTCCTCCTCCTCCTCCTCCTCCTCCTCCTCCTCCACCACCACCACCACCACCTGTCCCGCCGTCACCACCTCTCGTTATCCCCGAGGACCCAGAACCAATCAACCGTTACTCCCTTCGCCGCAGGGAGGCGCGTCAGCTTCAACCGTACGCATTTGACAAGGCGCAGTACAAGGCGCAGATGAAGGCAAACCCCGATGCGATCGTGAAGTTTGTGAGTCCGCAGCGTCGTGAGATGCATGGAGAAGATGGATCACAGTGGGCGGATGGGCAGACGCAAGGTGGAACCCAAGCAGAGTATATCTTTCCTGTCGACAATCTGGAGGAGGACCGAGATTACGTGGATGTGGAAGGAAGGAGGCGAAAAAGGCGGGCCACCATTGCTGAAGCCGATCATCATAACCGCGAGCGGGAGGAAGGATGGCTCCCCGAGGCTCTAAGAGATCTGTCTGAAAGCGACGAGATTGAGGGAACAGATGAAGTTCGCAAGTTGGTGAAGGAGGCGAGGAGGGCTCGGAAGAAGGCTGAGGCTGAGGCAAAGAAGAGGGATAAGGAAGAAGCTCGCTTGAGGGCGCAGGAAGAGGCAGACGCGAAAGAAACTGCTAAGAAGAGACGTTTGAAGAATTTTCCGCTGGCAGCATCATCTTTAAAGCAGCCTGCTGCGGGACCATCCTCGAGACGGTCTCCATCTCGCTTAGACGAGGTGAGATTCATTTGGAATCACTTGTTATATACTGACGTGCTGGATATCTTCCATTTTAGTGGTCCCCGCCTGTCCTGTCCAGGCTTTTGAAGGGAAAGCAACGTGCTTCACCATCTCCTTCCCGCTCGCCCTCACCCTCACGTTCCCTTCATGTTGGTCCTTCACAGCTTCAGTCCCGTTCGCCGGCAAGGAGTCCCCCTGTGGCCGACGAATACGAGTATCAACAAGATGATGACTACGACTACTATAATTTCGACCACAACGACCACAACTTGATCAATGCGGAGAATATCAACCCTGATACCGACAACGATGCAATTGAAATTCCCTCGGCACCGTCGACACCACCGCGCTCCTCGTCTACATTGCCTGACGGGGACAATCACTTGGACTTGTCCGATGATCCGCCCGCACGTGAGCCCCGCGAGGAGTCCAGCAGTCCTTCTCCCGAAATTTCCTCCAAAGATCGCAAACGTTTCCGCCTCCTGCAGCGTATGATGCCTGCTGTCATGATCAAGAAGCAACTCGAGCAGCACGGTTCCCAAGTGAAAATTCTTGCCAGTACGAAAAGAGTGCGTTCTCCAACACCGTCTGATAGTGGCGACGAGCCCTTGAGACCTGGACATGCACGCGTCCGAATGGGTGCTGGTGGACGTGATGTTGTGATTCAAGGAGACCCTGAGAGCTCGGATGTCGAAATTCCTGGAGATGAGGACATGGATGTTGATGCTGATGCTGAGGTACCATACATCGTATCACAAGTTCGTCGGCGTGCGTCTCCCAAAGCCAGATCGAGATCTCCGGCCATTAGCATCTCTTCCAGTTCTGAGAGTGGATCGGAGAGTGATGACGAAGACAGCGACGGCATGATCGACGATGCACGGATCGACGCGTGGAGCCGGAGTCGCCGGCCGATGCGCGAGAAGAGTCTGATTGACTGGATGCTTACGCGGACTAGGACGGTAGGTGGTGGGAGAAAGCAGAAGGAGAAGTCAAGTCGGAGGCCCCGAGGTTCTGGTGTATCATCGCGAGACCTGGGTGAAAGCAGGGGTGAACGCTCAAGGCCAAAGCTAAACATTGTAACAGGTGGCGCGCGAATGGGCAACCAGACCCGTCTCTCTTTCCCCACCGTTACTTCTGACCATGAACACCGCCCTCATCATTCACATCACAACAAGGTTCACAAGAAGACAAAATCAATAATACCGGCGGAGCACGAGTCCAAGGCACTACGGAAGGAAAGGAGGAGGAAGAAGCGCAAGCAAGCCAAAGGAGAGCTCTACAGCTTCCACCAATCTGGCACTCATATTGCGCGAAGGGGTTTGCGAATTGATCTGGGTGATGAAGGATTCCATCAGGCGCTTGACCCGACTTGGAGGAAGGAGATGGATAGGTGGCAAAAGCAACCTGGATCAATGCGGCAGTCCGCCTCTGCGATTTCATCTGGAGTTCGTCGAGAAGATACCCAGCCTAAGCGCCGGCGAATTCCACTTTCGCGTGCTGATTTTAAACCTCAATCTGGTGTCGAGTCCAATCCGGATGAACGCCAGAGAAAATCACATGCTCGCCCACGTCCCCCACCCTCTCGCGTCGATTCGCGTCGTAGCCACGTTGACTTTGATATGCCACCAGATCCGCTACGCGAACGATCACCACCTATACGGAGGAAGGGCTATAACGACGTCCACGAGTTTATGCATGCTGTAGATCAACGGACATTGTTGACCACAGTCGACTTAGGCATCGACTCTTTACCCTCAGGGATTGCATTCTCGACCGGGACATATATTGGCCGCGGGTTTCTTCATCAGCTGATATGCCTTGTTACGGGGCACGCTCAGCCTGTTGCTCCTATACCATACGTTATTCGAGGGTTCGACCTTGGACCTGATACATCGGTGCATGTTCTTACGACTGTAATTGCACCCTTGTGCGATCAGCTCGCGGATGACGTTCTCAAAGGACACGAATGGACGACTGCGACTGGGAAAGATTGGGAACTCGCGATGCGAACGGTGTGTCAGTTGGTATCGTGGCAGTGTCTCAGCATCGACGACCAGGAATTTAGTTCGCTGGAGCTGACGGTACACGAGACTATGGGTTCTTTGGTGGCGCGGGTGTTGGAGGCGGATCTTCATCACTTCTCATTGCCTGTTTGCTGGTTTGCAGTAGAGCTCGCTGCCCGAATTATGCACGCTGCAAGGACTCGGCGGGGGTCGTCAGAGACCCGAGAGTTGTTCAAATTCGCGCTCTTGATCATGCGGCCTCTGTCAGATGTAGACCTCCGGGAGATTCTAGCATCGCTTAAGGAACCCGATGGCCCTCTAGAGACCAACTCAACTCCCGTTCAAGCTGTAGAGTCATGGATATGCCTCTTTCACCTCTTGATTAACTGCACGTCTGAGTCTCCTGGCAAATTATCATCGGAGCCATTTTGGCTTTTATTCAAACAGTTGATCCAAGACGAAGCATCATCATTCACCACTGCAGTTGAGGCGAGCGAGTACGTTTGGCGGAATGTGTTCTCTTTTTGTGCGCTCTCGCAGTTCTCTGTGCACGGGATGTCGACATCCCTCAGTAGAATTGCACCTTCATGGGAAACGGTTTTGGCTACTCTGAAGCTCATCTCCCTTGTTGCCGATCCACAGAAGGATGCACTCACACATACTGCGTCCTTGGACAAACGAGACGAGTACGTCTCCGTCGTCGCTTCTCGATGCTTCCTCCTGTGGAAGCGTTGGCATTGGAGTTTGGACGATGCGATGATAATGTTCAACCACCTTGTGGAAATCTTCAGGAGCCGTAGATTTGCCAGCCTCCGCCACGAGCAGCCTAAATTTATGCAATTTATGGTGCAAAGGGACCTATCTTTGCTTTCGGTACAAGACAGGGGCGACAACGTGTTCGAGGTGCTCCTCAAGATGATCGTACAAGTTGCGCAGGCAAACACCACAAGTGACGCGGAGAAAAAACAACGGGACATACAGGTGAAGAAAATGCTGAACATGGTCGTCCCAGTCGGCTCGGTGTCATCGACAAGGGCCGTTCAGCCGACTGGGCAGGAAAGTTCCATGCTTTTCAACCGACTCAATGCCATGGTTGTCGCTATTCATCTTGATCCATCCATCTCCAACGTTCGACATCGTGTTGGGCAAGCTCGACGATGCGTCAACTTCAAAGATGCACACGATTTTACCAGGGCTGTGTGCATTCGAGGCATTGAGCATATTTGCGCTGTTATGCGTCATCACCGCGTGCAACTTGGAGAGATTCTCAGCTGGCTTGCCGAGGTTACTGGCATCCTGCTGGATGAATACCAGGAGGCGCGCACGCTAACAAATAAAGAGAACAAGAATATCGTGAAGAATAAGACGGTGGAGATGGTCAAGAGTCTTCTCACGTCGGTTGTTCGCATGATTGAGACATGCTCACTGGACACTACGGGTGAGCGACACGAGTATCCAGATCCTGCCTTTCTGGAGGGACGTAAGTGGTTGACTAATGTCAACGAGATATTTTCTGACTTTCCCTTCCTGATCAGCATGGGTAAAGGACGTCTTCAGTCCCAAAAACCCTATCGCCATAGAGAATGACTCGAGTGCTGCGTGCCAAGAGGTAGTGTCAGCTTTTTTGGATGCTCGAATAAGGGCCTTACCCCGGCCCACCGCACCACCAATATCACCGAGTGTTGATAATCAGGAGAGCCAGGACGAGTATGACAAGTTCTTCATCGACTTGAATGACCCTGAAATCCTAGCTGCTCTTGGTGACGAGCCTGCACAAACTTCTGGAATGGAGTGGAAGCGGAAGGAAGAAGCGGTTTGCAAGGTTGCTCTCGTTGTTCCTCCCATATCTTTCCTGACTGACAGGTTCCAGGTTTGTGGACCGCTGGCTTCAGCAATATTCCGGGTTGTTTGCAGATATGTGGTCGACTCCCCCGCGCCAAGCACAGTCGATAGTCGCCGTGAGACAGCCGATAGATGGATTGATTGTTGGGTAGGAGTTGGAAATGTGCTGGTTCAGAATGGATCGGTTTGTTTCGATACCTGTCTCGACTGCTGTTACTCAGCTCCCCCTTTTTAGAGTTGGAAAAACCACATGCACCTTGGACCTGAATCATGGGAGCGGATACCTGATCCTTTATGGCGTCGCCGGGTTGGTCTTCGATTCTGCCTTGCACTTCTCAGACTTGACTCGAAGGCTTACAATGTAAGTCGAATCTTTATGTCTCATAGAAAAATACTCATCGCCTGAAGACATACGAGGACTACTTTATCGAAGTTCTCCTCACATGTACTGTTCCCTCTAAGACGACAATCGAACACGAGTATGCATCCATCGTATTCACTCTGGACGGTCTTCGACACCCACTTCTACGTGGTGTGTTGGCCGAGCCGTCTGCTGGATCATCTACATTCGAGATATTGCTACAAGAATATTCGACCATCCGGCAGACGCTGATTGAATGTGAGAATTCATTCATCAGAGTCAAATATTCCGCTCATCGTCAACCAGCGGTATTCGCCAATCTTGCTGAGCGTTTGCAAGATAACATAGATCCCGTCAACCATAAGTATCTTGGCTTCTTGGTTTCCATGCTCTCAGCTATGAGAGACAACTATGAAGTTCGTGCAATTGCCATGATATCTGATCATGGAGCTAATGACTTGCACACCAGAGCCTATTATCTGGGGAAGAACGAGTAACCTATGCCGAGTTTTGTCGAAAGGTTTTTCGAGCCCTGTTGAGCAGGAAGCCACTGGCATCTCAGCCACGGTTGTCAGAGCTCATTCAATGGGGAAAAACAGCAATGGCGAGAGCAGGTGATGACGACGGTGATCAGCCTATGGAGAGCTGATCCGTGTCTTTCGTCGATAATCAAGATCGCTCACGACTCTTGAATGTGGTTGCTCGTACCCGCAGGGGAATATATATATATATGTAAAACAGCTGAGGGCCCAACAAGTCCCCAATGGCTACCAATTGGCCAATGCAGACCTTGTGAGTGGAACACTCTCCATTTCTCGCTCGATTTCCACTTCCACCCTCGGACCTCCTGTATAGAGTAATGATAAGTCACTGGATGTCGAATTCAGAAACAACGAACTTCTCCCTGGCTTGTCCAATTTCTTTCTTGGGGGTGCCTTTGCTGTTGGCTTGATTTTCCGTTTTCCAAGGACGGTTTTGGACGGTGGTTGATCTTCTGCTGAGCTGTCGTCGTCTGACTGGTCATCTCCACTCTCCTCTGCGCCCAGTCCCCCGTCTACTACATCTTCCAGATCGCTTAGTTCATCATCCAAATCGCCATCTTCGTCTCCACTGAAATCACTAACAAACTCGCCTCCTTCGGCGTCCCAGTCCTCCTCCATCTCCTCCTCCTCCTCCTCTCCATCCGTCTCGTCATCTTCCATATCCAACCGAGCACCACCATTCAGTTCCTTCTCCTTTCCACTCTTTTCTCGGTCGAGAATTGTTTGCCAGACACTTTCGTTGACGTTCAGTGGTGCATCGCCGTACGCTTTTGATTTGAGCCGCTCGATCAGCTCCTTTTCGATGGATTTTTCAAGGTGGGCAGCAGAGAGAGCCTTGCGTTCCCGTGTCGCTTCGCGTCTATCTAACTTCTTTTTCACGCCCACGAGCTTTGGCCTAAAATAAGTGTAAATGAGTAGTAAAAGGTTACACAAGTTTGGAAACGCACTCCTGCCGTAGTTTTATTCGACGCATTTTGATGAGATACTGGGTTATCTTTGTGATACGCTGTTTGCATTTGTGAATAGTGAAGTTTGGCCAATACTTGAGCTCTTTATCGATCTGGATGACGGAGGCATTGCACGTCAATCGAAAGTAGCATGAGGCTAGAGTTAATTCACCTGCTCTAGCGCCTTGGAATAGTCTTTTGACAACTCGATCTTCTCCCACATATTGGCAGGTGTATGTGCCCGCTCAATCGTTTTCATATACAGATACAGCACACCTGGGTGGACATCAATCATGACATACGACATTGGATCAAGAACACTTGCCCTCATTCTCCCTCACCGTCGCATACCGTGAGTTCGCGAGTGGACATGACTGCCGTGTACACAGACCCGTGACATTGTACTCATTCCGGCAGAAATTTTGAGTGACAGTCCTGCAGCATGTATGATATGTGAGGTTATGCGGGGTTCATCATGGCGGTAAACGTACTTGACTTTATACGAGCAGAATTCATGGCCGATTACAGACCATATCACGTCGTCGCTCTGCATTTTTGGGTCTGAAACGTGGTCAGATGCAAAGGACGTTTATGAGGCAGAACTTTCGGGTTGCAGATTCCAGAACGTCAGAAGTGGGCGATCGAAAATTATCAGTGATCACGTGATCACCGTCGAACGCGTTTGATAAATTCAAATTGATTGTTCAACAAACCACACCGCGACGCCCGCATCAAAAGCTCTTACTCTAGTTGCAGGATAAATAAGAGAGGATGCAAAATGTCCATGCAATTCCGTGGGTGTCCGCCTTCAGTCGTGATGGGCTGGTAATCATCCAACGCAAACCATTGACGATTAGTATCTTCATACTACTATGGACCAAGAAACGATCAACCGTCTGCATCTTTCACTGCTGTGACCTTTAACTTTTAATATCACCATCCTTCGTATCATCGCCGCCGTACGATTCCACATTCATGTCATTCAGTCCAAGATCTTCATTCTGCTGCCACGTTCGTTCGTATGTGACGATCTCCATGTTCGGATCTGGATCAGGTGCATATAAATTCTGTATGTGCGAGTTCGCCATGGGGTCGTCTAGAATCAAGGTGAATGGTATCTCGGCATTCATGACCTAATTGTAAAGATCAAAATGCGAGTCGCGTGATGGTAAAAAAGAAAAAACACACCTGCTTGAGCTTTCTCAAGAACTCCTGGAACTCGGCCCTGTCGTCGACATCTATAACCCCAGAATCCCCGGCGTTGAATACTTTCTCAGTGAGTTCCTCGTATACCTGATTTAAGATGCCTTCTAAAGTGGTAAAGCGCCCCCCTAGTGTGCCGGGGTGAAGAACGAGGTCTATCTCCGGTATGCTGAGACCGCTCGTGTCACTCTACAGGACACTTTTGAGTTCAAAGGATCTCAAATACAAGGAAAATAACTTACTTTAAGTATGTCGCGACTAAGGTCGTCTCTATCTTCAACATTTAACGTGATCTTCTTGCCCAGCTCAGAAATTGCAGACCCTGACTTAATCTCATTATCCCGATATCCGCATTCCTCGCAGTTAGTTGACATTATAAGAGTGTCCTGGTGTGGTTGTCAGGGATGCAGATTCAGTGTGCCTTCGATACACACCTTGAAATAGGGGATAGAAACTTTTTTCATGCGCGTGACAAGTGGTCGTCCACAACGCGAGCAGATTCCAGGGAACTCGAACACTTCCTCGTTCAGACCCTCTATTTTCTGTTCTGCTTCGTCCGCTGCATTTTCTTCCGCGTCTTCTGTAGGAGATGCCAATCCAAGCTGCTGGTTCTGCTCAACCGACCGCTCATATGTGCGCATGTTCCACTTCAGATCGGACATGCTGCCCACGAACTCGAGGAACGAATTCCCAGATGGGTCATCTAGAGTGATGGTGATTGCACGTGTGACTGGATCCTCGTTCGACAGTTCTCTCTTCTCATGCTTGTCCTTGCCTTCGTCATCGTCATCGTCATCGTCAATGATCTCTTTGAGACCATCAATGATTTCCTGGATTTTAGTATACGCGTTCTCGTCCTGAATGCGTCTGAGCGGCTGTTGTACGCTGAGATCCGCAATGATGTCCCGGAGAAGACCCTCAACAGTTGTAAGCTGCCCACGAGAGGGCGGAAGAACCAGCTGAAATTCGGGGATGTTGATACTACATGCTTCGGAACGGATGAGCTGGCGGTCAAGGTCACCGCGGTTGAGAACTTTTACTGTGTAGATAGTGCCTTCAGCTGTCCCGGAAATACAATGTTAGGAGGTCGAAATAAGGAGATGAAACTGGCAGTGCGCACATCTGATCTTCCCCGCCGACTGGATCTCATTGTTTGAGTGGCCGCAATGTTCGCAACGGAAACTCATCACAATGACTTCCCGGAAGAACGGGATTGATGTGAGCATCATACGTGTTACTCCCTGACGGACGTGAGTATTCCACCAGTAATCGGAATGTTTGCAAATCCACCTGCTCCCCACATTGCATGCAAAGAGACTCGATCTCTTCGAGTGGTCTAGCGGAGGTATCTTCATCTCCGGCATGGGTTTTATCAACAACGTCTGCGATCGAAGGGAAGTGTTCGGATTTTTCTTCACTTTGAGCCATGTTGGATGGAGAAAAGGGGAGGAATTGAAATTACAACCAAGTTCTATGTAGTCTCCCCTAAACAGACCTCTAATAGTCACGAATTTCGAAGGCTCCTAACACCAATTATGTAATACGGATTTCCAAGTCATCAAGTATATTTGATTTCATTCAGTCCAGGACTGATCGCATCATGATGACTTGTCCAGACGTACTAGTCCTCTGAATGTGCATCGGCAGACGAATCTTCATCCAAGCATGTGGGACAAACACAGCCGCCGTCGCTGTCCATCAACGTCTCTTCATACCCATCCCAATCAACATCTGCAACCACTTTCTTAAGGAGCTGCACATTCCATTCCATCACATTCCTGCAGTCCGTTAGTCCGAGTCTGTGTATGTCAACACCACCTTTGGCTCGCATTCTGGCAACGTCCCGAAGGCCTTCAAGTTCGTTGCACCCGATGTCGATATTCTCGAGCTCTAGAGCACGGAGTAAGGGGTGGGCTATAGACACGCCTACAGTCAGGAATGCAAGGATAAAGCCTGCAATGAGTGTCGTGCTCAGATGGATACTTTCGAGCTCCGGAAGGTCGGCGAACCCTGCGCGCCAGAAGTTTTGCGAAAGATCAAGGGAGGTTGATACAGACAAGCTTTGGATCTTGCGATGCGGGATCATCCGACATATGTCAAATATGATGGCAGGGTTGCTAGCATATCTGAAGTTGATGAAGAGTCGTATATCGCCGTTACGATTGTTCCACGAATACTCAGATTTGAATGCCAATGACGTGCTGAATTGGACAATGAATGTATCGTCCGAAAAAATGGCACCCAGGGACCGAATGATGGGAAAAGATTCAGGATCTTTGTAGATGGCGGAAAATATATCAGAAAAGCTTTGTAGGCTTTCAATCTCTTCGAGGTATAGAGCGATGCTGGCATCACCAGGAAGGACTAGATGTGAGAAGAGAGATGCAGCGGTTCGGATGGTGCAGACACCCAGCGCTATGCTTCTCAACCGAGTGAGTGGAACTTGGTCGAAGTGCTCGGTGTTCTCAGGAATTCTGGATGGCAGCTCGAGTGTAAGCAGCTCCAAGTCAGGCATACGTTTCAGAGTAAAGAGGAGTTGCGACAGGGTAGGATGAGGAAAATTTTCAATTTGTTTCAAAGTTAGAGTTCGAAGCCTGCTAAAGATGTCGGATGTCAAGATGAAGGCACATTCCACCAGCTCAACGCTCCGAAGTAGGGGGGCGCATCCTTGAAAAATGGTGTTTGATAAGGGCCTGATGGAAAATATCGGATCATAGCTCTCCAAGATCCTGTATTTGAATATCTGAAGCAACGGCGCGGGCTGCGATGATAAGCAGTCCACAATGCGATCGACATCAATTGAGAATGAGCCCATCTTGAGGACTTTGATTCGATGCAACTGAGAAAGAAGTTGCATCAGTGGCTCCACCGTGCAATGATTATCTGGCGCGCTGTACATGACAACCAAAGCAGCTTCCTTCGACCTCTCAAGCATGATAGCTACCCAGCGAGCAGAGAGACAGTCGATAAATGTCCAAAGACTCGGACACTCGAGGGCGACTTGGCGCCAGTGCCTACAGATGTGCGTGACTTTCATTGGAGTAGGAGCACCACCACGTGGGGGTATGCCCGTATAATTTTTGGAATTCTCCTCTTCTACGATGTATGTGAAGATGGTCACAAGAATCTCGGGTGGAAGGGAAAATATAGAGGCGAGAGTATTCCTGCGAGAGCGAAGGACAGTCAAAGACGCAAGTAGTGCAGCGATATCTTTGTCGATGTCTGTGCGACACTGCTCAACGAGGGTGGTTCCGCCCCTAGTAGGAATAATGTCTATGGAAGTGGGAACCATCACGGAGGACCTACGGGAGTAGTCAGTCTATCACAGTTCAATCTAATCTTGGTCAAAAAATGTACCTCTCTAAATTTCGTTGTCCAAAGGGCTCACGTTGCGTCCACTGGCAAGTACTATGATTATCTGAACAAGCAGTTTTCAAGCGAGTAGAGTTTACTTTGCAGTTACCACGTGACTCAGAACACGCGGGGGGACCTTGAAGCTCTTAGCTGCCCTTAAGTCTCTTCCATGATCATTCGTGTTATAAAATGTGAGTGTAGAGAGGGACACATGATTCCTTATAGCCATGCCAGCTGGCTGTCCTGCGACTGCCACATATCAACACCAGCAGAATCTGTCGAATACTATCAGTTAATCCCAATTTTTTAGAGAGCAGGAGGACTCACTTCTCATTATTCGCCCACTCTACATTCCCCGTCGTTCCAGGTCCATACCACACTATCTGTGGCAAATGTTCATTTCGTATGAACGTCCGCCCACCCGTCTTCCCCGCAACCTCTTTCAATCCTACTCTTAAATTCCACACCTCTACTCTCCCAATTCCGCTTCGTCTAGCCGCCTGTTTAATCTTCGCAATCAGCCTAGGGAACATCTCTTCACTGGCACAGAGTCGCGTGACAATCAGCGTTGATGGAGGCGGACTCAAGTCAACGCTCCAGCTTGCGTATGTGCCTGGGTCGCTCGTGGACTCTACGCCCCAGAATCCGCCTGCCATGGAAAAATTGGAGGCGAACATTGACTTTGTGATGTGGAACCCGCAGACACCACCCGTTGGCAGATACGTCGCGAATGCCGACGGGCGCTCCACTTTGTACGAGCTGTTGCTTGTTGGCATATTCGCCAGCTCCTTCCTGATCCGAACGGCATCGCGCTCCCAAAGCCCGCTCAGTTGCTCCTCTGTCAACCACTTCCATCCCTCATCATCATCTTCCTCTGTGCCCACCTCCCAAATAGTCGATATCGCTCCCCGCTTCTCCCATCCACCCCTTCACCTCCAGGGCCAGCCGACCGGTAAAACTCCTCCCCAACATCACTGTACAGCACCGAGAATAGTCCTTCACCGGAATCCGCTACCTCTTCCGGTGGTGCACCCCATGCCTCAGGGAATTTAGGAAGATTGGCACGAGAGGCATTGACCCAATGCAGGAGGCTCATCATACGGCTTGCGTAGCCGCGCTTGCGCTTTGATGGTGGAGTGAACACGCAGGCGACACCATAACAAGTTGCTTCAGTGCACTGAGTTGGGTTCAGACGGGGAGGAAGAGGGGTAAGCGACGAGACCCGTGCGCTTGTATCTGTCCCCATAGACGCGCGTCAGAAAACTGCTCGTTCGTCGGGGAACTCGAGTCGCTTACGTCTCGCAAGCGCTCATAAAATCAAGCGTTGTGGGGTCGTTCCGTGGCGCCAGTACCCTTCTCCCCATTAGCTCCATTTTACCACCAAAGTGAGGCGCTCACCAAGTGATCAACTTTCCATCCTTGGCGTGCTCGTCTAATTCCATCGTCGCGTCTCGCGCAAGGTAGTCTGTCAGACTGAGAGCACCACCCCATTGCGGAAACGTCCGGTTCCGTGACTCTTCAACCTGCGCACGCGTCGCGCGGAAGAGCGAGAGCGATGCAAGATCTACCTTAGGTTCTGCCATCGAAGATATACTTTGCAAGAGCGCTGATCAGTGAGTGAATATATGATAATGGTGTTGCAGGAGCTCTTTATATCTCTATCACAATCTCACCTCCCACCCATGTCAGGTGCCCAAATCAACAACACTTATCACCCTTCGCCAGAGTTATCACACTGTGGTCGCGCAACTCGTGACCACACGCGCGCCGGCCTCCCACCCAATTTAGTCCACGCTGCCACCGCCGCGGCGCCGCCACTGTCATTTGATAACAGGATGCTGCTATACAGGTATGATACTGACTATCACCTGTCCCTCTTGCCAAGTTGCTTTGCTGACTCACTCCCTGTCACGCATTATAGTCCTCCAGGAACAAATAGAAAGACGGACCGCGTTTGCTATTCAAGTTTGGAGCGACGAATCTGTTGTCTGATTTAGGCACCACATTCGTCGTTCCCTAAACATGATTTCAATTTCTTTATGGACCTTGTTTGAGCTTGGAGGCAAAGCTAACGTCACGGTTTTGGTTAAATTTCCTCGTCCATCTAGGCCAAACTGATATTCAGAGTGGGGACGGGTGTTCCATGGATCTGATTGCTACATCGGGAAAATGTGGCAGCCTATGGTATTGTTATTCATAACTTCGAAGAATGGTTCAACGATGTCAGATATATTATTGGATAAATAAGCCTTCCGGCGCTAAGCCAGACTAACAGGGGGTATCGACGCGCCTAAAACAACAAGGTCGAACTACCCGCCTCGGGATCGTCTATGGGATAACTAGTGTTCAGGACAGGATGCCCGTCTTCTACGATCCCACCAAAGATCGGATAACAAGTCATCAATCACAATAGTCTCAAGCCAGACGGTCTGGAAAGCAGAGCTGAGGAGACGTTTGATTCGAGACTACAATCATATTCGCACTAACACAACAAATAAGACTCGCTTCGCTCTAAGCTAGTCAGTCCACATAGTGCGAGGCAACAAAGCGCCGACGCCCATCGCCATGCACACCATACCTGCCATTACACAATACACCAGGTTCCCTCCAAGATACTGTTTCTCAATGCTAATTGAGAACGCAGAATTGGCTGCAGCGGGTCCAACAGCGCGTATAACAGAAACGATCACCTGTGCAAACCCGTTTGTCGCGCCAACGGACGCTCGGTTAGGGGAAGCCGCAGTGATATACATAAACGAGATGACTTGCATAACACGTCAGAAATATCAGCGAGAGAATGACGGCAACAAACCATATGCGAAATTCGTGCAGCCAACAAGAACGATCTGTAGGGCCACCAAATACCAAACACTCTGAACGACGCCACTAGATCTCGCCAACGTATTCAAGGCCGGGAGGAGAGCAATCATAGGCAGCGTGCACGTTACAGCGAACAGCCAAAGCTTTTTCGCACCAATGATATCATGAAGCCTGGCAAAGGCCAATGGCTGCATTACGCCATTTACTATTCCCTGGACTGCCAGGATAGTTCCAATGGTTGGGGTATCGAGCCCTAGACCACCCAACGATATGGGAGTAGAATAGAACACGGGTTGTACAGTGCGAAATGCGATATCAATAAGGGCAATACCGGCGTAGCTCCCGGTTGCAACGAGAACACGACGAACGAAAAGAGCTCGAATGGGAACGGGCTTATCGTTGATTGAAGATGATACTGGCGGGGGTCCTAGAGCGGGTGAAGGAATGACCTTGCGCTTTTTCCAAGGTAGCAGTTGGCTAATGTTAATTTGCGGAGTCGTGGTCTGCAACTGATATGAAGATTCATCCTGTCGCACGATGGGACAACATACCTCCTTCAAGTAAAGGAAAATGACAATCCATGTCAACGCTGATACAATGGCAGGGACCGCGCACGGCAAGAAATATGGATATTCCTTCAGAAATTCAGAACCCCCGAAGATATTAGGGAACCTATCCGCAGGTCGCGCAAGTTCTCCGCCGATGAGTGGCCTATAGTTGTTTCAGTACATATAGCAAACAAAAACTTTGCGGCACACACCCAAGTGTGCTACCGCTGGACCAAGCAAGAGGGATGAATGCCCATGCGTGGGCCATATTAGTCGAATCTGTCATTTCAGCCGTCATGCTCTTCATGACGCCAATGTTGCCATTGAGTGCGCCATTCAGGCAACGACTATTACAATAAGATGTGAACGCTGACTCAGAATAAAATAGCGCGGAAACAGGACAGACCTTATCACCAAGCTCCAGAATGTCTTGGACAAACCGAAGCAGATCATTGAGAGGGAGAGTCCGAACAGTCCAATTAGCAGGACAGGTTTGCGACCGATATAATCAGAGAGACGACTCCAGTGGAAAATGGTGAGCGCTTCCGTTGCAAAGAACAGCGAGTACTGGACCGTAATGCTGAGCCTATTGCCACAATGAAAACGCGCTCTCCTTATCCACTTACCAACATCCCAACATAAAACGAAACGAGCGCTTCATCTCCGTGAGTGATTCCAATGTCACGAATGAGCTATGTATGGCACAATCAAGTTACGACTTTGTTTATTTGAATCTTCAACGCTAAATACTGACCTGGGGCGCAAAAGGTGAGATAACTTGCGCTGTCATTGGCTCTGCAATCTGCAACACCAGGAGCATTGAGAACTGGCGCCATGGTAGAGGTGTTCGTGGTTTCTTCGCCGGCGCATTTCCCCCTGATCGAAGCAAAGGCGTTTCCTCATCCAGCTGCTGAGACGTAGGATCAGGAGACATGAAATGATGATCGCAGAAGTATGGGAGACAATGCGATGAGCGATCGAGGGAGCATTTTTATTATGAGCGCCGCCGCGGCGCAGGTTGAGCGGGTCTAACTTGGTATCATGATGATCATGATCTGAGGGTGAATACTATGATCGCCGGGCCGCACATGCTATGATCTGGCAGAAACTTCATCAAATATTACGAGAGTAAGCCTCACACATCGGAGGTTTCGACATTTTACTACCTCTCGCAAAATTTGAATCAAAAGCAGATCTAGACTGGAACGCTCTGGAGCGCTCTAGATTGCATTTCAATTGTAATTTTACTGGTGGCAAAAAGTGGTAAAATGTCCAAACCCCCGCTGTGTCAGTGGTGACTTTGGTGAGCGAGTTAGTAATAGAGAAAGAATTCCGAAGACAGCTTGCTCCGAGATTCTCACGCGTCCTTGCGTGGATTCTTGAATATCCATATCGATTTTAGCTCCTAGCATGCACTTCGTCGAGCACAGCGTTGAGGCAGGACTTAGTAGTAGATATCTCATTCTACGAAACTCGCAGTCTCTAAATAAACATACATATTCTCCGTCAGACTGATTGTTCTAGTTACCAGTAAGTCTGCTACTGTACATCTTCTGAAGACATTGCTAGGTATAGAATTGATAAGGAATCAAAGAATCAAACACTATGTAGTACTGATGCACTCGATAATAAACGTTACGTGAGGCTAAAAGTAGAAGTACTGATCTTGGAAACTGCGAGGACGGGTGTAAAGGCTAAGATCTAAGAACTTGAACTCATGCATCTCAGCAATTCGACCAGATGCTAAAAGCTTGTGTTTCAGTATCGCGGACAAGATTATGGGAACTCTAGTAAGCCAGCGTGCTCAAGAGCGTGCTTACACCAATGTCTGGTCTTTAAGAAATCCCATTTCACTGTCCAGAATAATAATATTAAGAGTGGCACATGTGCTGAAATTTGTCAAAAACGACATGCGGACGATGACCGAACCACCCCCCGCAGCAGGCACCGAGGCCGGAAGAAACATGAAGAAGTGCGGCACCCGTTGAATATTTTCAAGATAGGCCTTATGCTGTGAGCCATGACACACAGGAGCGTACCTTATAAGACGCCTTGAATGAACGGGTGCTGAACCTCTTTTACAGCCCATGCCTCTCACTAACGCTAAATCATTGGTTTAAACGGTGCTCCCTTGGAGTAAAAATTAGGTTCTACTAAAATGACGTATAGACAAGAATGAAGAAGGGCCTGTCGAATCACCAGCAATCTTTGCTGTTGCCGGATAACCCGTTCTAATTCGAAGATCCCGACAGACGTCTCTCACATACATAGCCCAGGAACTGCCGTGGTTGAGACTGCATATACAAAGTTTCTGCACCTGCCTGGTGAACAGCGTATTGCGCCAAGCTCGGATGTCAGCTCACTCCAACTATGGGACTTGGAGAGCAGCACACAGGTGAGCGAGTACTGATGAGATGAGGGACATGACGCAGCAGTGACATGGTGACAACCGCTGACGATGCATCCTGGCTTATCCAAGATTCCAAGAATATGAGTAAACTGTAAGGCAAGCTCTGGGAGGTTTCAGAACGGCATTCAGTGATGGCATGCTGCACAGCCTGCGAATATGCTGAAGATTGGACATCGAGTTCGAAATCGGCTAAGTAGAAGAAACATGTGAGATGGAGAGGGAACGCGGCTCTCCGTCAAACTTTCTCACCACCATCGAAGTAGTGCCTTAGATATAGGAAGATGTGCATGGCGCTAGTTGCCGAGCCCGAGCGCCTCGCCTACACAGCAATGAAGCTGTGCGATGATAATGCATGTGACGCACCTTAAAATACGGCTTGAACGAAGCAGTGCCCAACATCCTCGACTCTAATATAAACGCCCACTTATCAGCGACTTTGGATACCCACTAAGGAATCTGCACATTCTCCAATACGCAACTCCTGTATATACAGTGCCGAAGTTGGAGGACTGGATTCCCATAAGCAGGCTGTTCGGTGAGCGGTGGCTTGTACGTTTCTATTAGCGAGAGCTGAAGTTGAAGTGGGGGCTTCTCTCGCATAGATCTGCTATACTTGAGACCTCCCCCGCGCTGTCCATGTCTTCCAATACCAACGCCAAGCCAGAGACACCAGCGGTCATGCCCCGCCAGACGATGAAAGGCCATACCGACCACGTAAAAGGTGTTGTGCACCTGCCTGACGGACGACGGATCATCACATGTTCGGGGGACGGCTCACTGCGACTATGGGACCTGGATGGCGGCGGACAGATAGGCGAGGACTGGCGAGATGACGAGGATAAGGAAGCAGGGGTGTTCAAAATGGCATTGTCTCCAAACGGCAAGACTGTCGTCAGTGGAGGTTATGATGGGAAAGTGAAGCTGTGGGACGTCGAAACGGGGAAGGTCGGATGGACAGGGAGCACTGAGAGGTCAGTGTGCTGGAGTGCGGATGGTAATCTAGTGGGGAGCTGATCCTGGGATGGGACAACAAGAGTGTGGGATGTCAAGACGGGCGAAACAAAGCTGACAATCAAGACCGGGCACCAGTGATTTACTCGCCCGACAACACACAAATTGCGACAGGGGGAAACGACGAGACCGCTGCAAAAATCTGGGATGCCAAGACGGGCGAGCTCATTGCCACACTCAAACATGATTGGATAGAGAGAAGCTTGTCTCCGCATCATATGGCCCGATTAGGATATTCGACACAGCCACCTGGCAGGTTCTCAAGGGTCACGCCATTGTCTATGCCGCAAGTGCATCATGGGATAGAACAGCGCGGCTGTGGAATCTCGACACAAACCTCCAAGTCGGTCCACCCCTCCAGCATCAAGATGAGGTAGAATGCGCAGCCTTTTCCACTGATGGAAATGTGCTGGTCATCGGTTGCAACGACAAAAATGTGTACGCATGGGACATTCATACCATCCTCAAAACAGCTGACCTAGGTACTGAGACTGTGAGTGTTAACATATTACCCACTTCCTCACTAACAATGTAATACAGCGCACCCCCCGCTCCTCGCTCAGTGACAAGTCATTTTTGCAGGTACGTGACATGTTTCTCAGCCTTCTCATTCCTTACAACAGCAACATTCTAGCCTGATGCTACGCGATGTCACGACGAGTTTGGGGGTGTCGATGTATTCTCACCACGGTTCTTTGACGGCATGGAAGTCAATGATGATGTACGTCATCAGCATTTCTATCAATGAGTTTGTGTTCAGGCCTCTGTGTTCTCAGTCCTCCTCAACGGGTGGTGCCCACCCTCATCCCTCTGCACTCCTCGCTCGCCTCCTGTCGCTCCTCCACCGCTTTCGACCCAACAATCATGAAGCAAATGAACTTTCGCAACCCCCAACGCTTTCAGGATTGCATCCACATGTGCTCTTTGCTCGCCTGTCGTCACTCATTCACCGCTCTCCACCTGAAAACGGTGCACCAAACGAACTACAGCAACCCTCCACACCTTCGCGATTAGATCTACATGCACTCCTCGCTCGCTTGTCCCCACTTTTGCCCCGCTCTCAACGCAAGCACCGACGAGGAAACTGATCATCATCCCACAACCCCTTCGGGTTCACGTTCAGATGCGCTCATGGATTTCCTGTCCTCACTCTTCCGCTCTCAACCTCACACCAACGAAGAAATCCAACTCTCGCACCACGCGTCCTCATGTCATCGAAGTGGCTCCAATGCGGGACAGGGAGGTATGTATTTCTCCGCTGTGTCAATCTCTGGTATCTGATGATCTCCATGCAGGTATTGTTTGTTGCTGCGCGACCGCAACCCACTCAGCCTAATCGTACTACTACACCGGGTGCAAGACCTGCGTACTCACTACCCGTCCGACTGTTGGCTCATCTCGTGCTTTTTCTCTGCTGCGCGTCACCTCAACACGCCGATGCCAATGCACAATCGACACAGCAGCATGGTCAATCACAAGGTCCAGTCCAGACTCGAGCGTCGTCACTCCAGACTCAGCCTGCCGCCCCCTCGACGTCCGCGACACCCACTGCTCCTGATACTCATACTACCGCGCCAGCTGCAGCAACCGCACAACCACAGCCCCTTCCATTGCGGACTCGTTTCGTTCTTTTTCTCTGTTGTGCATCTCCTCCACACGTCGATGGTCATTAATGCCGTATGTATACACCTATCTCATCTAGTTATTTTGCAATCATTATTATCTCTTTGTTCACGGCGTGTGTGTGTATTTGATTTCCACAACCTCCTCAATCTCGGGTTAGTTTCAACGCTATGCCGCGATCTTAATCTCAAGAAGTCCCTAGAAACATGTCCTGGTTGTAAATCCTCGTGCTGCGCATCTCGTGCACCAGTCAGCCCATCCGCATCTATTCCTCGGGTACCCAATTTGCAAGTATGTACATCATGCCTTGGACCGGATCGTTCCCTCGCACAACTGCGCACGCGCACCCTCATTGCATCCATGTGCCATGCGGGTCAAATCAAGCTCTGTTCCTCCTCTCGGGATCACCATTGCAGTGTCAAGAGAATAAAATGCGTATCAGGAAGCTGGAGGTACCCAGAAAAGTAGCCGATGATTGGGTCCTACCATCATCCACCGAGCATCTTACGATCAACTACAGGGCCATTCTGGATACGAAGATGTGCGGTCCACCGTAATGGATTCATTCAAGTCTTTGGGGGCATGATTTTGCACAGCACGCCGCATCTGTATTTATCAGTGCTGCCATTCTCACCCATCAACTCCACCATGGCTACCAATTTTAATGCAAGGTTTCCGAACAACCTTCGTCTCGCATCTGGACGTCATTTGAACTGGACGGCTGTTCAGATTCGTGATCAGCGGGCATAATGAGTGGGTCGAGTCAGTCGCGTTCTCACCGGATGGTACTCGCATCGCGTCTGGTTCGAGGGATAACACTGTGCGTCTGTGGGATGCAGCGACGGGACAGCCATTGGGTGAGCCCTTGCAGGGGCACACTGACGTGGTTTACTCAGTCTCGTTCTCACCGGATGGTACTCGCATCGCATCTGGCTCGGAGGATAAGACTGTGGGTGTGGGATGCAGCGACGGGACAGTCATTGGGTGAGCCCTTGCAGGGGCACACTGACATGGTTTACTCAGTCTCGTTCTCACCGGATGGTACTCGCATCGCGTCTGGTTCGGAGGATAAGACTGTGCGTCTGTGGGATGCAGCGCAACCATTTCATGAGTACACCAAGCCACTTTCCTCCGCAATCTCTCTGGATAGAAGTTGCACGACACATCGCACACAGGAGAGCACCATTGTCTTAACCAATACATGGAACAACCACGTCATTTGCTTCTCATCCAGATTGGAGCACATGCTGCACAACCCTGCTGAACTACTTGAAGGCGCATGTCATCACGGTCCCGGTGATTCAATACCATTCTTGCTAGGAGAACGGTCCTAGTTAATTATGACTACCTTCCTTGTCTATCTAGGCCAATCTGATATTCAGAGTGGGAACGGGTGTTCCATGGATCTGATTGCTACATCGGGAAAACGTGGCAGTCTGTGGTATTGCTAACTCATAATTTCGAATTGATTTCGAAGGCTGGTTCACCGATACCAGATATGTTATTCCACAAATAAACCTTCCGGCGCTAAACAAGACTAACGACGCGCCTAAAACAACAAGGGTGGATATCGAACTACTCGCCTCGGGATTCGTCTATGGCGTGTCTAGGGGAAAATAGTCTCAAGTCAGACGGTCTGGAAAGCAGAGTTGAGGACACATCGGGTTCGAGACTACGATCATATTCGCACTAACACAACAAATAAGACTCGCTCGCTTCGCTCTAAGCTAGTTAGCCCACATAGTGCGAGGTAACAAAGCGCCGACGCCCATCACCACGCACACCATACCTGTCATTACACAATACACCAGATTCCCTCCAAGATACTGTTTCTCAATGCTAATTGAGAACGCGGAGTTGGCAGCAGCGGGTCCAACAGTGCGCATAATAGAGATGATCACTTGTGCAAAGCCGTTTGTCGCGCCAACGGACGCTCGGTTAGGGGAAGCCGCAGTGATATACATAAACGAGATGCCTTCCATAACGCATCAGAAATATCAGTGAGAGAATGACGGCAACGAACCATATGCGAAATTCATGCAGCCAACAAGAGCGATCTGTAGGGCCACCAAATACCATACACTCTGAACGACGCCACTAGATCTCGCCAACGTATTCAAGGTCGGGAGCAGAGCAATCATAGGCAGCGTGCACGTTACAGCGAACAGCCAAAGCTTTTTCGCACCCATGATATCATGAAGCCTGGCAAAGGCCAATGGCTGCATTACGCCATTTACTATTCCCTGGACTGCCAGGATAGTTCCAATGGTTGGGGTATCGAGTCCTAGACCACCCAACGATATGGGAGTAGAATAGAACACGGGTTGTACAGTGCGAAATGCGATATCAATAAGGGCAATACCGGCGTAGCTCCCGGTTGCAACGAGAACACGACGAACGAAAAGAGCTCGAATGGGAACGGGCTTATCGTTGATTGAAGATGATACTGGCGGGGGTCCTAGAGCGGGTGAAGGAATGACCTTGCGCTTTTTCCAAGGTAGCAGTTGGCTAATGTTAATTTGCGGAGTCGTGGTCTGCAACTGATATGAAGATTCATCCTGTCGCACGATGGGACAACATACCTCCTTCAAGTAAAGGAAAATGACAATCCATGTCAACGCTGATACAGTGGCAGGGACCGCGCACGGCAAGAAATATGGATATTTCTTCAGAAATTCAGAACCCCCGAAGATATTAGGGAACCTATCCGCAGGTCGCGCAAGTTCTCCGCCGATGAGTGGCCTATAGTTGTTTCAGTACATATAGAAAACAAAAACTTCGCTGCACGTACCCAAGTGTGCTACCGCTGGACCAAGCAAGAGGGATGAATGCCCATGCGTGGGCCATATTAGTCGAATCTGTCATTTCAGCCGTCATGCTCTTCATGACGCCAATGTTGCCATTGAGTGCGCCATTCAGGCAACGACTATTACAATAAGATGTGAACGCTGACTCAGAATAAAATAGCGCGGAAACAGGACAGACCTTATCACCAAGCTCCAGAATGTCTTTGACAAACCGAAGCAGATCATTGAGAGGGAGAGTCCGAACAGTCCAATTAGCAGGACAGGTTTGCGACCGATATAATCAGAGAGACGACTCCAGTGGAAAATGGTGAGCGCTTCTGTTGCAAAGAACAGCGAGTACTGGACCGTAATGCTGAGCCTATTGCCACAAAGAAAACGCGCTCTCCTTATCCACTTACCAACATCCCAACATAAAACGAAACGAGCGCTTCATCTCCGTGAGTGATTCCAATGTCACGAATGAGCTATGTATGGCATAATCAAGTTACGACTTTGTTTATTTGAATCTCCAACGCTAAATGCTGACCTGGGGCGCAAAAGGTGAGATAACTTGTGCTGTCATTGGCTCTGCAATCTGCAACACCAGGAGCATTGAGAACTGGCGCCATGGTAGAGGTGTTCGTGGTTTCTTCGCCGGCGCATTTCCCTCTGATCGAAGCAAAGGCGTTTCCTCGTCCAGCTGCTGAGACGTAGGATCAGGAGACATGAAATGATGATCGCAGAAGTATGGGAGACAATGCGATGAGCGATCGAGGGCGCGGGTTGAACGTTGAGCGGTCTAACTTGGTATCAGGATCATCATGATCTGAGGGTGAATAGTATGACCGGCCGCCGGGCCGCACATGCTATGATCTGGCAGAAACATCATAATTGGTAGTACATAGTACCACGAGACTTGTAACGAGAGTAAGCCTCAGGCCTCAGTACTTGCCAGCGAGTCAGAGAAAGAAGTGCTTGCTGCGAGATTCTCACGTGTCCTTACTACCTTGCATAGATTCTTGATGTCCATATCAATTTTAGCTCCTAGCATGCACTTCGTCGATCACAGCGTTGAGGCGTGAGGCAGGACCGATCGCATTTGCAAGTACCGCATTTTTACAGGAGATAGCGCCCAGAAATGCACTAGTGGTTGACCCAGTATCTGCTTGAGATCTGGTACAAATACTTCGGAATTAGTCCCTCCCCGAATCCCAAGAGGGTTTTGGTATTATATTCAGGTCCCTGCAAACCCAGGTTATGAACAGGCTTCCGATCAACTGATATCCACGTGTGCCGCGTCAATCACCTCCGACTCCTCCCCCTCAATATCAGCAATATCAATAAAACTCTGCTCGATCGCGCGTGCATACGCGCCCATCTTCCACATGTCCCCTATCTTGATATTAGCATGGTCGAATGCAAATGCAACGACAGGGTCGCCAGCCTGACGCTCAGATACAGAGGGTGGCATCTTGGGGTAGCGGGCCGAGAAGTGTGTAAGGAGGATGTTTTGTGCGTTCATGCTGTTCACAAGTTGAGCAAAGGTCTGTGATTATATTGCAGGTAAAGGCACCTCTTGCCTATGTCGATTGCCTGCCCAAAGGTGCTGTGCATCTTGGCGCGTGCCATTTCGACTTGATCGTTCGCCATGGTAGCTTCGTGGATGAGCAGAGTGGCTCCAGCGCCTGCCTGCACGAGCTTTTGGGTTGGGACTGTATCGCCTGAGAACCTGAGAGATGCGTTGTCAGTGACACGACAGGTAAGGAAAAAATGGCATCGTACACAACAGACCACCCATCCAGATGTTTGACAATCAACCCATGGCACCTTGCGCGATGCTCCACATCGACGGTATTTATTTTCTGCAATCCAAGCGCTTTGCACAACGCTCCTGCTGCAAGCTTCGATCTTGACAAAAAGAAAAGAACAAAACGCGTCAATGTATGAGAAAGCCAGGAGCTAATAGTGACACTCACCCCTTCTGATCTTGGTCACCGTAATTCCACCCGCCCCGTCCCTTGTTTCGCCAATGAATCTCATCGCTCAGGATAGGTACTACATGGGCCAGTGCATCCTCCGAGAACCCAAGCTCCTCAAGCGCGTTATAATCCCGAAGATAGAGGAATACCATGCGATTACTGATGAGGTAGAGTGGTTCTTCCGGGGGCGGATCAAGCTTCTCCCCATATTAGCACCAGGAGATCATCAGGGTGAGTGGGGATACGCACCTGCTGTCTCATCGCCAAGATCTTTGCGAGACCAATGTGGTGGTCGCCGTGAATGTGGCTTATGAAGATACACTTCAGGCCCCTCAAAACATCCCATACGCCAGCTCCGTAGTTCCTTGAGAGTTGCCCCCATGTACCCTCTCCTGCATCTAGGAGAATATACCCTGCTCCCGGGATACACAGGAGTGTGCCAGAAACTATTCAAATAACTCGGTGGGGCTCCTGAGGTGAAAACGGGGGTGTACGAACCATTCCGGTACTTGCTAGGTATGGCACTTCCCGTTCCGAGGGTAACCACTGTGACGTCCTTACCTATGACATCGGGCACTGTAGCCTCATCGACACGCGCTCTTGCCTCAGAAAATTGTGTTCTCGCAGCGTCAGAGAGAGTCGGGGGCTCGCCAGACAATACGGCGGGGTGAAAGAGATCATTCGCTTCCGCCTCAGAGTCTCGTAGTGGTGGCCGTGGCGGACGGATATCGACGACGGTATGTGCACGCATAGAGTCGGTATTGGATGGGAGATACGTGGCTATCACGACTGTAAAGTTACATGACATGATTGGGAATTAGACCGAACGTACTGTCGAGAGCTTTCTTAGCCTCTAGAGAATATTTGGGCACGGGGAAAATGTTGCTATCCAGGTGATTGAGCCTCAGCTGGTTGAACGCCGCGCTGGTAAATGTGATCGGATCTGGCACATGATCTCTAGATGCAACGATATGCTGCTCTCTATCGCATCAGAACAGCCCAGTGCACGTCCGGAACAGGAGGGACTCACGTGTACATCGTCCTCGAATCTTTCCATGAACGCCTTATACCGCTCATGCTCAAATACATCATTGCCACAAAGATGAAAGACAACCCTCAGTGCGTGATCTTTCTTCTCCGGCCCCTTACCCCAGTATTTTGAGAAAACGCCACTCTCAAAGCCCTTCACAAGAGAAGGTATATGCGCAGTGCTGGGCGTGTCTAGTATCAAGACGACCTATAATTTGGTCAGCACACCGTCTCCCAAATAGAGAGCGAATGGTGAGAAAATAAGGCGTGAAAGGAACGCACCCCAGGATTCTCACTAGCACCTACAACATCACTCGGGCCAACATTTCTCTCCACTCCATCTTTTCCCACTACAGTTACCGTCTCCCCCCTTGCAACCCGTGCACGTAACGGCCCAGCATTCAGACCAAGCGCATCCGCGCGCTTGACATCAAACTTTCCCCGAACCCGCGGACCAACCACCGCATATGCGAGCGTTGCACGTATATTGCGTGCAGGTAATGAAGGTAAGGGACGGTTAAAGCCTGACGGCTGGGAGACATGTTCGACCTTCGCGGAAGAAACGACGGGTTTGGCGGCAGACCCAGGAAACATAGTGCGCACAATGTGTCGAAGCCATTCCTGTGCCATGTTACCGACGAGGGTGGTAGGGTCGAAGTCGGGGTGAGATATGACTTCCTGTAGCGGTGGTGCAGCAGGGGAAGGCGAACGCTTCCTCTTTCCCGATCTCCTGCTGGCGACACTGGTTTCAGAGTGCGACAGTGTGGCCGATCCCGAGGCTTCCAGTGACTGGATCTCAGCAGAAACTGGTAATGCGAATACAGAAATATTATCGTCCTTGTAGATGGGTATATCGTCAGGTGATTCATCCGGGAGGCGGGAAGTATTGATTTCGATCGGGTTCACGGAGAGATTTTCCCTATGCTGATAGTGTTAATATGAACCATTGAAGATCAGAACACAAGTACCTAAATGTATATTTACGCATAGCTGCCATGAAGTGCAACAGCCCTGCTGGCCCAGCAATATTGAGGCTGTTAAGACCCGAGTCCGCAAAAGTCATCAATAAGCCTATCGAAGAGACGATCGACAATTGACACGCTTGCACATAATCAGGATCACACTCACCTGGAAGGCCGCTCGCTCGCTGGGTGCCCACAGAAGTCAAGAACACGCCTCTAGTCTTCTTCCAGTTCCTCCTGCTCTGGAGAAACGCGCGGGTAGTATTTTCACCGACATTGAAGATGTACTTTGCAGAGTCAAAGGTGATGACAACAGTAGGCTCTGTATCCGAGGATACGGAGCTGAGGACTGACGCGCTCCAGGACATGGGCACTGACAATGATGAAGATCGTGAAGAGAATCGTGCTGAAGAGTACTGAAGAGAACGAGTGATGCGGGATAGTATATACAAGTTACGACGACATGGCCAGATAGCCAGACTGAGTGAGACCTAGAAGGTGTGATTAGACTAGGTTTTCTATTAGATGGGATCACAGCACGGTTTTCGTGACCTCCTAGTTCAAAGTAGAAAATAACGTTTGAATGCTTACGCAATGGGCGCTAAGCGCTAAATGGATTGCCGCACGGCACAGTTTTAGAGGACGAAGGTGGTAAATAGGGAAGTGACGAGACTTGGAGCATAAATTGAACACGAGCACCCATGCAGGTATATAGGAGTGATGAGCATGAACTGGCATTAGTCCAGTGGTATCGGATGGAGAAGTGGTACAGATGTCTAGACCAATACACATGCATAGTATGAAGTACCGATTTGAAAACCGCTCAGATCCCTAATCTTCGGGGGAAAACATACAGCTACAGTATTTCTATCGCCCTGATGTCCATCAGGGCTCGAACAGAAGTCACGTTTTCGACGACCTGTGCAACGATATCACGATCCGACGCGACCCTCTTGTATTCTCCGCCGCGCTGCCGCGCTAGCAAAAATGCGCCGAAAGGTTGCCCAAGGCGAACAAGCAACCGCAATGCTCGCGATTCTAAATCAGCCACATCCTGTTTGACAAGAGAATGACTAGGCGAGTCGTCTGACGGAGAAGAAGGCGGGGTCCAATAACCTCCCTCGCTCTCCGTATCGTCTCGCGGATCTGTAAAGTCAGGTAGCTCGAGGAGAGACCGATCCCACGGATGGACAAGCACGAAGGTTTGCTGAGTGGGCCTTGTCCGCGAGAACTGAACAATCGACTCTTTGGTGGTGATCAGCAGGTCATGAAGCCCGTCTGCCTTGACTTCATATTGGGTTTCCTGGGACGGACCGTGGCTCAGACTGACTTCTGTGACACGGAATACCATGCAAGGCAAATGCAGTCTGCAATTCGCGAAACGAGCAGCGCTCATATTATCAAGCCGCTCGTAAAGCTTCGAAGCCAATTCCACAGCCACGGGATTTTTTCGCAGTGAAGAGATAGTTGTCTGAATCTGATATTCGGACAAAGATGGAAGGGTGCGTGGAAGAGTGGTGTAAGAGGTGATATGGGCTGGAAGACAGCTATTGAACTCGGACGGTTGTCCGATCCAGTCGAGGACAGTGATGTCGCCTGACCGAGCTACGATCTCCTGCAGGAGTCGCCCGAGTGCGTTTTGCTTCTTCTCGCCATAGATTACAGGTAATTGGACACCGAAGATACCAAACAATGAGTACGCGATGTCTTCTTGCAATGTAGTGACGCGCGATGACGCCCATTGAAGTCTCTGTCGGGCGTCACTCATCCCTGGACGGAAGGAGATCAGGGCCCGTGCATCTATACCCGTAGCATCCTCCAACTCCTTCATGATTGCAGGGGACTCCTTGTGGTTGGGAGAGCGATCGTCGAGATATAACGACCAATCTTTCTGATAAAAGATTACAACTTTCGGAGCAACGAATTCTTGAAAGGTCCACCCTCGCTCATTCCAAACACTCCTCGCCAATGCGCCGGGCTGGGATACATCGCATAGGTAGACGATGGTAAGCGCTGAGTGGTGGTACCAGACGAACATGGAGTTAATAGATTGTTGAAGCTCGGTATTGTTGCTCTTGTCGATGCAGCATGTATCCATCCATGCCCAGCAATAACCCGCATCACGAGCGATTTTACAGAATGACTGCAACTTCACGATGCCGCCAGGTCCATTCAACTCGCGCACATCTTTATCCTGGACGTCGTGCAGCAGCGCCTCCATCTCTTCCCACCTGTGTGATAGCAGGACGCAGCGGAAGTACGTCGCCACTACGTCCTTGATGCGCTCCGTTCGGAGGTTCCAATCCTTTGTTGGAAATGAGATAAGCTCATTGTACTCTGGACTCATTTTAAAGGAGTTTAGCTGTGCTGCTCGGTTGCACAAGAGACCTGTAGAGGTGTTGAGCAGACGAAGGGGAGCGTATTCGAGTTCACTCCAAACAGCTCTTTGAATAGCGTCTTCTGCTTCGGATGGACGGACATACTGCTGACGCAGATCTGCAGAATGAGAATGAGATAAGCATTTCGAGACGATGCAGGAGTGTTCCATGGCTTACCTCGTATCTGCGCTTCGGGAGCATCGTCCAACTTGGACAACATGATTGTAAAGGCCTCGATGGCTTCGTCGTAACGTTGCGCGCCACGTAACGCTGTATGCGTCAACTGGTATCCAATGTGAGATGAAGGATTGAGTTCGGTGACCTATGCATCGCCGAAGTCAACATAAGCTACGGAAACATAGATGCCATCGCACCTTTTGGGCGTCAAGGAGCGCATCCTCCCATAACATTTTACCTAACTTTGCCTTGCTGCGATTTGCAAAGATGACATCAGATATATAATCCAGGTTGATCGCCACCGAGTATAGGTCAATAGCCTTGTCATACTCGCTTGCAGCGAGGGCGGCATCTCCGTTGATATGACAGAGCGCACTGCATTCTTCCGTAAAAGCTAAGTGAAATGCGGGTGAGGATTGTAGCCTGCACGACATTACGAACTCCAGACTTGCCCTTGGACCAGTCAAGGCAGTCGGCATTAGTATCTTCGTCACTCGAAACCATCATGTATTGGTATGATTTCATGGCATCTGGAATTTTACCTGCCAAAAGGAGTGCATGACAATGTTCCCGGTGTGCAATGAGCCACAACGATTTGAGATCCCAGCCGAAGAGCTGGACAAGGGTCTTGGTTATGAAAAGCATTTCGGATGTATATGAACTTACCACCACCAAATCCTCGTAAATTTCATGAATGTCCGATTTTGATGATAAAGCGCTGCAGTTGACAGCGGCAGTGAAATGGTCAGCGGCTTCATCGTGACGTGCTCCATCCAAGGCCTTGATTCCGAGTTGAACACGTAGATATGCCTGATGTGCGAGTTACAAAGATTAGCGTTGATAACCCAGCGTGGCTGCATGACACATACTTCCACTATATGACACGCGCGGGTATCAGCATTCGGACAACCAGAAGTGAGTTCTTTGAGGAGCAGGTTTGCCTCCTCATGTTGATCTGCGTCGAAGAGGGCGATGGCCTGAAATACGTGATGAAGGGAGAGTATGCGAGGCAACTGTGACATACCTTGATCAAGAGCAGAAAATGAACGGTTTCTGAATCTTGGTCCGTGTACATGAACATAACATCAAATGCTGCCCTTGCATCCCGGATATGGCCTTTTCCGCAGAGGGCAATACCCTTGGAGATATAGCCTGTGAACGAGGGCTGAATGCTGATGGACTATGTCACCATCGAGTGAGCCTTTGTAAAGGGGCCATGATCGGTGCGCATAACTCACCTTGATTGCATCCTGGAGGGCGTGGTCCCAGTCATGCTTTCGGGCCATAACAAATGAGCGATGGGCGTAGGAAGTATGGTTGTTCGGATCGGTGCTGATATCTTGTGTGAGTAGTTCTTCGGCGGTAGATAAGTCTCCATCTATACAAGCATCGCGGGCTGTTGTAATGGCGAGAATCTACACGAAACATGCTCAATTTGTGGTATATGAATCAAGGACGGAAACATGCCTTTGGATGAATACCTTGAAGTACTGGCCACTCCGAGATCATCTTATCCTCACTTCCGCTGAGGATACGCTTGCCGTCCACGGAGAAAGTGATGCATGTCATCAAGGATGAGTGCTTGAAGGTGGCAATGGTTCGTCGGTCTGAGAGCTGCCAGAGACGGATGTGATTGTCATTAGATGCTGAGGCGATGAGTGTGCCAGCAGGATTAACGGCAATGGCATGGATATAGCTAGTGTGGCCCGTCCAGGGATCACCGACCTGCTGCCAGGTTGTCGTATCCCATTCACGTATGGTAGGATCGTGATTATGGCCGCCTGTAAGAAGGCGTGTGCCATCGGGCGTCCATGCGAGCGACAAGTTGTATTCTGTGTGACCCTTGAAAGATGCAACGCGTTCCCTCGTGCCAGAATTACCATAAACTTCGATAAAGTGGTATGTTGCGATGGCAAGAAGTTCTCCAGATGGCGAATACCGTACGCAGAAGACATAGCTACCACAATTGATTGGATTTCCTTGCAGCTCCCAGGATTTGGTGCACCATAGCTTCGTCGTTTTGTCACCTGAACCTGTGGCCAGCACTTTTCCATCTGGAGAAAAATCCAGGGAGGTGATCCAACCGAAGTGGGCTTTGATGGGTTTGGTGAGTTGTTCGCCAGTTTCTCCATCCCAGACGATGAGCACTCCGCCTTGATCACCGCTTGCTATCAACTGCCCATCTCGTGATACCGCCAATTTCAATACCCCACTGCGATGTCCCTCCATCTTCTTCAACACAACACCTGTCTCCAAGTCCCACAGACACAGCGTCTTGTCGTCTGAGCCCGTAACCATCCGTCGTTTATCGGGGAACACTGCGACTGCCATTACGCCTCCTTCATGGCCTTTGAACTCTCGCAGGGGTGTAGTGATTGGAATGACCTTCGACATTTTAGTGGAGGTTGATGGCGTTTTGGCGGACTTTGTTGCTCTCTTGCTCTAAGCTGCAGAGGCGCTAAAATGTGTCATTCACCCTGTCTCATTTCAATAGACGCCCAGGAGGCTGTTCGCCTCCACGCTTCCATCATGTCCCGCCGTCCTCAACAGTTCACCCTCCGAGTCCCAGCGCCTCAGTACATACATGTATCCGACTCTTGTCTTCAAAGCTTCCAGAATGTATCTGATCTGCGCTCGAATCTGACTATTTATCATGCATGAGTGCCTGCATATCGTTGTTTTTCGCTCCAGCACTCGCCATATCACTCTTTCGAACGCATGCATATAGCTCACTGCAATATCAAGCAACTGTCAAGCGTGGTGACATTCAGGCAGTGCTTCACAATATGCGAATTCTGTGGAATGCCCTACTTTTTCTCGCAGCCTCTTCGTTTCGGCTGCATCGATCAATATCGCACCGCACAATGCACGGTAAACCGTTGATTTTGTACACCTGATGTCCAAATTCAGATTTGTTAGCCCAATGTTCATCTCATATTCTACGTATAGTTTTCACATGAACATCCGTGAGCATGGGTGAAAAACAGGAAAATTTGGCTAACTCGGGAATCAAACTCAGAACCCCTGCACATCTTGCCTAATACTGGGGTGATCATACCACAACACTACAAGGTCTTTGATTTGGACTTTCTGTAAATAATATAAGAGTTACGCCCAATATGTACGATATTTATATAATCTGTATGTCTAAATTCAGATGTTAGCCCAGTGTACGTTCACTGTTCATATCACATAATATGTATAGTTTTCGTGTTACTTACATCAAGATTACCAATTCAAGCTCAAGGGTTTGCCGTGTATGCCCTACACCATACAAATCTGATGCCTGGCATTGTAAATGAGGCTATGGATGGCTCGATATCCTGTGTGTCGCTTCTGTCCTGGTGACTCATCCGCGCTGCATGGTATCATCATGGATGCCACATGCATGCTGTGTTTCCTTCACTTATAATACATCGGGACTTAAACTACCCTCCAGCACACATCTTACTCTCAAGTGTTACTAAGTTGGCATCCATCCTTTGGCCATATGGCCCGTCGTCAACATGCCACATGCGAGTCTTCAGGCTCATTAGAGTCGGACTCTGATTCAGACTCTTCTTCAGCGTCATCGCGAAAAATATCCCCGACTTCTTCAGTGGAGAAGTCTGCTCCCAGCACCGAGCCCTTGAAAGGCGGAAAACGTAAGCGTAAAGAGCCAGGCAACGATAACGACGACAAGATGAAGAGTTCAAAACGTCCACGATTGTAGGTCGTTGTGTTGTATAGCACATGCATGGACTTATTCTCGCGTTTTCAGGCAAAAAAAGGACAAGTAAGTACACAAAGCACTGATCATCTAAATGCCTGACAATGTGCGTATTGTTTAGTGAGGAGCCAAGCTACCCAGAATACTCCCAGGACCCGAGAGAGATACACCTCGGTGGAGTGCAGCAAGTCGTCATTACTGGTATGTGATATCTATCTCCGCTCAGCTAGTATTGACGATTTTCCTCAAGCCATTCGCGCAGCTGATCTCGCTCTTGGTCTCCGACGGATCCCCGCTGGCTTCCATGTGGTGGTCAAGGCTGACGGTGCTGAATACCAAACAAGCAATAGATCTGTACACGTAGACCAGGCTGTCGTAGAATGGCACGAGCACATTCTTCTGTAAGTTGTTCTTAATTCTGTCTTTCCTGCAGGTATTGAGAAGGACTTTAGGCCGTGCAAGCCATCTTCTAAAGTTCGGGTCAGCGTGTATGCCTCATTTGAATTGGGTCCTATGCTCTGTCACGGGGACCTCCTCCGCACATTCGAGATCTCCGTCGGAGAATTACTGGATCGCAGCGAAAAATCGCATCGTCAGTATTGTCTATTGCAAATAACGCCTGACAGCTGTTAACGAGTATCACAGCCATCATCTTTCAGCCCAAGCAGGAGGAAGTCGTATCCGCATGTACTTCACTGCTCATGACACTGGAGCAGCGACTTTCTGATGAAAACGACGCCGCAGTTCTTTGCCCCCTTACCACTGTGCGTGATCAATACAATCTGATGTTCTGATGCTGAGGACTTGTAATGCGTAGCTTATGTCTGACGATATGCGTACATTACTACGAAGGACGGACGCCGGACATGGTCTTCTCGCACGATACCACAGGATGCAGAACCATAGGGATCTCGACCAATCCATAAATCACTTTGAATGCGCCTTGGGTCTCTGCTCCATGAACCATCCCTACCGCCCTGCAGCACTGTTCAATCTAGCCACAGCAAAGTTTGTTAGTTGCCAAGCTGACGGAAGACACCTCGACCTCGACATCCCTATCGATCTGTTTCAAGATGCCCTTAATTTGCGTCCCACTGATCATCCGGACCGAACCGTCACCCAGCTCCATCTTGCCATTGCTCTGCTCTCTCGCTTCGCGAAGCGGGGATCTCAAACGGATGCTGATGCGGCCAAAGAGTTACTGAGCGAAGTCCTCGATGCCTGCCCCGCCAACAGCCACATTTACAGAGCAGCTTTGATTGCAGTCGAATCATCTGCTTCGCATTCTACTGGAAGCATTAATGCAAACAATCTTGGGCAGGAGCGGCCCGCTGCATCCGTGTTTCCGTTATCGCTGAATCAACTTGTAAATCGGTGTTTGCGCATAGACGATCCCCATGCCTTAGATGAAGCGATATCCCTTCATTACGATGCACTGGGATACTACAACGCTGGACATGCTTGCCGAGGGAAATTGCTGGGCAATCTGAGTGTATTGCTGCAAACTCGCTTCCTGCGCCGAGGCAACGACGAAGACTTGGATCAGGCTATCGCACTTCACAAGGAAGCGCTGGCTTTGCGCCCGGTCGGTCACACAGATCGGTCCATGTCATTAAATAACCTCGCGAATCAACTCTCCTCCCGCTTTAAGCACCGAGGCGACGACGAAGACTTGGATCAGGCTATTGCACTTCACAGGGAAGCACTGGCTTTGCGCCCGGTCGGTCACACAGATCGGTCCGCGTCATTAAATAACCTCGCGAATCAACTCTTCTCCCGCTTTAAGCACCGAGGCGACGACGAAGACTTGGATCAGGCTATTGCACTTAACAGGGAAGCGCTGGCTTTGTGCCCGGTCGGTCACACAGATCGGTCCATATCATTAAATAACCTCGCGAATCAACTCTCCTCCCGCTTTAAGCACCGAGGCGACGACGAAGACTTGGATCAGGCTATTGCACTTCACAGGGAAGCACTGGCTTTGCGCCCGGTCGGTCACACAGATCGGTCCATGTCATTAAATAACCTCGCGACTGAACTCTCCTCCCGCTTTGAGCACCGAGGCGATGACGAAGACTTGGATCAGGCTATTGCACTTCACAGGGAAGCGCTGGCTTTGCGCCCGGTCGGTCACACAGATCGGTCCATGTCATTAAATAACCTCGCGACTGAACTCTCCTCCCGCTTTGAGCACCGAGGCGATGACGAAGACTTGGATCAGGCTATTGCACTTCACAGGGAAGCGCTGGCTTTGCGCCCGGTCGGTCACACATATCGGTCCACATCATTAAATAACCTCGCGAATCAACTCTCCTCCCGCTTTGAGCACCGAGGCGACGACGAAGACTTGGATCAGGCTATTGCACTTCACAGGGAAGCGCTGGCTTTGCGCCCGGTCGGTCACACAGATCGGTCCATGTCATTAAATAACCTCGCGGCTGAACTCTCCTCCCGCTTTGAGCACCGAGGCGACGACGAAGACTTGGATCAGGCTATTGCACTTAACAGGGAAGCGCTGGCTTTGTGCCCGGTCGGTCACACAGATCGGTCCATGTCATTAAATAACCTCGCGGCTGAACTCTCCTCCCGCTTTAAGCACCGAGGCGACGACGAAGACTTGGATCAGGCTATTGCACTTAACAGGGAAGCGCTGGCTTTGCGCCCGGTCGGTCACACAGATCGGTCCATGTCATTAAATAACCTCGCGGCTGAACTCTCCTCCCGCTTTGAGCACCGAGGCGACGACGAAGACTTGGATCAGGCTATCGCACTTCACAGGGAAGCGCTGGCTTTGTGCCCGGTCGGTCACACAGATCGGTCCATGTCATTAAATAACCTCGCGACTGAACTCTCCTCCCGCTTTGAGCACCGAGGCGACGACGAAGACTTGGATCAGGCTATTGCACTTCACAGGGAAGCACTGGCTTTGCGCCCGGTCGGTCACACAGATCGGTCCATGTCATTAAATAACCTCGCGAATCAACTCTCCTCCCGCTTTGAGCACCGAGGCGACGACGAAGACTTGGATCAGGCTATTGCACTTCACAGGGAAGCGCTGGCTTTGCGCCCGGTCGGTCACACAGATCGGTCCGCGTCATTAAATAACCTCGCGAATCAACTCTTCTCCCGCTTTGAGCACCGAGGCGACGACGAAGACTTGGATCAGGCTATTGCACTTAACAGGGAAGCGCTGGCTTTGCGCCCGGTCGGTCACACAGATCGGTCCATGTCATTAAATAACCTCGCGGCTGAACTCTCCTCCCGCTTTAAGCACCGAGGCGACGACGAAGACTTGGATCAGGCTATTGCACTTCACAGGGAAGCGCTGGCTTTGCGCCCGGTCGGTCACACAGATCGGTCCGGTTCATTAAATAACCTCGCGAATCAACTCTCCTCCCGCTTTGAGCACCGAGGCGACGACGAAGACTTGGATCAGGCTATCGCACTTCACAGGGAAGCGCTGGCTTTGCGCCCGGTCGGTCACACAGATCGGTCCATGTCATTAAATAACCTCGCGGCTGAACTCTCCTCCCGCTTTAAGCACCGAGGCGACGACGAAGACTTGGATCAGGCTATTGCACTTAACAGGGAAGCGCTGGCTTTGCGCCCGGTCGGTCACACAGATCGGTCCATGTCATTAAATAACCTCGCGGCTGAACTCTCCTCCCGCTTTGAGCACCGAGGCGACGACGAAGACTTGGATCAGGCTATTGCACTTCACAGGGAAGCGCTGGCTTTGCGCCCGGTCGGTCACACAGATCGGTCCATGTCATTAAATAACCTCGCGGCTGAACTCTCCTCCCGCTTTAAGCACCGAGGCGACGACGAAGACTTGGATCAGGCTATCGCACTTCACAGGGAAGCGCTGGCTTTGCGCCCGGTCGGTCACACAGATCGGTCCATGTCATTAAATAACCTCGCGAATCAACTCTCCTCCCGCTTTAAGCACCGAGGCGACGACGAAGACTTGGATCAGGCTATTGCACTTCACAGGGAAGCACTGGCTTTGCGCCCGGTCGGTCACACAGATCGGTCCGCGTCATTAAATAACCTCGCGAATCAACTCTCCTCCCGCTTTGAGCACCGAGGCGACGACGAAGACTTGGATCAGGCTATTGCACTTCACAGGGAAGCGCTGGCTTTGCGCCCGGTCGGTCACACAGATCGGTCCGCGTCATTAAATAACCTCGCGAATCAACTCTTCTCCCGCTTTGAGCACCGAGGCGATGACGAAGACTTGGATCAGGCTATTGCACTTCACAGGGAAGCGCTGGCTTTGTGCCCGGTCGGTCACACAGATCGGTCCATGTCATTAAATAACCTCGCGAATCAACTCTCCTCCCGCTTTGAGCACCGAGGCAATAGAGAAGACCTTGACGAGTCACGAGAGAACCTATGTTGTGCATTGACTCTGTTGACGCAACATGATCCTCTTCAATTACTAGTCCATGGTTCGCTAGCTGAGGTCTATCTATCATTCCATCATTCAGGGCTTGACGGCACCGGCGCGGGCGAAGATACTGACAGTCTGAATGCTGCTTTGTATAATCTCAAGGCAGCAGCAATTGTTGTCTCTGGAGGCGCCCTATCTCGCCTGCAAGCAAGTCTACGCTGGGTTCGACATGCTAGTCAACATTCACATGGTACTGAACTGGAGGCTTATGCAACTTCCATGCAACTTCTGGAGGCTTACATGTCCACGACAGCTTCAGTGTCGTCTCGTCACAATATCATGAAGGACTTCCCAAGTACACTTGCCGTGGATGCTGCATCGTGTGCTCTTCGTAGTGGTGATGTGTGTCGCGCTGTTGAGTTGTTGGAACAAGGCAGAACTATCATCTGGACCCAGATGACACGACTCCGCACGCCTCTTGACAGCCTCCTGACACGCGGCGATCACGCAGCAGCCCTGATGAAGAAATTCAGAGACCTCAGCTCCCTCCTCGATAAACCTCCTGCAAACTATCCAGAAGCAACCCCAAGAGTCAATGTAGAAGCAGAAGAAGCCCGGTACAGACGTCTAGTGGAGGACTGGAATAGAGCTGTAGAAGATATCCGGAAGATCGAGGGCTTCTCTCGCTTCCTACTTCCCCCCTTGTTCTCCGATCTTCAAGATGCAGCTCGTGATGGGCCTATCATCATGCTCATCGCAAGCAAGTTGTCTTGCAATGCCATTATAATCCCGCACAAGCAACCTCCGACCAGCATTCAACTCCCTACCAACCTTGAGAAACTTCAGACATTAGTGGTCAAACTCCAACGCACAAGTAGCCCAGCGCTGAAAAAAGCCTTGATGGAGTTGTGGGACGACGTCGTCCGCCCGGTGGTGGAAAATCTAGGCGGATTTTCCCGACGAGGTTCCCGAATATGGTGGTGCCCAACGTCTGTCTTCAATTTCTTGCCGTTGCACGCTGCTGGCGACTACAGGAAACATGGGCAAATTCTTCCACAGCTCTACATCTCTTCATACACGCCATCGCTTACCGCGCTGATGAAGGCCCGCAGAAATCACGACAGATCCCTGTCAGTGTCCTTTGCTGCCATTGGTCAGAATCGCCCAGCCGGTGCTTCATTCACTTTGGATTGTGTGGAGCCTGAACTGGAATTGGTGCAGAGTCTTTTACCCCCTCCCCCAACTATTTCCTTCACCAAGATAACAAGCGTTGATGCAACGAAATCGAGGGCACTGCGCACGCTGCAAGATAATACTTGGCTCCATTTTTCGTGTCACGGGACACAGGCATACAAAGAACCCTTCAAGTCGGCCTTTCTCATGCGCGACCAACCGCTTTCACTCCTCGATATCACACAAATGGATCTGTCTCGGCATCAATTCGCATTTCTTTCTGCCTGTGAAACTGCAGTCGGTGACTCACAAACGCCCGACGAAGTGGTATACCTAGCAGCTGGCCTACAATTTGCTGGGGTGAAGAGCGTTATTGGGACGTTATGGAAGGTTAACGATAGTACTGTGCAGCGCTTAGTCGAGGCATTCTATAAAAACTTGTGCGGGGATGGCACGATGAATTCAAAACGAGCTGCCCGAGCACTGCACCGAGCGGTCCAGTCGTTGGCTGGTGACAAGGACATGCCCTTGGACCAGCGCATAGTGTTCGTGCATATTGGCATATGATCCATTCTGTGCGTCTTCCCACCGTATTGATTAAAGCATTCTCGAGACAATCTGACGACTTTGCGTGTAGCATCCAGTCATGGCCGCGCGCAACCTGTTTCCAAGGACTTCGATATTCCAGACTTTGATACTGTATACCTCCACGATATGTGCACCCAATTTCAACTTCAATTTGTATCTTCCAGTTTCCTTAGAGACGTCACCCCTTGAAAATTCATGCAGATGTTGAGTAGGTATCATGCGGGCGCTTTATTAGTGTTGCTGTTTTGAGATGTCATCACCGTCAGCGCCGACTCGATGATTGATTTCAAACTCGAAGTTCTCATGGCAGTCACAGTCTTTCGTTGTTCGAAGTGTCCTCATGAGATGTAATTCAATGGCTACAACCTCGCATGTACGGAGACATAAGGACGCGCTGATCGACTCATTCTCATGTCTGAAATCTGACGAGATCATCAGCAGTGACTCAAGGAACTCCGGCATGATGCACGCTGGTATCATGACGGACTGAGGATGCCTCTGCTATGGCTCGTTACATATTCCGCCAGGCTGGCACGACGACTCGCCGTATAGTAGTGATTTGCCGTTGGCTTGAAGTTCTGATTGTTCCTGCAGGGCATCGTTCACAGGCAGGTCTGTAAGGAGGTTGGGAGTGCCACAAAATCAACTCCCTGGAATGTGCCGTCGTTTATGCTGGCGTATGCGTCAACCGTCGCATGCATGCTTGACGACATCGAGGCTGTACGCTTCATGTCAGAAGAAATCAGCTTGGGGATCACGAGCTAGAAAGATTGATATTTCTAACATATGTAAGTACGAGACGGTTGATCCCGCGGAAGCAATCGCGTGACTCTCCTGTCTGAGCTCCACCTGGGCTCCACCTCGATTCCAGAACGGTCCAATGATCGTGCGGCTCCACCATGTAAGGACGGAGCGATTTCGTATTTCGTGTGACCTCCATGTGCGCGCGCCACTAATTTGATCTGGTGCCATGTGCGCGCGCCACTTCAGCTCTCTTGAACCTGCATCCAAAGTGCTCGAGACATCTGTTATAATTTAACTCAATGCGCGACCGTGCGAAGATGAACGCTACAGACTCATCAGTTGTGATGTGTCAATGCGCAACCGTCCGAAGGTGAACGGAACGCTTGTATTTATATATGTCTCTGGTGTACAAACGTGCCAATCGGTAGATTGAGGAGTAAACCATCTATGGTGAGCAAACAAATTTCACCATTATCCTTTTACGTACGAGAAGATAGCGGGTACTTCTCATTCGTCACAGTGCTACTTGCTACTGATTAGGGGATCGAGCTTGAAAGTCGATGTCGCCTTCTTGGGTTTTTCAAGGGTGCGGGGTGAATTGTACCAGAGGCTGGTATGGGGAATCATAGTAGGATCGTGGACAGTGTCGTAGGCTTATCGAGTCATCGTTTGGTTTGGATGTCAGATCTTCAGAGAGGAGTCGACAAATGTTGCGAAATCTACGGAGAGGGAGAAGAGGATCAACAGTGAGAGTACACAAGAAACTGAACAATACGTCCGATAAGGCTCCTCGTACTACTACGATGCACGATTGTTGGTCATGGCGAAGGGTTATCGAGACGAAGGTGGCCGTTGATAAACGTTTTTTTGAGCAGTTAAAGCGAAGAGCACCAATGGTACGTGTCGTACATAGGTCCGGGGTGAGTGAGTTGGTCGGAGATGTGGGAGATGATTTGATGAGTGCATGATCGAGGACGACAGTAGATTCAAAAGCCAACCACGGAGTTTAGAACTCCCATATGCGCAGACACATTGAATAGAAGACAGTTGTTTTGTTCAAGAAATCTTGATCGCTTGTGGAATTGTGCTATCCGCGTCCGTTGGTGGGTGTAGAAAGCAAAATGTGCAATGAAGAAAAACCGAAAAACGAAGGAGAGACGCCTGCTGGGATTATATTAATGGTGACACTCCAGTGCGCACAGAGCTGAAGGAGATTCCTTTATTTGAATGGGAACAGATCTAGGAATCATTGATTCAGGATGGTTGGTGGTCAGATGCCATCAAGTGCCCACAGGCGCCCATATTCAACTCCAAAATTCAAATATTCTTCAGTGCTTCAAGCTCTTACATAATTCAAGTTTGGAACATCGCAGCAATTACCGCATCAGTCACAGCAGTGGCGCAACATTTTGGTAGTACTTGTCCTGGATGGCGTTGAGCATGGTCGAGGACGATCTTGGACGGATTGTGGGTGTCTTTCTCTGAACTACAGAGGTGTGTGTATTGTGCGGTTTATTGCGTTAACCTGCCTCGTTTCCATAGACGCCCAGGACACGAGGCCTCCACACCTCCATCACTGTTGCAGCAAGAATGTACCCTATCATCACATCCGCAACAGTACACCCTCCCAGCGCCTCGGTGCATACGTGCGTCCTACTATTGTCTTCAAAGCTTCCGGAATGTATCCCATCGCACCCAATCAAGCAGTTGGTGCTTCGGGCCAGCGCTCGAATCTGACTCTCTATCGACCTGGAATGAGCCTACACCCCCGTTTGGACGATACAAATCCTGTGCAACTCGATATCTCGTATAACAAGATACCAGACCTCGGTGGGAGCTCCCTCCACCCGGGTCTTTCACCCTCCCCACAACTTTCTCTATCTGACCTTAGTGACCTCCAATGCTTGAAAGCCCATGGCGCCCTCACTGCCCATATCTTTTACCTTTACCCCCACATCTTTTTAAAACCTGCTGTATGGTTAAAACTGAAAACAACAGTTCCACCTGCACGATTCGCTGCTTGGCCATTGACTGACCTCTACCATGCTCGATCTCATCAACCATTATTGCAGAATTAGATCACTCGGGCTATCGATCCCTTGGAAGATGGCGTGATGACATTGACAAATGCTCTCCCGGAACAAGTTTGATATTTTTCAAAGGATCCATACAGCTACAGTACCTCTAGTGTCCTGATGTCCATCATGTAGCTAATAGAAGCCATGTCATTAACCTGTGCAATGATATCATGATCTGATGCGATCCTCTTGAATTCTCCGTTGCGCTGCCGCGCTAGCAAAAATGCACTAAAAGGCTGTCCAAGGCGAACAATCAATCGCAATGCTCGCGAGTGAGAATCCGAATGAACTGGCTCAGTTTGTATCGGGGGTGAATCGTGCGACGGAGATTCGGGCACGGACCAATGTTCCACATTGTGTGTATCGTCCGCAGGGTCATCCAACTCAAGGAGATCGCGACTCCATGGACGGACAAGCAATATTTTCTGCCAGGCGGGCGGTGGCCGTGCCGGCGAGAACGGGGTGAACTTGTCTTCCGTGGTGATCTGCAGGTCATGAAGCCCGTCTGACTTGACTGCATACACATATATGTCCTTATCTCGACCGGGTCTCAACCTGGCTTCTGTGACAGGGAATACGATGCAAGGCAAATGCAATCGGTGGTGTGCAAACCGAGCAGCACACGTGTGATCAAGCTGATCATAAAGTCTCGAAGCTAAATCCACAGCCACGGGATTTTTTCGCAGCGAAGAAACCCCCGTCTGGATCTCGTCTTCAGACAAAGATGGTAGGGCGTATGGCGGGGTTGCATATGAGATGATGTCGGCAGGAAGGCAACTATTGAACTCTGATGATTCTCCGACCCAGTCGAGGGCAGTAATATCGCCAGACTGAGCTACGATTTCCTGCAGGAGCCGCCCGAGTGCGTTCTGCTTCTTCTCGCCATAATCAACACGTAGACGGACGCCAAAGACGCCAGATAACGAGTATGCAATATCTTCTTGCAACGTGGTAATACGTGTCGACGCCCACTGAAGTTTCTCTCGGGCGTCTCTCATCCCGGGACGGAAGGCCACGACGGCTCGTCGATCTATGCCCGTTGCGTACTCCAACTCCTGCATAATTGCGACAGAGTCCTTGTGGTTGGGAGTGTGATCACTGAGATAAAGAGTCCAATCCTTCTGATAGAATAGAATGATGTTAGGAGCAAGGAATTCTTGAACCGTCCATCCGCGTGTGTTCCAAGCGCTCTTTGCCAATGCGCCACACTTTGATGAAGGTGGAACATCCGAGAGGTATATGATTGTGAGCGCGGAGTTATGATACCAGACGAACATTGAGTTGACCGATTCTTGGAGCTCAACATTGTTACTCTTATCAATGCAGCATGTATCGCTCCATGCCCAGCGATACCCTGCACCACGAGCAGTTCTGCAGAAGGACTGCAACTTCTTGATGCCGCCAACCGGATCCAACTTATAGACGACCTTGCCCCGTATATCTTGCAACAGCGGCTCCTTGCCTTCCCACCTGTGTGATAGCATGACATATTGGAAGTATGACATCACCACTTCTTCGACACGCTTCATTTGGATATCTTGACGCGTGATTGTTGATGACACGAGCTCTCTATACTCTATGCTCGATTTGAAGGTGCGTATCTGCGCCTCTCGATCGCATAAGATACCGGTAGTGGTGTCGAGTACACGCAGCGGAGCATTGTCGAGTTGAGCATCAATGACCTTTTGAATAGCACGGTCCACTTCAGATGGACTGAGATACTGCTGACGCAACCCTGCAGACACAGTTAGAGGATGTTAACATATGAGTTATTGGGGCTTACTCATTACGAATGAGGGACGGGCATAGGAAGTACGGTCGTTCGGGGTGTTGATTTCTTGCGTGAGTGGTTCTTCAGCGGTGGATAAGTCTCCATGTATGCTTGCATCGCGGGCTGTGGTGATGGCTAGGATCTGCATGAAGGATGCTCGAATTGCGTTCAAGTTATGCGAATGAAGAATGGAAACGTGCCTTTGGATTAAAATTGGTGGGTACTGCCCACTCCGAGATCATCTTATCAGAACCTCCGCTGAGTATGTGCTTGCCGTCCACGGAGAAAGTAACACATGTCGTCGTGGATGAGTTCTCCAAGATAGCAACGGTTTGGCGATCTGAGAGCCGCCAAAGACGAATGTGGTTGTCATAAGATGCGGAAGCGATGAGTGTGCCAGCAGGATCAACGACGATGGCAGAGATATGGTGGGTGTGGCCAGGCCAAGGAACACTGACTTGCTCCCAGGTCAATGTATCCCATTCGCGGATGGTAGGATCGAGATTATTGCCGCCTGTGAGAAGGCGAGTGCCGTCAGGCGTCCACGCGAGTGAGAAGTTGTATGATCTGTGAGCCTTGAATCTTGCAACACATTCCCTGGTGTCTGGATCATAAATTTGGATATTGTTTTTTGTTGCGATGGCAAGACGTTCGCCTGACGGCGAATACCGAACGCAATTGACACGTCTACCACACTCAATTGGATCTCCTTGCAGTTCCCAGGTTTGGGTACTCCAGAGCTTCGTCGTGTTGTCTCCTGAACCAGTGGCCAGCACTGTTCCATCAGGAGAAAGGTCCAACGAAGAGATCCAATCGGAGTGGGCTTTGATTGCTTGCCAGGTGAGCGATTCCCCAGTTTCTCCGTGCCAGACGATGACCTCTCCACCTGCATCACCACTTGCTATCAATTGCCCATCTCGTGATACCGCCAATCCCCACACCCTGTTGCGATGCCCCTCCATCTTCTTTAACACTTCACCTGTTTTCAAGTCCCACAGATGAAGTGTCTTGTCGTCCGAGCTGGTGATCATCCGTCGTCTATCGGGGAAAACTGCGACTGCCCTTACGTGTCCTTCATGGCCTTTAAACTTTTGCAGGGGCGTAGTCACAGTGCTTGTAATCAGCTTCGACATTTTACTGGAGGTTGATAGTGTTGAGCACGATCGATGTGGACTTTGTGGAGGGATTGTGGGTGTTTCTCAGCTCCAGAGGTACGTGTATTGTGCGGTTTAAAATATCTGACACAGCATTTAACTGTCCTGTGTTTCCGTAGGCGCCCAGGATACAAGACTAACGCGCAAGTCCTGTTGAATATCATCAATATCGTGAAAGTCATCTGAGGCTACATGATTCGTGTCCTATTTCTCATGTTGAACTGCTACTTTCAGCACATCACCCTGTACTATGTCTGAACGTCACATCTCTGCTGCCCAGGTTATAGTATTTAAGAACTAGACAGTATTGTCAGACCTCAGTCCAAGATAAGAGACTAAGATTAGTGTACCTAGACAGTATTGTCAGACTACGGTACATGTTAGCGTATGTACGAGCGGGAAGAAAATGAACGACATACCCTCAGTCCAAGATAAGAGACTGAGGGAAGAGGTGTATCTAAGTGTCCTTGTTATATCATGGTTGGTATTCCAACATTCTATCTCCGCGGTTCGCGTCGTCGGCATCAGCTCCAACACTCCTCCTCGACGCTAACCGCATAACATCTCCTCCTTGCCTGGAGTCATCATTGTAAGCCTAAAGCGCCACGCAGACGAATGAAGTCTTTCTTCGGCAGTGCTTTCGTCAGGATATCGGCTGTATTATTTTTGGATTGGATATAGTGAAGACGGAGTTGTTTATTGTGGACACGTTCGCGGACATAGTGGTATTTGATGTCGATATGTTTGACACGCGCATGGAACGAAGGGTCTTCTGAGAGCACAATGCTGCCGTTATTGTCGCAGAAGAGTGGGGAAGGACAATTTTGCGCGAAACCGAGACCCAGTAGTAACGCGCGTAGCCAGACCGCCTCTTGCGCTGCCTCGCAAGCGGCGATGAATTCTGCCTCGCAGGTAGACAGCGAAACGGTCTTTTGTTGTCGCGTGCACCAAGAGATGAAACCGCTGCCCAGAGAGAAGCAATACCCGCCGACTGAACGCCGAGTGTCCACGCAGTTCGCAAAATCGCTGTCGGTATGGCCCTTCAGCTGCGTGGTGGTCGTTCTGCCGAGGACCAGTTTCAATTCTCGCGTTCCTTTCAGGTAACGCACGACTCGCTTCGCAGCCTCCCAGTGGACATCGCCATAGTCGTCAAGAAATTTGCACAGCTGTTGCACAGCGAAGGTGATATCAGGACGTGTTCTGATAGCGATATACATAAGTTTGCCGACAAGGGAGCGATATGGTGTTTTAGCCAGATGGGCGCGGACGTCGTCGGTCTTTGGGGAGTGGTCTTTGCGTGAGAGATGAAGGCCGGGTTCCATCGGGATAGATACAGGGTAAGTGTCCTGCATACCGAATTGGGTGATGACCTGGTCGATGAGGGCAGTCTGCGAAAGAGAGATAGTGCGTTGCTGTTTATTACATTCAATGGCTATACCGACACAGAACCGAGCATCTCCCAAATCCGAGATCTCCCAGCGGCTGCGTAATTGAGACTTAAATCGTGTCAGGGACTCTTTATTGCTGCCAATGTTGAAAAAATCGTCGACATGAATGGCAGTGAGAATGGTTCCGAGGTCGTCGCGACAGAAATATACGCAGTGTTCACATTCAAGACGTTTAAAACCCCAGGAGATGAGAGCTTCATGCATAGTACGATTCCAGACGCGGCCACCCTGCTTCATGCCGTAGAGCCCACGTTGAAGTTGCCAGACCCAATCCTCTTTTCCAGCTTCCGCAAAACCTTCTGGTTGTTCCATATAGCACACTTCCTCTGGATCGAGAAGTCCATTGAGGAAAGCTGTCTTGACATCGAGCTGCTCGATTTCCCAGTCGAGGGAGGCACCAAGGTGGGCAAGAACTCGAAAAGACTCCAGGCGCGCGGTAGGCGAGGAGGTTTTAGTATAGTCCTGGCCATATACGGCTGTGAACCCTCGACAGACGTATCGTGCCTTGAATCGAACAGGGTTACCCTTTTCGTCCCGTTTGAGCTTAAATACGGGTCTGCCTTTCATGATGCGTCGACCACGGGGAACCTTGGAACGGGGCACCAGGGTGTAGGTTCCAGTACGTTTGAGTGAATCGAACTCCTCCTGAAGTGCAGCTCGCCACTGTGGTGCGTGAGGTGAGTTCATGGCTTCGGCATAAGTGGCGGGGTCATCTGGAAACTCGCGTTCGAAATCCTCTGGGACAGTAGCAGCAAAGACATCAACAAGTTCAGCCAGTTTATCCTCTGATAGCTCGGCCAAGTTAAGAGGGTCAGATTGAGGTGCATCTTCATCGGGTATTTCCAGAACCGAAGGTTGCATCTGACGTCGTCGCTCTGAGGCAGGGGTGTATGGGATACCGGTGGACTCGCAAAGACGTTCGGATGGTTGAGGGACACGAGTCGTGCGACGAGGTTGGACGGGTGTTGAAACTGCTGGTGCTGGAGGTACCACAGGCGATGTAGCATTTGGTGCATCTGTATTATAGCCAGGAGGATGAGTGAGGGAACGGAAAGGATGAGGGACAGCGACGTGAGACTCAATGAAGGACACATGATACGACACAAAAATCTTGCCTGTTGGACGATGGTAGCATTGGTATGCTTTAGAGTCAGCGGAATAACCAATTAGCACGCATTCAATGGATCGGGCATGGATCTTTGCGTTGTGTGTGTTCTGAATGAGGACAAAGGCGCGACAGCCGATTTCACGAAGGTGGGAGACATTGGGTTTCTGACTGAACCAACGCTCGTAAGGTGTGAGACCTTGTTGAGATTTCACGGAGACGCGGTTTGATAGATAGCAGGAGGTTACCACAAATTCATCCCATCTATTGGGAGGGAGATCGCTCGCAAGGCGCATAGTTCGTGGACGACTCATAAGTGTGCGGTGGACACGTTCGACACGGCCGTTTTGAGCGGAAGTGTAGGGTGCGGTGAATTGATGTTGAGTCCCACGAGAGAGGAGCCACTCCCTCATCGCAGACGACTTCAACTCACCGTTATCTGAGCGGTAGGTGCCGACACGGAGACCTGTTTCGAGTTCGCGTGCACATCCCCATGCTTGTAGAGCAGGAAAAGCAGCGCCTTTGGAAGGGAGCGGAATTGCCCACATGAACGAAGAGAAATCATCTATAATGTCCATAACGTAACGGTTCCCTGCTGCTGACACAATTTCCGGATGTTCCATCAAGTCTACATGTACAACGCCCAGCTTCCGAGTGGCACGTGATCCTTCTCTAACCTTGGGTACTGGCGACCTAGTCTGTTTGCCGAGGATGCAATGGTCACATTTAGGTGGCAAGGTAGAGAGGTCAGCATGCATACCAGTGACGTGACCAGCATGTGCCATGTCAAACATGGAGCGGATGTTGGCGTGGGCAAGACGACGGTGCCACACACCAAGGGAAGGGACTGGCGTGGAGTACATGGTGTCATGAGAGCCCTCAGGTGTCGCCTCTGAGATGGACGACACACGCTGATGGGTGGCTCTGATCTGACCACCTGACACGCGATACAGACGACGCGACGTGAGAGAACCGGAGAGAATCCGTGCACCGCCCTTGGCAGTCACCCAGCAGGACGTGGCGTCGAAGTGTGCAATGTACGTGTCAGCACTGCAGAGGCTTGAAACGGAGACAAGGTGGACTGCAGCAGATGGGACAAAGAGGACATGGTGAAGGGTGATGTGTAGTCCTCGACCAATGCGAAGTCGAACAGAACCAATGCCCACTGTGCTGATCTGGGATCCACCAATGCCACGAATGGGGCGAGGGGGTAGACGGCGAAGCTCAAAGAAGTCTGCAACTTCATGGGTGATGTGGACGGATGCACCGCTGTCGAGGTAGAACGGAGTTGCATCGAGATCAACAGGAGTGTATCGTGGTTGTTGAAGAGCGTCGTTAGCAATGCCAGCAAACTCAACATCGCGGCTATTAGTGCGCCAGTCCACAGTCGCCTGAAGGTTCTCCCAGTCGATAAACATAGCATCCCATTCCGCAAGATCAGTGTCCGAAAGCTCCTGGATGAAGCCTGGGGTTATGGCGTCATGGGCCAGCCCCACGAATTCCTCGGAGGGGGGTGATGGCTGGGTCGGAGCAGCAAGGTAGAATGCCTCCCCAGTGGCGCTGTCCAGGAGATATGCTCGACCAGAGGAGTCTGTCCGGTGAGCAGAGGATGGTTTCGACGCGGAGGAAGAGGGTGCCTTGGCAGTTGTAGGTTTGGTGTCACGTTTTTTGCGTGCAGCGCGCTTGGCAGCAAGGATCTCCTCACGACAGCCGTGCGCAGTACCACCCTCGGCAAAGCACTCAGCAAAGACGTGACCACGCTTGGAGCAGTGAGAGCAGCAGTTCCCTTTGTGTTGTGGCCCCTTACACGTGGTGCACGCTTTAGACTTGCCTCCCTGAGCAACAAGGGTGATATCAGTAGACAGGCCACGATTCTTGTCGGCGTCAAGCAGTTGTTGCTCCATGTCCAAACGGATGCGTATGTCGTCAGGCATGAAGGGGTTGGCAGCAGTGCTGGCCGCAAGGGAACTAGCGACTTGATCACGAACGTGAGACAGGTCCCCCGTAAGGGCGTTGAGCATAATGATTGAGAGGAAGACCTGCTGGGTTGGAATGCCCATATCGAAGATAGCACGAACACCTTCCGTGAGGCGGTGACTGGTTTCGGCGAGGTTGCTGTCCTTGGAGTAGCAAACGTTGAGCAGTTCCTGGATCTTAAGAATCTGTGCGATCAGTCCCAGTTTCTGATGGCGTGAGCGTAGGGCATTCCAGGCCCTGTTGGCAGTGGTGATTCCGTCAAGGACGCGTTTGTCATCAGGAGAGACACAGTTACGCAACGCGGCAACTATGCCAGCGTTGTTGAGATCCCAGTTTCTAGCCGCTAGAGGCTCGCGCATTGCGTCCGGACGAGCGACCGTACCCGAGGTATAACCTTCGAGGAGGTTCAGGTTGAAAAACTCCAACATGAGTTCGGACCACGAGGTCCAATTGTTCTTGACCCTATCGAGGAGCTCGATCTTATCAAGATCGGTCTTCGAGAGACGGCACGCCGTAATGGATACTGCTGACGAAGTGGGGGGGTAGTATGCATATGGCATGGTCTGCGCAGGTGGCGCCGGGTTGGATGGTGCGGCCTGTGGGATGTTGGAAGACGCGGCAATCGGGGTGAGTGGTTGCGGTACATTAAGTATGGACTGTGGTGCCTCATTTCCATCATGGTCAGTTCTCGCACGAGTGTGAGGCGCCATGATAGTGGTAGGGAGGAGAGAAATGTGGGGAGGTATGATGGTATGACGCGCAATATATATATGTATAATGCACCTGGAGCAGGCTATAGTGTCATATTTATGCATAATAATGGCTGGTAAGGGACTTCATGGTTATGTATGGTTGATGCTTACCCTCGACGACTGCTGCCTTTATGCATGACAGGTCCCTTTATGCATAATGGTGTCGAGATCCTTCAGTAGCTCGTTTTGGCCGTTCTGATCATGGATCTAGCGTCTCGATCTACAAATCTGGCCTCATCAGGACAGAATCTTCAGGCCTGTTCCTTCCCTCCGGGCCGCTGCTCCTTCTGGCTCTTCAGCGGCCAAATTCGTCCTTCGGTTGGTTCCTGGTGGTTCAAACCATCACGTGCTACTACTACTTGCCCAGATTTTTCTAAGTCCATCGGCCAATGCTTAACTTCGACATGCAGAAGTTTCAATTTAATAGCTTTGTTCACCACACAAAGTCCGTCGTATGGTTTTCAGCACGATGATTCATTCAAGTTGTCTCAAGAGACGTATGATTTTCCAACGATAAGTAAATGCTACTAGGTGAGTTGTACTAGGCAAGATAGGTACGAATAATGTATGTACAACTTAATCAATAAACCAATCTACTTCAACCTCCTGCTTGAAATACATGAGATGAGCAAAGAGTGGAAAAGAAACACGTACTTCTTTGGTGCTCCGCTTCCAATGGCATGTCCGGCAGCAGGCCTCGTTCGTTTCGTATTTTGGCCAATGTTGTCGGCCTGCACAAGTCGCGTTGTCTCCATGCGGATACGCCCAGTCTTCCTGACTGCTGGAAGAACCACCACGTCAGCGACAATCGTTGGAGTGACAGTTTGAGGAGCCGCCACATCAGCAACATTCATTGCACCGACAATCGGAGGAACTACCACATCAGCGACAATTGCAGTCACAGATTCCATGTCTGCTGTAGGCCGAGGGTCATTGCAGGTTTTGGTGACCAGGTCTCCAGAGTCTCCACTGGCTGAAGATTCGAGGTCTGCAGTAGCTGCAGCTGCATTGGCCACAGACTCCGTGCCCAACGGTTCTGTGGTGTGTTGCGGGGCATCCAAAAAGGAGCCAGCTGGGGCGGAAATCGGAGGGAAGTAGAATTTGGGAGACTTGGAAACGATGAAAGGCGGCAGAGAAGACTGAGTTACGTCAGATGCAGCTGTCTGGCTGTGAAAGTTTTTGAATGTATCGTGAGGCCGAAAGCGAGGAGGCGAAGTGTAGTTTTGTGAATTACGGGCATCACAGTTCCACGAGGAGATTGGCGAAGAGGAAGGTGAGTTGAGGTATGGCATTAAAGAATAGGATGAAGTACTAGTGCTGGTCGAAGATGAGGGTCGGACATTCAAGTTATCGTCATACATATCCGAGTCGAAGGTTGGTAACTCCATGTAATCACTACTTCTGTATGAACTACCGAAGGTCGGTAACTCCATATAATCGCTGCTTCCATGCGAACTAGCGAAGTCATGGGAATCAAAAGAGAGCAGCGAGGAGGGAATTGGGGCAGATGGTAACACTGCATTTTCAACGGAGAGGCTTCCAGAGGTAATAGGTATGGGACGTGGTGGAGAATGACTGAATAGCTGCATCCCAGGCTCAGGGACTCGCTCAGTTCCCAGCATTGACTCGGATGTATCCTGTTGAGAGGGCGTTGGGGGGATATAGCTGAGTGCACGCATCTTCCTCATATGTTCCGCTTGTGTATTAATCAGCGTGCAGTATTAATGGATGAGGGAAATGAAGCTTACGAAAAAGACGCGAGACAAATCCGGTGAATGGCTTAAGGTGTCTTTCATTGAAGTCGGGAGTCGCTTGCATCCAGTTCTGACCCTGTTCGTTTACTCCAGTATGGTAACTTGAAAAAACAAGAAGTTATCAGCAAACATTTGACACAGCGGTGCGATTCAAACTCACCTGATGACATTGATGTCGCCATTGTAGCGAGGGTCAGGTCCCGCGCCCAAAATTGACCAATGGAATCCTGTCATCTCATGGATTGCTTGCAGGAAATGCGCAATGGGACCTGGGCACTCCTCAAGTGCCCTGCAGTATCAACAGTAAGTCAAATTTGCAATAACTATCAAATGACACCTACTTACTTTGCGAGTTCTGTGTTTGTCCTTTCTTCTGGGGCATGCATGTGCTTAAGCACCTCACTCGCTTTCGTGTCACGTTCTGATTGCACTATAGCCATGCAGGATGCCTGAACATCAGAATTGGCAGCTGCATAAGCTTCTTGAGCTAATTTTCTCGCGGTGTTAAGCTTTTCTGCTTTAGTGGTGATACTGCCGGAATCAATAGCATTTCGCAGCTTGGTGTGAACTTCAGCACCGTGACTTGATTTGGCGAATATCTCTGCGGGTGTGTGGACTCGAGTTCCCTTCGCCCTGTTTCCGAGCATCTTCTGGATGGATTTCGTCATTGCATTGACTGATGCGCGACCACCCCTTTGCGATCGGTAGTTAAACCATGTCCTGATTTGCTGTGTGGTGAGTGATTAGCATTTGTGAATTTTAGTCCAAGACTCCAAACGATGCCATATACCTGTTGTCTTTTTTTGACCGCAATTCCTAACAATTTATTCTGCTCTTCCAGTAAGGAGTCATGGTCTGGAACATCAGGGTACATGATACTGATTTCGGGCCATTTTTCAAACCAGGTGCGATAAACCTCAGTCCAGAAGGCTGTCAAGGTTGCCTGGAGCTGCGCCTTAAGGAAATCACTATACAATCCCTGCAGGAATGCCTTTTGTTCGGCTGTCACCCATTCTGTCCCCGCCATCTAGCCGTTTTCATTGCCTCGTAAGTAACGTTAATGGAATAAAATGACACACAGCTTACGGTCAAGTTTTTGAAATTCTTGTTGTATGTGAGATACGTGAGATTTCAACCAGCATAAGGTTTGCCGCAATAGGCCAATCATCTCCCTGCAGTACTTGGGTTCGGAGCTCAAACCTCACAAAATGCTCCCACTGCAACAGACTGGACCCTGCAAGTACCAAACACTCGGCGGTTTCAAACATGGACTACATATATACATGACGTGTACGAGATTAAAAGTTTCACCAGTGAATACATAGCAAACTGTGCCAAGTAGTACTTTGCATTTTACAAGTATGAACTGAATGATCCAAGACTCGGAGATGCGTGAATTCAGAGACGGAGACGCTTCTGGTACATCATTTCTCCCATTGAGTGGGCAACTGTCAACTCCGAAATCCCTTCAATATCCAAAAAGTATTGAATATCATCTAGATAAGCCAGTGCAGTGCTTAAGAAACGAGAGACTGAATCAGCCGCACGAGACTCATCTGACACTCCACAGAAGTCCTTGATCGAGTCTACCATGGGGGTTGCACGGCGGAGTAAGCCTTCAACCTGAGCTCTCGCATTTTCAATGATTGAGGTGTCGCCTTTACCACGCCCCTCATCCGGCAAGCTTCTGACATATCGAAGGAGGATGCCCTCCGTAAATGCGCAGGGTTCTGGTACCAATGCCAGCATCTCATCTTTGATGCCTTTCAGAGCAAGGAGGCACCCTGGGAGATCTAGATCTGATCTGTGGGTCATTGATCAAGCTTCTTTTTATCTATTTATAAAAATGATGTTGGCATACAATTCATCGTTCTCGTCATCGTCGGCCTCCATCTCGGATGTAGTAGCATGATCTTCATAGCCCAAGGCCTTGGCCAAGGATTTTTGAATCTCCAGTATCTCCTGTGACGGCTTGATGATGCGAAGCTCTCGCCGCTTTTTTAATATACTATCTCTGTGTCTTTGAATTACTTGGTCAGGGACTAGGCAGGTCAGAAGATTTATAACTTGAATTTACTTTGCATAGTGACGCCGGCGTCTTTCACGAGCTGCTTCTAACTTCGCCTCGTCTGTCTTGTAGATAGGAGGACGTGCCATAAAATGATGTTGGTTGGGAGGTTGGGAATATTTTGGTTGAAAAGATGTACAAATTGCTTTTGGTGGATGGTCGGACGATAACTCGTGTGTTTGCAGTAAGGCACATAACTACTCCTAGAATGTACTACATGAATGTTGAGTTCCAATGTATCAAATCCCTTCATGCAAGGGTCCGTAAATACAATCAGGCTCCCTGAGGGTATTTAATATTTAGGACCTGGCGCCTTCAAAGCTTCACAAATCACAATGAAATAAGTTGACATGAAGCAGACATAGTGTAGTACTAGCATATCAATTTGCACGTGACCTCATTGGAATTGAGTTGATCGTCGACCATCAACAACTAACCATGGGCAAAAGCCAGCGCCAAAGGGAGCTGCAGAAACTGCAAAAACAATGGTATGACTTAAATCGGGAGAATCAAGCTAAGCAGCAGGCTGCACGGCAACATGCTGCAGATGCACGCTTGGCCGACGAAACAGGTGATAGCCAGATTCTTCACCACAAACATCAGTCATATACCATCAGAGGACCTAGTCGTCTGTCTACCTCAACAGAATATTTCACCCGTGCATCCATATGTTCTCAAGCATCTTCAAATGTGACAGACACCAGGTCTAGTGATCTCTTTTTTGATTTCAATGACAACGAGGATACAGCATACACGATCTATGATGAACACCTGGCCGAAACAACGACGGAGCCCAAAAGGCGCAGACGGACTGCTGCAGTATGTATTTTCACTGATTGTATTTTTCTCACTTACTGACAAGCATTTAGGATAATCCTATTGCGCTCTGGCTCAAGGAACGCGAAACTTATCTCCTGGAACTTCTTCGGTTAGAAGGCCGTGGTGACTACATGTGCGCTGAAGTCTGCCCAGGCAGCAGTGAATGCAATGGTTACCCTGAGTATCGGTGTCGGGATTGTTTTGGCACGGCTCTCTATTGCAAGGACTGCACAGTTTCAAGGCACCGAGAAAGTCCACTACACAGAATTCAGGTTGGTCATTTCTGTGAATGATTGTGTACAATATATTGATGACTAGGTAATTATGAAGCACTGGGATGACAGGCATTTTAAATGCACTAGCCTGAAAGACCTTGGTCTCCGCATACAGCTCGGCCATCCAGTTTGGGGAATATGTTACAACCCATCGCCAGCATTTCACGACGATTTTGTTGTTCTGGATGTGAACGGTGTCCACCAGGTTGCTGTTGACTTTTGCGCCTGTGAAATTGCGCAGTCTCCTACCACCCAGCTTCTCCGTGCCCGTTGGTTCCCAGCCACGACTACTGACCCCAAAACTGCCGCCACCTTCCGCCTACTTCACCATTTTCATATTCTCACATTCAAATCTAAGGCATCTGCCTTTGAAGTCTGGCAAACGCTCTCCAGGCTTACCGATAACACGGGTCTCAGTGCTCTGAAGGTAAGCAAACAATTCCCTCAAGTATAGATTGCCTTGCTTATGATGGACGGACAGGATCGCTATGAAGCGCTATTGCGAATGGTTAGAAAGTGGCGGAATATAACACTTCTCAAGCGGTTCGGGCGAGGACATGATCCTGCAGGCATCAATGCCACCCTGCAAGGATCTTGCGCAGTCCTTTGCCCAGCATGTCCTCAACCCGGCAAAAATTTACCACAGGGCTGGGAAGACGCACCTCCAGAAGTTCGGTGAGTGAATTACCTTGTGATATGTGTCTTAGTTACCGAGATTGAAGATTCGCACAGATGGCTCTATGGACTTTTCCTCGCGATTGACGCAAACTTCCGTTTAGCACGGAAGAATGTGTCCTCAGACAGTGTCGATCCTGGTCTTAGCAAGGGGTGGGCATACTTTGTCGAGGAGCATGGATACAAAATGTTCCTTCAGGATGTTAGCAAGCAGCCGCAAGAGGTACGTGCTCTCATGCTCTCAATCTTCAGATTTAATCTCTAACCCCATCGATTAGAAAAGCACCTGCGTAAGCCACAATGCTGTCAATCTAGCAGAGACAAAGAACTCCTGTGGCCTCGCAGCAACAGGAGCTGGGACTGTTGACTGTGCACGTCACAATTTTAAACGACCATGCGCTGTTGGCGACCTTCAGAAAGGAGAAAAGTATGTGTTTAATTTTGTCGTCGTTTGTTGCATCTCACACGACCATCAGATATATTAACATGGACTATTTGTTCTTCTCGACGATGCAGCATGCCAAGGGCCTTGTTACCTTGAACGTCTCATACGATATAGCCTGTCAATGGAGCAAACACCTTTGGGAACGCATGGCTCAGTATCCCAATTGGATGCATGTCGAACGTGGTGACAAAATCATGACGTTTCTGGTTCCGAAGTTTCACTTGCCTGCTCACATTTTTGCATGTCAAATCACCTACTCGCACAATCTGGTGAAAGGCATGGGCCGTACTGACGGTGAAGCTCCAGAGCGCGGCTGGGCAAATATAAACCCTGTCGCTACCAGCACGCGTGAAATGGGCCCTGGTTCTCGACGTGACACGCTCGATGACCATTTCTGTGACTTCAATTGGAAGAAAGTGACCAATCTTGGTAAGTTCGCAATTATAATTCTTCAGGCACTGGCTAATCAACTACTAGGTATCAGTCTATTGCGGAAACTAAAGGGTGCTATACCAGAGCGTGACCAGCATCAGCGGGACTTCGATGAATTCAACGAGACACTCATTACGGAACGTCCAGAAGAGGTACAGAGATGGAAACAAGGAGTCGAGGAGTGGGAAGCAGACATGTCAGCGGCAAACCCTTTCAACCCAACGACAGCAAGTAAGTTGTCCATAGTATTTGCACGTAAAACTCTAATAATTCTTTAGACGTGACGCAGGCATCGGTCAGGTTGACCCTCTCTCAAGAAGAGAGTGAAGAGCTCGAGCGTGGCATCAATAACTCCCTCCATAATGAAGTATCGCCGGCTGTCCTTATCTCATCCGGCATTGGTATTGAGGAGGAACAGTAAGGTTTTTCCATTCGCCCACCTTGGTCAATCATTAACAAACCGCTCCCCAGACATCGACTTCTACGAGACCTTTTAGCGCTTGGTGACCATGCAACTGATCTTCAGCGTTCAAAGCTGCAAGATCGCACAAATGTACTGCAGCGCAAGATCGAGCAGTGGTGTCAAGTTCAAGTCCTGTACATGCCCTCCGTGGCCTCCATCAGAACCGCACGAAGTTCCAGTACCAACACATCAAACGAGGAGAAGACATATGAAATCAGACTATTCCTCCCTTCTCAACTCAAGGAACACGCACCGGATGCTATCTGTGACAAACGGCTTTGCCAGTTTGAATGGAAACTGCGCCGTGCACAAGCATTTGATGCGCTGAACGACCTCCGCCGGCATCTCCTTCTTCGTACCCACCTGTATAAATTCAAGAACATCAATATTCGGGGTCAGCGAGCCAACACACGCGCTGCTGCTGTGATTGGAAAGGTCGAGTGTAATGTCATAGAGGCTGGTGAAAGGTACCGTCGCGCGTGGACTGGGCTAAACTATCTATGCGGAACACTTGCCGAGGATGGCTGGCAGACCATCTTTCCAATACTGGAGTCAGCTCATGTGCGTGGAATGTCAGAAGGCGAGGCAGGTCAATCTGAAGGCAACCGGACTCTTTCTTGGATCTGGAAGGCGCAGGGTGTCTCAGCAACCGGGGAGGTTCTTGCAGATGGTGAGCTATTCCCTGTTTCTTTCTGACTCGATGTTTTTTTAATCCTGTTATCAGCACTACGCATTGAATGGTGTAAAGCCAGAGCACGCGCGAACCGCTGGACAGAGGAAGTGCAGCTTTTGCTGGAAGAGATGCGACGTGTCAGAGAATTCCTATCGTGGCATGCTACATGGTGGGATGAGCAGGCAGGGCGAAGAACGGGGTTGCCTGATGCTGAGAGCGAGGGCATCAAAGGTTATGCCAAACGCCAAGCATCTCTTCGGCGAAACTTGCAGATAACCTTCAACGACATGTGGGTCACGACAGAGTCCTCCGCGACTGAAGAGGTACAGTTGTAGGCTCGACATCTCGCGTCTCTCCCGCTGTTGGTGCGCCAGTACTGTACTTCCATGTATGTATATGTCAAATCAAATTTGGTATTTCTCTTAAAATCGGGAATCTCGTCATTATTAAGTTTTGATTGCTAGAGAAATTGGCAGCTTCAAATATCGAGATCGAAATTGGCAGCTTCAAATATTGAGATCAGATCTAGCTAGATTCAGAGCATACTGGTGGCCTGAAGGGCATTATGCATCATGACAAGGGACGGTGAAATGGAGGGCATTATGCATCATGTCGAGGGATGAGCATCAACCATACATAACGGCCTGTCCCTTACCAGCCATTATTATGCATTACTCTGCCACGAACAGGTGCCTGGAGGATCCCTCAAGGAAGCGCCCCTAATTAGGAAAGATTGGTGGTCCGGGCGTAGAGTATCGACGAAACGAACGCCCGCCAATGGGAATACGCGTTCAGCACTTGCTGGAACGACGAGTAAAATAAGGTCCGATATGCGTTAAAACGCTCGGGAAAAGTCCTGGTGATCTGACGCGTCTAGAGGTTCTGACTCTTTATATAGAGTCAGGGCTCATAACCTTTAAGAACTAGACAGTATTGTCAGACCTCAGTCCAAGATAAGAGACTAAGATTAGTGTACCTAGACAGTATTGTCAGACTACGGTACATGTTAGCGTATGTACGAGCGGGAAGAAAATGAACGACATACCCTCAGTCCAAGATAAGAGACTGAGGGAAGAGGTGTATCTAAGTGTCCTTGTTATATCATGGTTGGTATTCCAACATTCTATCTCCGCGGTTCGCGTCGTCGGCATCAGCTCCAACATAGTATTGGCCCACAAACATTGAAACCAGAATGCATTTCGCCCAGCACTTCGGCCATCCCTTCAACTCCTACCGTGTTTGTGGTTCAGATGCACATTGCGGCTGAAAGGTCTCCCTTCTCGCGTCCAAACCCGCTACCAGTCCTGCAATGAAAGACTTTCAAAACCTTTTGTAAGTTGTTCCACGTTGCATAATACTCTGAATGCATCCTCCAAAGCTGATCTTCATGAGATTGATAGCACATGGACAGTGTATTGCTGTGTTCAATCGTCACCAACACGATAACGGCCCAGAACCTTGATGCGAAATCGAGAATGCTTTCAGTACAGTTGTCGTTTGTTATACTACTTGGCCTATGTGTTGAGTCCTTCATACCAATTGGTCGTCTGTGGCCACGAATATATATGCTCCTCGCAAGCGGACGTAATATTACTTCGCAGGGAGTTACATTGCGATGGCCACTGGTGCGCGAAGTGGTGGACACTCGACACTTACGCATGCCCAGTTCTCATGCATTGCCTGTCGATTCAACTTATTGGTTACAGCCTTGACGTGGGCATGAACCAATTAATGGTGGTGAGCTCGGGTTCGCCTGCTTGGCCATTGACTAGGACTGACCTCTACCATGCTCGATCTCATCAACCGTGGATTTGGAAAATTAGATCACTTGGAAGATGGCGTGATGACACTGACAAATGCTCTCCCGGAACAGGTTTGAGATTTTTGAAAGGATGCATACAGCTACAGCACCTCTAGTGTCCTGATGTCCATCATGTAGCTAATAGAAGCCATGTCATTAACCTGTGCAATAATATCATGATCTGATGCGATCCTCTTGAATTCTCCGTTGCGCTGCCGCGCCAGCAAAAATGCACTAAAAGGCTGTCCAAGGCGAACAATCAATCGCAATGCTCGCAAGTGAGGATCCGAATAAACCGGCTCATATTTGGCAGGGAGTGAATCGGGCAATGGAGATGACACAGACCAATCTTCCACGCTCTGCATATCATCTGCAGGATCATGCAACTCAAGGAGATGGCGACTCCATGGACGAACAAGCAAGATTGTCTGCCAGGCGGGCGGCGGCCTTGCAGGCGAGAATGGGATTAACCTGTCTCCCGTGGTGATCTGCAGGTCGTGAAGCCTGTCTGATTTGAGTTCATATGTATATGTGTCATGGCCTTGACCTGGCCTCCGCCTGGCTTCTGTCACTGGGAATACAATGCAAGGCAGATGCAACCGGCGATACGCGAAACGGGGAGCACTCAGGTAGTCAAGTGTCTGATACAGTTTCGAAGCTGACTCTAGAGCCACAACACTTCGCAGCGAGGAGACCGATGACTGAATCTCATCTTCGGATAGGGATTGCAGTGTGCATGGTGGAGCTTCGTATGAAGTGATGTCGGCTGGTAGGCAGCTATTGAACTCTGATGACTTTCCGACCCAGTCCAGGGCAGTAATATCGCCCGACTGAGCTACGATTTCCTGCAGGAGCCGCCCGAGTGCATTCTGCTTCTTCTCGCCATAATCAACACGCAGGCGGACACCAAAGATGCCAGATAACGAGTATGCGATGTCTTCTTGCAACGTGGTAATACGTGTCGACGCCCACTGCAGTTTCTCTCGGGCGTCTCTCATTCCGGGACGGAAGGACACGACGGCTCGTCGATCTATGCCCGTCGCGTCCTCCAATTCCTGCATGATCGCGACGGAATCTTTGTGGTTGGGAGTGCGATCGTCGAGATAAAGAGTCCAATCTTTCTGATAGAAGATAATGATGTTTGGAGCGAGGAATTCTTGAACTGTCCATCCGCGTGTGTTCCAATCACTATTTGCCAGTGCGCCAGGCTTTGACGAGGGTGGAACATCCGAGAGGTATACGACCGTGAGCGCAGAGTGGTGATACCAGATGAACATGGAGTTGACCGATTCTTGGAGCTCAACATTGTTGCTCTTATCAATGCAGCATGTATCGCTCCATGCCCAGCGGTACCCTAAATCGCGAGCAGTTTTGCAGAAGGACTGCAACTTCGTGATGCCGCCAACCGGATCCAACTCGTAAACAATCTTGCCCTGGATATCCTGCAGCAGCGGTTCCTTCCCTTCCCACCTGTGTGACAGCATGACATATTGGAAGTATGCCATCACCACTTGTTCGATGCGCTTCATTTGGATATCTCGATGCGTGATTGTTGATGACACGAGCTCGCTATACTCGATGCTCGATTTGAAGGTGCTGATTTGCACCTCTCGATCGCATAAGAGACCAGTGGTGGTGTCGAGTACACGCGATGGAGCACTGTCAAGTTGAGCATCAATGACCTTTCGAATAGCACGGTCCACTTCGGATGGGCTGAGATACTGCTGGAGTAACTCTGCAGAAACAGTTGAAACATGTTGACGTATGAGTTATTTGGGCTTACTTCGTGTCTCAGTGTCGGGAGCATTATCCAATTTTGAGAGCATTGTTTGGAAAGCCGCAATAGCATCATCATAGCGTTGTGCGCCATGAAACGCTGCATGCTCCAGCTTGTATCCAACATGAGATGAAGGGTTAAGTTGGATGACCTGTGTATCGCCAAAGTCAGATGATAGTTACGACATGGCCTGAGCAGGTGCCATCGTACCTTCTGCGCATCGAGAAGTGCTTCCTCCCATAGCATTCTACCTAACTTTGCCTTGCTGCGATTTGCAAAGACGACATCGGATGCAGAGTCCAGGTCGATCATGGCCGAGTATAGGTCAATAGCCTTGTCATACTTGCTTGCAGCGAGGGCAGCGTCTCCGTTGGTAACACAGAGCGTGCTGCATTCTTCCGTGAAAGCTGAGTGAAATGCGGGTGAGGATTGTAGCCTGCGCGACATTACGAACTCGAGACTTGCCGTTGGACCAGTCAAGGCAGTTGGCCTTTGTAATATCGTCACTCGTATCCATCATGTGTTGATATGATTTCATGGCATCCTGAAGTTTACCTGCCAAAAGGAGCGCATCACACCGTTTCTGGTGTGCCTTTTCCCACAAGGACTTCAGGTCCCAGCCAAAGAGCTGGACGAGACACTCGGTTATGAAAAGCATTATGTATGCATCATCGTCACGTACCACCACCAAGTCTTCGTACATAAAATGAATGGGTGATCTCGATGAGAAAGCGCCGGAGTTGACAGCAGCAGTGAAGTGGTCAGCGGCTTCATCGTGACGTGCGCTATCCAAGGCTTCGATTCCGAGTTGAACACGTAGATATGCCTAATGTGCGAGGTGCAAAGATTAGTGTTGATGACCCAACGCGGCTGCATGATACTTACTTCCACGAAACGACATGCGCGAGTATCGGCATCCGGACAACCGGCAACAAGTTCTTTGAGGAGCATCATTGCCTCGTCATGTTGATCTACATTGAAGAATGCAATAGCCTGAAATATGGAATGAAGCAGAGAGTATACCAGATAAATGTAACATACCTTGGTCAAGAGCAGAAAATGAACGGTTTGTAAATCTTGGTTCGTGTACGTGAATGCAACATCAAATGCTGCCCTCGCGCCCTGGATGTGGCCATTTCCGCAGAGGGCAATACCCTTGGAGATATAGCCTGTTGATGAGGGATGGATGCTGATGGACTATGTCACTGTCGAGTTAGCCTTTCGTAAGGGGCCATGATGGATCAGTGAACCTCACCTTGATTGCGTCCTGGAGGGCGCGGTCCCAGTTGTGCTTTCGCGCCATCACGGATGAACGATGAGCGTAGGAAGTATGGTCGTTGGCATCTCTGTCGATCTCTTGCGTGAGTAGTTCTTCAGCGGTAGACAAGTCCCCATCTATGCATGCATTGCGGGCTGTTGTGATGGCGAGGATCTGCATGAAGCATGCTCGATTTGTGTTATATGAGTCAAGGACATAAACATGCCTTTGAATTGGGTACTACCCATTCTGAGATCATGTTATCTTCGCCTCCGCTGAGGATGTGCTTGCCATCTACGGACAAAGTGACACATTCCGCCGACGATGAGTGCTCGAAGATGGCAATAGTTCGTCGATCTGAAAGTCGCCAGAGACGGACATGGTTGTCACGAGATGCGGAAGCGACGAGGGTGCCAGCAGGATGGATGGTAATGGCATTGATAGAGTCAGAGTGGCCCGTCCAGGGATCACCAACCTGCTGCCAGGTCAATGCATCCCATTCGCGTATGGTTGGATCGTCTATATCGCCGCCTGTGAAAATGCGTGTGCCATCAGGCGTCCACGCGAGTGACGAGTTGCGAGCCTTGAAGGACGCAACGCATTCCCTGGTGCCTGGATTATAAATTTCGATATCGGCGTCGTGTGTTGCGATGGCAAGAAGTTCTCCAGATGGCGAATACCGTACACAGAAGACATAGCTACCACAATTGATTGGATTTCCTTGCAGCTCCCAGGATTTGGTGCACCATAGCTTCGTCATTTTGTCACCTGAACCTGTGGCCAGCACTTTTCCATCTGGAGAAAAATCCAGGGAGGTGATCCCACCGACGGGGTGGGCTTTGATGGGTTGGGTGAGAGGTTCACCAGTTTCTCCATGCCAGACGATGACCTCTCCGCCTTGATCACCGCTTGCTATCAATTGCCCATCTCGCGATACCGCCAATGCCAACACCCCCCCGCGATGCCTCGTCATCCTCTTCAACACAACACCTGTCTTCAAGTCCCACAGCCGAAGCGTCTTGTCGTCCGAGCCCGTAACCATCCGTCGTTTATCGGGGAAAACTGCGACTGCCACTACGTATTCTGCATGGCCTTTGAACTCTCGCAGGGGTGTAGTGATTGGAATGAGCTTCGACATCTTAATGGAGGTTGGTGGCGTTGGACACGGTCGAGGTGGACTTCTGAGGGATTGTGGATGTCTTGCTCTCAGCTCTAGAGTGGGTGTATTTTGCGGTTTAAAATATGCGTTACTGCATTCGCCTGTCTCGTTTCAATAGACGCCCAGGATACCTGACAACCTCCATCACCGTAATGCACCTCTCATTGTCATACCTGCCGTCCTCCCTCCCAGCACCTCGGTGTCCGACTCTTGTCTTTAAAGCTTCCAGAATGTATCCCTCACATCCAATCAAGCAATTGGTGCTTCCCAGCCTCGAATATAACCATGTCATGCATGATCGCATGGATATCGTTGTCTTTCCTGTCGAGCAGCTACTCCAGCACTCACAATGTCATTCCTTTGAACGCATCCATATAGCTTATTGCAATATCACCCCTTCATCAGGTCGACCCCCAAAACCTGCTTGTGCACTGGATGCAGCCAAAGTTTCTCTTCTGGCGTTTCAAACTTGTTACCAATTCTATCATGGTGGAACGCTTTGCTTCCAGCACCCTGCTCACGATTCATCTCTACTCTGAGCTTCGTCCAAGTTGGTTTCAGTTCTCTCATTCGCAAATCCCCTTCCAAGTCCTTCATCATTGGAATCACCACACCAGTATCAGTGCAACATGGTCGCTAACTTCCTCGGCGAGCCCTCACCGCAAATCCTACCCAACACTGCATTCAAAGGATCGTCATTACGGATGTTTTGGAATGCTATCTACCATGGCATTAATAATCCTTATACCTGGACCGCCGAAAGACCATGTGTGTTTCACACCAGTTCTTTTACCAATGCTCTCACCCCAATTACCATGTGCCAAGCGCTGCGTGGTTGATTTTTGATCCACTCATGATTATTCTCGAAAGTCATGTACCATCGCCTTCGTGAATGAGAATTAGTGCATGCTAATGAGGATGAAACAACGGATAATCTGGCTGTAGAGCGACGCGGCCTAAGCCAAAACCTCTTAGCGCCCGCATACACATCTCTGCTGTCTACGGCTCTGTTCAAGCAATATTGCGACGAGCCTAGTTGCAGCCCAGTCCCCGGACCTCGAAATCTCCCCATTACCGCCCGCATCCCAATCACCAGGAACAACAACATAACCCCCGCCATCGCCCTCATCCTCTTACTCCCAACCCCAGTTTCCAAACCTCGTCATATCGAGATTCCGAACGAGTGCCTCCGCAACGTTCCATCCACCCAGGACAGATGTCACAAAGGTCACGAAAGCAATCGTGGTATCCCTTGATACGATGCCATCTCTAGGTCAAAACGGATCACCCAGGGGAGAACAAAAGTTGGACTCCCCCTGCACGACCGCATCAACACGGAGAATCTTCTAATCGTACCGGCTGATATAAATGGTCACTGTGTTTCAGTGATCATCTTCTGTCTCGACTTGACCCGTTCCGCATACACGAGATCGTTGTGAATGTAAAATGACTCAGATGAGCAAAGAACTCGTTGCCGGATTTTTATCGCACTCAGCAGGAATATCACGGGCAGACAACAGAAGCTGCCCCAAGATGAAGTTCCACCTCGTATATTGATAGTCAAAGGAGACACGCTGCACGACCATCTCGTCAATGAGTGCACGATAAATGAAAGATAGTCGTTCCTTCTCACACTTTAAAGAAGCTAATGGAAGTAGTTGCAGGTCGATCATCAAACACCATGCAATACATTGACAATGTCCGATTTCTTAGTGATTCTACCAATTCAATGGGTAACCAAAACATTAACGAGGGGTTGCTAGGTATGTTTCGAACACTTTCGTCTGGTGTCGTTGGTGATGGGATTGAAGGCGAGGAGGTTTACATTGTTCCGAAGGTGACTTACACCAATAATTGTTAAGCAGCTCCAACGGTCGATTCTGCGAAAGGAAACGGATGAATTTTCAAAGGGAGATGTGGGAAGGGTTAAAGCGCAATATCGACAATGTTCATGGTTCTTATAACACAGTCACTTCTGTCTACATGAGCAAGACGCAGACCCGGGCCCAAGGATATTGACATCAATGAATGGCATGGGGCGAGCCTGTGTCTCTGCTGGAATTATGCGGAAATTAAAAAGGGCCATCGGGGGAAGGATGTGCGTTTGTACCTGGGTCACAGTGAGCACGACCCATATTGCCATCCAGATCTTAGTTGACTTACGTCTCACACGCATACATACAATCAAGCGTCCGAGTCGATCTGACTTATTACTTCCGCTGCTCTTCCACCACAACCCGAGCTGCCAGCAAGATATCCATTCTTGCCCTGATTGATCGATGGAAGGACTTATTTTGGCACGAAGCCAAGTAGAAAGGGAAATCCGATCAAAGGGCTTTTGAATGAATCGAACTATAGGGGGTGGTCGTGAATCTGCACAGCAATTTGGCACGGGATGACGGTGCTTGTAAGACGGAGAAGTCATTGCCTAATGAATAGGTCTTCAACGTCTGCTTTGAAGGGTATGGTGTATCTATGCATGCAGCTACACGGTAACAACGCAAGTTTGATCATCAAAGCACAAACGAATATTGGTCAGAGATGCCTGGCCTTAAAATACAGCTAGAGTATTTCTACGGTCCCGACGTCCATGTTATTAACGGAAGCAATGTCTTTGACTTGTGCAATGATGTGATGGTCCGACGCGATCCTTTTGTATTCTCCGACACGCTGCTGCGCTAGCAAAAGTGAGCCGAAAGGCTGTCCGAAGCGAACCATCAACCGCAATGCTCGTGAGTGATGCTCCTCTTCTACAGGCGAACTGCCGGGTAACTGGTCAGAGTCGTCTATCGTGGACCCGAGCTCGGTCCAATTTCCTATGCTCTCCGTATTGTCTATGAAGTCAGGCTGCTCTGCAAAGTCAGGCACCCCGAGGAGATGCCGATCCCATGGACGAACAAGTAAGAATGTCTGCCGAATGGGCTTTGCCCGCGAGAACTGAACTAGAGGCTCTTCAGTGGTGATCAGCAGGTCTTGAAGCCCGTCTGCCTTGATTCCATACGTGAGAGGAGTCTCCTGGGCTGGACCGCGCCTCCGTCTGACTTCCGTCACACGGAATGAAATGCAAGGCAGATGAAGCCTGCAGTTTGCAAAGCGAGGAGCTCTCAGCTGTTCAAGCTGGTCATAAAATTTCAATGCCATATCTGTAGGCACGGTTCGTCGCAGCGAAGAGACCTGGGTCTGAATATGATCTTCAGACAAAGATGGAAGGGTGTGTGGAGGAGTGGTGTAAGAGGTAATATGGGCCGGAAGACAGCTATTGAACTCGGACGGTTGTCCAATCCAGTCGAGGACAGTGATGTCGCCCGACCGAGCCACGATCTCCTGCAGGAGCCGCCCGAGCGCATTCTGCTCCTTCTCGCCATAGATTACAGGTAGGTGGACACCGAAGATACCAAACAATGAGTACGCGATGTCTTCTTGCAATGTAGTGGCACGTGATGATGCCCATTGAAGTCTCTGTCGGGCGTCGCTCATCCCTGGACGGAAGGAGATCAGGGCCCGTGCGTCTATGCCCGTCGCATCCTCCAACTCCTTCATGATTGCAGGGGACTCCTTGTGGTTGGGAGAGCGATCACCAAGATATAACGACCAATCCTTCTGATAAAAGATAACAACTTTCGGAGCGACGAATTCTTGAAAGGTCCATCCTCGCTCGTTCCAAACACTCCTCGCCAATGCGCCGGGCTGGGATGAAGGAGGGACATCACACAGGTAGACGATGGTAAGCGCTGAGTGGCGGTACCAGACGAACATGGAGTTGATCGATTGTTGAAGCTCGGTATTGTTGCTCTTGTCGATGCAGCACGTATCCATCCATGCCCAACAATAACCCGCATCACGAGCGATTTTGCAGAATGACTGCAACTTCACGATGCCGCCCAGTCCATTCAACTCGCGCACATCTTTATCCTGGACGTCGTGCAGCAGTGCCTCTGTCTCTTCCCACCTGTGTGATAGCAGGACGCAGCGGAAATACGCCGCCACCATGTCTTTGATGCGCGCTGTTCGGAGGTCTGAATGCTTCGTGGTGAATGAACGAAGCTCCTTGTACTCTGGACTCGTTTTGAAGGAATTTAGCTGTGCTGCTCGGTTACACAAGAGACCCGTGGAGGTGTTGAGTAGACGAAGCGGGGCATTTTCAAGTGCAATCCAAACTGCTCTTCGAATAGCGTATTCTGCTTCGGATGGAGAGACGTACTGCTGACGCAGATCTGCAGAACGAGATAGGCATTTCGAGACGATGCAGGAGCGTTCCATGGCTTACCTCGTATCTGCGCTTTGGGAGCATCGTCCAACTTGGACAACATGATGGTGAAGGCTTCGATGGCCTCGTCGTAACGTTGCGCGCCACGTAGCGCTATATGTGTCAACTGGTATCCAACATGAGACAAAGGATTGAGTTCGATGACCTGTGTATCGCCAAAGTCAGCTATTAGTTACAAATGGTCTTGGTAGCTGCTATTGCACCTTCTGCGCATCGAGAAATGCTTCCATCCACAGCCTTTTCCCCAACTTTGCCTTACTACGATTTGCAAAGACGGCATCGGATGTATAGTCCAGGTTGATTGCCGCCGAGTATAGGTCAATAGCCCTGTCATAATTGCGTGCAGCAAGGGCAGCATCTCCGTTGATAAGAGAGAGCCTGATGCATTCTTGCCTGAATACTGGGTGAAATGCGGGTTAGGATTGTAGCCTGCACGACACTACAAACTCCAGACTTGCCATTGGACCAGTCAAGGCAGTTGGCCTTTGTATGTTCATCACTCGTATCCATCATGTATCGGTATGATTTCACGGCATCTTGAAATTTGCCTGCCCAAAGGAGTGCATTACAACATTTCTGGTGTGCAGTGAGCCATAACGATTTGAGATCCCAGCCGAAGAGCTGGACAAGGGACTCAGTAATGAAAAGTGTTTGGAATGTGTATTAACGTACCACCACCAAGTCCTCGTATATTAGATGAATGTCCGATTTCGATGATAAAGCGCTAGAGTTGATAGCGGCAGTGAAGTGGTCGGCGGCTTCGTCGTGACACGCGCCATCCAAGGCTTTGAGTCCGAGTTGAACACGTAGATATGCCTAATGTGCGAGTTGTAAAGATCAGTGTTGATGACCCAGCGTGGCTGCATGACACTTACTTCCACGATATGACATGCGCGAGTGTCGGCATTTGGACAACCGGCAGCGAGTTCTCTGAGGAGCAGGTTTGCCTCCTCATGTTGATCTGCATTGAAGAGGGCGATGGCCTGAAATACGTGATGAAGCGGAGAATATGCGAGGCAACTGTAACATACCTTGATCAAGAGCTGGAAATGAATGGTTGCTGAATCTTGGTTAGTGTACATGGATGCAACATCGAATGCTGCCCTCGCATCCCGAATGTGGCCTGTTCCGCAGAGGGCGATGCCCTTGGAGATATAGCCTGTCCATGAGGGCTGAATGCTGATTGACTATGTCACCATCGAGTTAGCCTTTCATAATGGGGCGATGATGGGCCGGTGAATCTCACGTTGATTGCATCCCGAAGGGCGCGGCCCCAGTTGTGTTTTCGGGCCATAACAAAGGAGCGGTGGGCGTAGGAAGTATGGTGGTTCACACCGGTATTGATATCTTGCGTGAGTAGCTCTTCGGCGGTAGATAAGTCTCCATCTATGCACGCATCGCGGGCTGTCGTGATGACTAGGATCTGCATGAAACATGCTCGAATTGTGTCATACGAGTCAAGGACGGAAACATGCCTTTGGATAAATAACCTGAGGTAGTACTGCCCACTTTGAGATCATCTTATCTTGACCTCCGCTGAGGATGTGCTTGCCGTCCAGGGAGAAAGTGACGCATTTCGTCGACGATGCGTGCTCGAAGGTGGTAACGGTTCGTCGGTCTGAGAGCTGCCAGAGACGGATGTGGTTGTCATTAGATGCGGAGACGACGAGTGTGCCAGCAGGATTAACGGCAATGACATAGATAAAGTCAGAGTGACCCATCCAGGGATCACTGACCTGCTTCCAGGTCAATACATCCCATTCACGTATGGTGGGATCGTCCCTATTGCCGCATGTGAGAAGGCGTGTGCCATCGGGCGTCCATGCGAGTGAGATGTTGTTCGATGTGTGACCCTTGAAAGATACAACGCGTTCTCTCGTGCCAGAATTATAAATTTGAATATTACCGCCTGTTGCGATGGCAAGAAGGTCTCCAGACGGCGAATACTGAATGCAGAAGACAAAACTACCACAATTGATTGGATTTCCTAGCAGCTCCCAGGATTTGGTGCACCATAGCTTCGTCGTATTGTCACCTGAACCTGTGGCCAGCACTTTTCCATCACGAGAAAAATCCAGGGAGGTGATCCAACCGGAGTGGGCATTGATGGCTTGGGTAATATGTTTGCCAGTTTCTCCGTGCCAGATGATGACCTCTCCTCCCTCATCACCGCTTGCTATCAACTGCCCATCTTGTGATACAGCCAATCTCCCCACCCAATTGCGATGCCCCACCATCTTCTTCAACACAAGACCTGTCTTCAAGTCCCACAGCCGAAGCGTCTTGTCGTCCGAGCCCGTAACCATACGTCGTTTATCGGGGAACACTGCGATTGCCCTTACGCCTCCTTCATGGCCTTTGAACTCTCGCAGGGGTGTAGTGATTGGAATGAGCTTCGACATTTTACTGGAGGTTGATGGTATTGAGCACGGTCGAAGTGGATTTTGGGTGTCTTTCTCTAAGCTGCAGAGGTGCGTGTATTGCGCGTTTTGTGCTACTCCACTGCGTCAACCTGCTGCAATAACACCCTTCATCCCGTCGACTCCAAGTCGACTCCCAAGACCTACTTGTGCACCGGATGCAGCCGAAGTTCTCTCCTCTGGCATTTCAAACTCCTCACCAATTCTATTACGGAGGAGCGCTCCGAGTCTGCTCATGATTCATCTCTGCTCTGAGCTTCTCCCACTCCCAGCCCAACTGGTTTCAGTTTTCTTGTGCGCCAAACCCCTCCCAAGTCCATCATCGGAATTCCGCGCCACACATGTATCAGTGCAACATGGTCGCTAACTTCAGCGAGCCCTCACCACAGATGCTACCGAGCCATGCTTCAAAGGACTGTCATCGCGGGTGTTTTGGAATACAATCCACCATGGAATCAGTAGTCCCTATACCTGGCCACCGCCGAGAGGACAAGTGAGGCTCACACTAGTTCTTTTACTAAAATTCTCATCCTGATTATCATGTGCCAGGCGCTGCATGATCGATCTTTGATTGACTCGTAGTTATTCTCGAATGTCTTGTACTACCTCCTTCGTAAATGAGAATTAGTGCATGCCAATGAGGACGAAACGCTGGATGGTCTGGCTGCAGAATGACGGGGCCCGTGCCAAAACATATCATTATTATCGCTCGCATACACATCTCTGACGTCCACGGTTCCGTTCGAGCAATATTGTTACGAGCTTACTTGCAGCCCAGTTCTTGAGCCTCGAAATCTCACCGTTACCGCCCGCATCCCAACCACCAGGAACAACAACATAACCCCCGCTATCGCCCTCATCCTCTTACTCCCAACCCCAGTTTCTAAACCTCGTCATATCGAGTTTCCGGACGAGTGCCTCCACAACGTTCCATCCACCCAGGAACAGATGTCACAAAGGTCACGAAAGCAATTGTGGTATCCCTTGATACGATGCCCTCTCTAGGTCAAAACGGATCACCCAGGGGAGAACAAAAGCCCCTGCACGACCGCATCAACACGGAGAATCTTCTAATCGTACCGGCTGATATAAATGGTCACTGTGTTTTAGTGATCATCTTCTGTCTCGACTTGACCCGTTCCGCATACACGAGATCGTTGTGAATGTAAAATGACTCAGGTGAGCAAAGAACTCGTTGCCGGATTTTTATCGCACTTAGCAGGAACATCACGGTAAGACAACAGAAGCCGCCTCAAGATGAAGTTCCACCTCGTATTTGATAGTCAACGGAGACACGCTGCACGAGCATCTCGTCAATGGGTGCACGATAAATGAAGATAGTCGTCCCTTCTCACAATTTAAAGAAGCTAATGGAACTGGTTGCAGGTTGTTCTTGGCTCGTTGACTTTCATGCTTGTAGGACGGGGAAGGTAATGCCTAATGAGTAGATCTTCAATGTCTGCTTTGAAGGAGGGTGTGGGATATCTGTGCGTGCATGTACGTTGTAACAACGTAGGTTTGATCACCAAAGGACAAACGAATACCAGTCAGAGATGCCTGGCCTTGAAATATTAAATACTAGAGTATTTTTACGGTTCCGACGTCTATGTTATCAACGGAGGCAATGTCTTTGACTTGTGCAATAGTCCGACGCGATCCTCTTGTATTCTCCAACACGCTGCTGCGCTAGCAAAAATGCGTTGGAAGGCTGTCCGAGGCGAACCATCAACTGCAACGCTCGTGAGCGAGACTCCTCTTCTACAGCAAACCGCTGGGCAACTTCAAGTTGTCAGAGTCGTCTAATGGACACTCGGGCTCGGTCCAACTTGAGTCACCTACGCTTTCCGTATCGCTTGCGCACGAAGTCAAGTTGCTCTGCAAAGTCAGGCACCCCGAGGAGATACAGATCCCACGACGGGCAAGCAAGAACGTCTGTCGAATGGGCTTTGCCCGTGAGAACTGAATTAGGGTCTCTTCAGTGGTTCGTGAAGCCTGTCCGCTTTGATTCCATGTGATTGGAGTCTCCTGGGCAGTGGGTTAGACCGCCCCTCCATCTGACTTCCGTCACACGGAATACGATGCAAGGCAGATGCAGTCTGCAGTTCGCGAAGCGAGCAATGCCTCGCATCACGAATATCACGATGCCGCCAGGTTCACTCAACTTGTGCACGACTTTGCCCGTGATGTCGGGCAGCAACGCCTGTCTCTTCCCACCTGTGTGATCATCAGCGTCGCGAGGGTCATCTATTCTGCAGACTACATGAATCATGTCCTGTTTCTAGGTCGAACTGCAACTCCAGGACATCACCATGTAAATGTCTGAACGTCACATCTCGCGTATGTTGCTGCCCTGGTCATGTTCCTTCGTGGAACCGGGAACTCGGGGGAGCACCCCAAAATGGGGCAGATTCACATGCGGGACAAGCACCCAGTGCACGAGGCGCATCATATGCAAGCCACGCTGCTTGCCTCAATTTAAGAGCACAGCGTAGACGGCTGCAACGTCACAATAGAGGGCCCCCTGGGCTTCGGTTTTGCAGGCATATTTGACCAGGCTCGTGCGACGGTAGCTAGTCATCGGTCATCGGTCATCAGCCTCATACATATGAAGGTGACCCATCAACAATCTACTGACATCTCGCATGAGCACTTGAAGTCTAGCTGGGTCATGCCTTGAAGCGAGTACCCTATCAGGAGGTCTGTCATTCGGCACGTCTGGGCTAATTAATATATGTTCCTCACCATGTGATCATCTTCTAGCACAATGCTCGAGGGACTGATTGTTAGTGAGAATGCTGTCCAGGTTCGTCTCTGAGATCCAATCACTGGCTCTGGCACAGAAGCAAAAATCTCACATGCTCCTCGGAGAATGCGCGCTTCGATGTAGACGTCACTGTCACGATGAATCTATAAGTCAGTCTTCTGCCGAGCAAGGCCTGCGAAACGGAGAAGCTATTCAGAATATCTGGTGACACGGAGTAATGCGAATGGATGCACGGCGTACGATTAAATTGTATACAAATATATGCGATGGCGTGGGCTCAGTCCGCGTTATCTACTCTCCAACGAGTCTCCCTCCTCTTCCAACTGTATGGTCAGCTCTTCAAGCCCTGAAATTCTGCTCCGCAGAAGGGTATGCACGCGTTCACGTATGCCATCGGTGTCAGGACGCTTATGTGATGAATGCGCGAGCTGAATGTGGATCGAGCCAATGACGTTTGCTGAGTCTTTGGGCCAGAACTGAGGGGATGAGTAAGAGGCAACGCCATCCACGAAGGCAAGCTATAACGTGGATGGTCAGAGTAATTAGATTAGGAGAGATATGTAATACCTCAGAGAGAGCTTGTTGAACTTCTTTCTCGCGGGTCCCCATATCAAGGCTCAGGACTCTACCTGTGTCAATTACCAGCGGTATGACACTTGCGGCGATCATAACCGCGATGAACAACGATGCTATGGGATCGAATATCGTCCATCCATAAAACTGGATGAGGAGGGTCGAAATAATGACACCGACAGAACCGAGCGTGTCCTGTAAAGATCTATCAATACCGGCGCAAAAATTCCTGACAAATGCTCACCGCCATAACGTGCAAGAAAACACCACGCATGTTGTCACTGTGTCCTTCGTGATGGTGCCCGTGTTCATGTTCGTGACAGTGATTATGATCATGATCATGATGGCGCGGGCTGTGTTCCGAAGACTCTATCCCATGGTGGTGGTGGTGGTGATGGTCATGCTTTAAAGTGCTAGGGTAGCTGGGTGAAATTGGCGAGTCTACACCACTGGGGGAAGACAGGGGAAATGGAATGGCAGATGCGACTTGGGCGCCATCAGTGGGTATATGAAGAGAGGGACCTCGAGAGTGAGGTTTGCGGCCACGTATTGAAGAGCCCTCGTGATCCATGGGCAAAGGGGAAGGGGGATTATGGGAATGTGCGTGATCAGAGTGTGAATGCGAGTCTGAATGAAAATGAGAGTCATGGTCCGAACAGCAGGATGTGTGATTTGGAGAGTGCCGATGTGAGGAGTGATTGTGTGCATACGAGTCTTCATGGGATAGCGAAGACTGCAGATGTTCACTGGGCTTGGAAGCCGTAGGGCTATGCAAATGGGCACCGACGGAGTGACTGTCATGTTCGTGGGCATGATCACCATGAGCATGCCCATTATGTGATTGATGTTGATGTGCATGTCCGTGATCATGAGAGTGACCCTGTGGCGTTGAAGTTAGAATGAGACAAGCCAGTGAGAGTGTATTAACGAACGTGATGGTGATGGCCGCCCATAGCATACATGCCAAACAAGTTGACACCAAGTCCGAGGGAGCTGATTAGCAGCAGTTGGTTCGTCGTCATTTCCGGAGGGTCCAATCTACAGAGAGTTCACATTTACTAGATCATAACTCGCGACAAATCAGAAACGTACATTCGTTGTACAGCTTCAAAGGCGATGAAAACAGATATCAGGATGAGGAATATTCCATTGGCAAATCCTGACAAAGTTTCGATTCGGCCGTATCTGAAGGACGACTGGATCACTGCGTGCGCCAGCTTGATACAAGGCATAGACTTACCCGTACGTGAATCGTTCATTTGGAGGCCATTTGGCCATGATCGAGGCTAGTAAGCCGACACCAATAGCCAAGCAATCAAAAGCCATATGAATAGCTTGAAAGGGAGTCATCAGCACCCAGAAACTCCGTCGCAGTTCAACTCACCATCAGAGATGAGACCCAAGCTGTTTGTCCAAACACCGTATAGCATCTGAACTAGCATGAAGGCCAGATTCAACACAAGAAAATAGAAAATCTTTCTCGACTCAGGGTCCGAGAGTATGGAGTTCAAATAGAACCGTATAACTTTTGACATTGAAGTACGCGATGGACCAGATAGTGTAGGATCATTGTCAGGGTATATCGCTATAAAAAAGGAGGTAAGAACCGGAAACCACGAGCATGCAGAATGAATGCTGACAATAATAGAGGATGACCCCCACTAGAAAATCGGTCCAATGTGGGTGCTGTGAGAAACCAAGGAAACCCATGGCAGTTGCAACAAGGAAGGCGATCGGATAGGAGATCAAGAACATTTGAGAGGTCTGAGTAACGTTGAATTGCATGCCAATTGTGTCTGGCGTCAGAAATATCATGGTATATGCCAGAATTGGAAGGACTGCCAAGGAAGTTAGAGGAACGATAGGTGTTGACGGAAGGTCAATCTAAGAGGGTAGAGTGAGGTCATAACGGAAGACCCGAATATGAAGTACATACGAGGGCTTGTCTGAAGGCATAAAGCGGGAGTCCAACAAGCGCCGCACCGAGTGTACTGGCAGCAGTTGTCAATGTGGGGTTCACAGTTGGAGCTAAGACACCACGAAGATGTTCAAGAGCATAAGTGGATATGCCATGCATGACCAAGGCTCCATAACCAGGAGCAATGATGGAGACGCTACGTTTAGACAAAAGGGCATCTGAAGCAAATGAGAGTAGAAACGACGAGATGGTCAAGACAGGTTTCCACATCTGAGAGGCCTCATGAATATAACGTTTCAATTGTGTAAAGCAGACTGACCGAAGCGGGGGCTATGAAGGAGTCCACCCACATTGCGGAGAAATGACTGAACAACATTACCCTGCATACAAATGAGTCCCAATATCTCATGGTTCATTGTCAAGGAACAACATACCTTAGAGAGGGAAGACGATATAATGCTGTAAATAGAGCTGCTTGCTGCACGAAGAGCAGCAATGACGACACGCCAATTGCTGTCCACTGAGCGTGATCAAGAGTCAAGACAGAAAGTGCTAGATTCTCGTACACGTACTTCTATATTGACATTCTTCATAAGCTTCCCCGTAAAAGCTTCCCAAATCAGCATACCCAAACCGCCACAAGCCAACACCCTCATAAGCACCCAGAACACTCCCACATCATACGAGAGAAGTAGCTCTTTTGCTGCATAGAGCGCCAGCACGAAGATGATATTGGAGGGTAGTATGATTGGTATGAGTCTGTTGCTGATTCTGGAATAGCTTTCAGGAGTGAGATATCGACGCGCATACTAACCAACTTACGATCCAGTCAGCACTCTGGCTGGTTTCAAGCTGATCTTCCGACGCGTTCGAGCATCTGGGGGAGACATCCAAAGGCCAGCGTAAAAGAGCGTGAATATTCTAATGAGTGTCAAACTCAGAAACGGTTCAGCGCGTTCGAACTCGTCGTTAGCTTGTTCTTGAGACTTGCATTAATAGAATCCGCAAATCAAGAAGAGCTTTCCCACGACTTTCACTTAGTTTGTTCATGTTTTGTCTCCCATACTATATCTTCAAGATTTTTGTCTGTTTTTCACCCAAGTTCAACGTCGATCACGGTGAGTCCAAGTTCAAAGCCTTATATCTTTTGGATGAGCCCTTTAGATGACGAGTCTGAATCTGCTAGCGTGCGGTTTCCTCACGACAGCACCTATGACGAGTCTTTCAAAATTTACCATTCATGCATATCTGACATTTTTCGCCTTTCTGTCGCGTTCTTGCAAATGCATCTTACTGACGAGAACTTATCCCAGATCCCACCACCACAATGCCCTCTGTTGTTGATGACGATTGGTCTGATTCCGATGATGAGATCGGTTCAGAAGTAGAGACGGCAGTTTTGCTAGGCATCCCTGATGGTGTAGTGGAGACAGAGACTGATATCAAAGATGCTGCGGTTTCTCGCATTGGCGGGCATCCTGTACGAGCATGTCTCTTCGATCATGTATGATCAACCTATCAATGCAGTTTACTTGATTTTTTTCAAGGCAATGCTGCCTTCGAGAGAACCGTCATTCTCTTCATCTCAATGCAAGATCTGTTCATATCCCATGGAATTGCTTGTACAAGTCTGGTGCCCAGTCGAGGACAGTCCTATGGATAGAGCATTGTACATCTGGGGATGTTCCCGGAGTGCATGTCAACGAAAGGATGGGAGGTAGGTCTGTGCTATTCCGTGAAGAAAAGGGTCGTCATTCTCAGTGGACTCTGAAATAGCGTTCGTGCTTGGCGTGCTCTGAGATACAACGTAGAGTATGCATCAAAGCTTGCAGAAAAGTTGGCGAAGAAGCGAGCACAACAGAAGGCTTTGCCTGTAAAGGTTGCACCCACGACTAATCCGTTTTCAGTTGAGTCAACTTGTGCGATATATGTACAGTCACTTATTCAACCGCCAGATGCAAGCGAGATTTACTCCTGGTCCTTTTGGATTGGGTGATCACGTTTTCGGACAGCCAGCTCCCACAGTTGCTGCCCCCGCAATTGAAGACGAGCCAGAGGACATAAGTGATACGGAAAGCGTCACGTCCGAATCTTCTGCACATTCATTAATTACTGCGATGGCATCAACAACAATTGATGATTCACCATGGCGAGCTGCTCCATCATTTCCTCCTCTGTACCTCTCAACGACCTCGGAATATTTGCCTCCCCCGCCCAAGACCAAAATTTCTCAAAGTGCCCATATAGAGGATCCCGCAGATGATGATTCTAAAGCCGGAAAGGATGTGAGCTGGGCATTCGAACCATACGAGAACTCCTTGGAGGTGGACGGTGTATTTGATCGGTTCACGAAGCGAGTGGGCAACACAGGAGAGCAATGTCTCAGGTTAGCCTAAATTCGGTCTGACTATCCTATCATCTAATATTTTGAGTGTAGATATGAGCTGAAAGGGATCCCCCTGCCTTTTTCTTCGGACAAAGTGTTCGACAGATTATTCCCTGTCCCTCCTCAGGACCCTCTTCCAGTGACGAAGGCTGCTTTCAAGGTCGTCCCTGCCGTTAGACGTTCGTACAGCACCGCATCAATACCCCTGTGCCCGGCGTGCAAGGCGGCGCGCGTGTTCGAATGTCAACTTATGCCCAACCTGATCAACGTCCTCAGGGCCTCAATAAAGGATGAAGATACACAAAAGTTGACAGACGAACAAAGGATGAAGGTGGTACAGGAAGTGCTGCAGAAAAAAGCTGCGTCTGATAAGCGAGGTATGGAGTGGGGTACTTGTATGATTTTTTCGTGTGAAAAGGATTGTTGCCTTGATGACCACGGTGGTGACAAGGAGTGTTGGAGAGAAGAGTTTGTTCTCGTTCAGTGGGACGACTGAATGTTAAGAAGTATTATATATCCCCGGTCTTGATTTTACTTTACAACATATGTATCGATTGATCCTGCTCGTCAGGTCGTCGAGGACAATAATTGAATCAATGATCCAGCTTAAGCGTGATGGGAGTAACGTTATTTGTTTTCTTGTTCGTTGTTTCATATTGCTCTTATATGGACCCTATCGTTGTTGATTTACTAGCTAGCAGCACGTTCCCGGACGCAGAGATTAGCTTCATCTCACTCTTCGCTTTCGGACTTTTGTTGCCTTGTGTCCCTCGCCATTCACTTTGACGCCCTCGAGCGATGCCGCCGACGCTAACCCTGCCTCCCGCTGTTATCTTTGAGTCTGACGATGTATCTGAATCTGGCTCAGTCTTAACCAGCCAACGATTTCCCCACACCCGTGCCCAATTATCAGCTATAATCCGTCAGCAGAAGGGTGGTCCAGACGGCTTCGATGGAGATGGAGACGTAGATGAATCAATCCGCATCAACACCTCTTTTGTGACGAAAGTAGCAGGATTTCTTGCTAATGAGCAAGAGGATGAACTTAAAGAATCATTGAAGACTACTTGTGGGGTAGAAGACGACATGGTTAGCTCGCGATATGCCTGCTCTTGCCCCTTTTTGCTGATCTTCTGTCTTATAGCTCGAACAACATGTCTTAGATTTGATGCATAGACACCATGACGATGTAGCAGGCGTGCCTTTCCTTTTCTTGACCCCAACACGACGGCCATCTCGACCCTCTTCTCGCGCTTCCACCCACTCTGCTGCTCGGTTCATCCCAAACAGGCCAGATACCCCCAGTTCAGTACCTAATTCTCCTCTTGCTATCGGTTTTCGTAGGCCACATACACCTGCTGGTTCCCCTCTTGTAATTGGAAACGCAAATTCATACATAACTACACGTAGCGTTTCACCAATGAACTCACCAACACTCGCGCATGCACAAGCACAAGCACATCCTCAGTTCACTTCGAGCCTTCCATCATCACCAATATCCTCTCCTCGACTTTTGAGCGCAAAAGCAACCGAATTCAAACCTATTCCCCGGCCCCTATCTGCAGCTGCAGCTTCGTCCGCCCCCGGAACCCATTCTGGATATAGAATCGAGACACCGTCTCCTGACCTGTGGTCTCATAGCCAGCTCAGAGCAACTTCTAATCTTGCCATCGCCGCGCCGTTGATGCCGGGTGATTCTTTGCAGCCCCGAGCTGTAACTCCAAGCTCCCTCCGCTCGTCTCTTAGGCCAGGGGAAGAAGACGAAGAAGATGACCCATTCGATCCCTTCGCGCCCAAGACAGCATCTAATTCCTTCCATCCAATTACAATCACCGACTTTGACCAGTGGATGGATAGTACCTCAATCTCACCCGATGATCCACTTGCACAAAGTTACTACCAGTATGGCTATGACTATGACCCGCACTTCGATGGATCAGTCGACGACGCGGAGGGGACAGGGTACTTGACAGATGGAATGACGCCTCTTGATGTGCTAAGCTCGGTGTTTGGATCCACCCTTGCGCCATCCGAGCTTGAAGATGCACTTTCTCAGAACGGCTATGATTTCGACCGTGCTATGGCATGGCTTGTTGATCGCGCTCTGCCTTCTCCACCTCAACACAGCCAACCTCGTATGCAGTCCATGGGAGGACGAGTGACATTAGTGGCTAGGGATGGCAACGCCGGGGTAGTGCATGGGGGACGCGGAGGCTTCCAGCCTGCCCGAGGTTCTACCAGAGGCAATGGACGGCCCGCCCCGGGCGGAAATAGGGTTTGCCGCTATTACCTTGCGGGCGAATGCTTGCGAGCCGATTGCCGCTTCAGGTTTGTTGGTTCCTGTTCTTTTGGGTTATGTCCACCTCATCTTCATTCGCAGCCACGACCTGGAGAGAGCGCTCTGCCGGTTCTGGTTGCGTGGGACCTGTGCCAAACAGGATCAATGTGAATTTTTGCATCACCTTCCTAAAGATGTCGATGTGGCCAGCGTGACTGGTGCACTGTCACGGACCAGTCTCAGCAGCTCTAGTACCCGCACTACAAGCCCTCCACCCGATGAGTTCCCAGCTCTCGGATTTGATGCTTCTCGTACTCAAAGAGGTTACGGCGCCCGTGATGGCCATTGGCAACACGATCCCGGTCGCACGAGATTTGCAGCAGCCGTAAAGAGACCAGCTCCTGCTCAAGTGCCGGTGGACCGCACAACAGCCACTCGCCCGCCAAACTCATCGAATGCCTCTGTGGATAACTTGCACATCCGCACCTCGATCGTAGCGCCAAAGCCATCGCCTCGCATAAAGTTACGTTCCCCGGCACTATTGCCCACGCTACCCACTGGGGAATCGATCAATGCTTTATATATGTCTTATCGTTCTCGAGCACTGCAACTGGGTGCCGCCCGGAATGCGTGCTTATCCCGGGCGGCCGATGCATGGAGACGCGGCGATGGTGCCGCAGCCAAACGATTTAGCAGGGAGGGTCACGATCTCAATGCTAAAATGGGAGATGAGATGAAGACAGCGGCTAGTAAACTCGTCAGAGAACGTGCAAAAGTTGCCGAACAAGCTGTGAAGGGCCGTGATCTCGGCTGGTCTGATGATGCCGGAGATCGAACTGCCCGTGGCCGAACCTGCGGAGGAGGTTTGGGAGTATGTCTAGGGATAGCCGGCACCACCGCAGGTGGTGATTCGAAATTGACGTCAGAAGAGAGAACTGAATCTATGCTTGATCTTCACGGTTTACATTCGAATGAGGCAACTGATGTTCTCGAACAATTTTTACTTGCTGTAAGTACTCCATGCAACAGTCAGATGACCGTTTAATTAATCTCAATCTCAGCTCGAGCGGGAACATTTCCTTGGTCTCGGTAGGTGTTCTCCTGTGGAGCTAGCACTTGTACTCATTTCTATGTTTCAGCTTTTCTTATTGTCGGAGAAGAAAAGCACACTGGAACACAGGACGTAGCACGTGGTGCCTCGCGGGCTCGCCTCGCTTCGGGCGTGCGAGAATGGCTCCATCGGTGGGGCTATCCTTGGAGCGAGCGCGATGGCATCATATGTGTAGATGCTCTTACTCATGGATAAGGACGTCATTGGTGCAGTATCCACACCACCGGAGCCAGAGAATGACACTTTTGCTAAGACTGGTATTTGTTTTGAAATGGAATGCTGTGAAGGATAATGTGTTATTAAGCAGATCTATTAAAGGTTGTATGATTGTACAAACAAGGGTAGAAAATGTGATTTTATCTTTTCCCGTGTCATACCGTTCCAAATATTGGACACTTCCAGACGAATACTCAAAATTGCCTGAACCCCTAACGATGCGCGTTTGCGGTGTCTGTGCGGACAGTTTATGTTTATCCCTCATTTCTAATTTATCGAATCCAGAGTCACCACGGCTGCCGAAGCCAAGATCCCTTCTACATTGATGGTGAGTCTTTTCCACAGTTAACCAGACGACAGGAAGTGCTGAGCCTGAAGACGGTTACAAAAAGGCTGGCTATCTGCACTGAGCGATCTTGCGTGCAGGAATCACTGTGTCTACAAGGTGATATTACATTGGAATCCAGCACGCTCCCTTCCGCCTAGTACACATGTTGGAATCTCGTTACACGGGTCGTGTACCAGTTTATCTGTCACAAATGGAGCCATACATCATCTGTGATGTAGAGCCCAAATATTTTTGGGATCCGTGGTCAGACGGCATGAGCGGTATTTTCTAGGCCCTCTCGGCCGGACCCTGACAGCCCTTTGCATTTGACTGACATCATGACATGTAGGATGCACTGAAGTGGGGTAGGTGAGTGCATTTTCTCCTGGTTTACAATACACTCAATCTGCGTGGCTCAGTCTCGTAGGAACGATATTTTATGCATGCTCTCTGACTTCTTCGTAAATTGTTTTTACAGTTGTGCGTTTCTCTCATTCTGTGATAAAAATGTTTGCTCCCCTTCTGCTTTCCAGCTTACTCGTAATTTGTGTTTACGAAATGTGCCAACATTTCCTTGTGGTGTATAAACACCTAGCTCGAATCCGTTAAGTCTTCCCACTATGGAGCAAACCGAATGTTCCGGTGGAGCTTTGCATGTCACCCTGACATCACAGTTAGTTCCATCCGCACACTTCCAATCAATTACGTTCACTTTTGACTTCCTAGGACGTACGATCAGAAGATTCCGGGCATCAGCCTGTATCACATTTGATAAGATTTTCGCAATGCACATGATACTTATTGTGACACCCCCCCACCGGCGCAGCACCAGGTGAGCGAGTCGCTTTGGAAATTCTGGAACTTCTGTTCCTTTTCGTTGGCTATATGCCCAAGCAATCACCACACTGGCACCTTGCGCCAGATGCCAAGCTACTGGTGTTCGAGAGAATATTCGATTCCGTTCGGCCGAGGTAGTTATTAGGACACCTACATACTCTGCCAAAGTACAACAGGGGTGTTCGTGCACCCACTTACTATGCTTCTTTCCTGATTTTCGAATAGAGTTCCGCGCGAAAATATTGGGAACTCTGTTCACATGGACTTGTCTGGACACACGACTGATCACTGAATCGCAGCGCTGGCATGGTCGCTTAAGACGCAGTTCGGATCAGCATAGTACTACCATCATCACAGCCTCCACCAGGATGTCAAGGTCCTCGTCCTCATCGTTACTCTTGCCTTCTTCTTCCTTTTTGGCCTCAAATTAACATTCCTGAGGAATGATACTCTGTAACAACTCAACCCCTTCGAATGTGATTTCACTATGGAAACTTCAAGTTGATTGTGATGAGAGCCACTAGTACTGCGGTCACAAGGCTTGGAACTTTGAGATTAATGAGCCCACATTCTTCGCCGCCCCGGACCAACCAACTGCAAGCTATTTGCATTAGTACTATTATGAAACCTAGAAGCGGTTGATTCATTTGCTGGTTTCCTGCTCAGCATGGAATTCTTTAATTTTTGTCACCGTGATCGGTGGATATTTATACGTCAGGAGTCGAAGCCGCACGGGGATACGCCGGGGAAGGCTATGGTCGATGGATGTGATAAAGCGTGAATGGCTGTACGTCCAAGACTTCAAGACTACGCGACGGCGCCCCTAGCAGACTAACAACAAGCTGCACTGCCGGTGCAAAACATGACTGACTCACGGAACCGTGAGTCCACTAACATTTGCACTGTCATTTTCACAGCCACTCACCATAAAAGGCAAGCCATAGTGGAAAGGGCCATCGGCCCATCCCTGACAGTGACAGAGCGCGACGTGGCTGCCACCGTTCCAAGCCTAACTTGCTACTGGTCCACATGCCAACATAAGCCCTAGCTCACACTTTTTACGATTGAGCACGGCCACGTTCCACTAGCCATGACTACTCACGAACAAGAACACGACGACCCACCTCGCCCTTTTTCCATCGATCTCACCTTAGAACTGGAGCGCCAGCTCGATAATGAATCAAACCCGAACTCGCCAGTAGATGTCACAGGACGTCCTCATTCACTGGATTCTCATGTCCTTGCTTCAATCGTCACTCAACTGAGACTCTCGCTCGCAGATGTTACAAGAGAGCGAGATGAGCTCTCACAGACAGTTGTTGAAATAACAGCCCGCGAGGCAGGAACTACGGACACTCTTAAGCACATGACGGAAAAATGCTCGAAGATGCAGGAGGAACTGGATAGTGCTCGTACAAAGATTAAGGATGACGAAGACACGATATCCATACTCAGGACAAAAGTCGAGGAAAGCAGGTTCGTTTCACACCCATATTATCTCCACAACATGCCGCTCACAGTGCTTCTCAGGCGTGGCCTCATGCGTCTACAGTCTGAAAATCGACGGGCGAGTCAAGTGCCCTCAGCTCTTGACTTGTCTAGAGCGGGTATTCCTTCCTTCAATGGTCCGCCATCCTCTAAGCGCGCATCATTGATTGGATCAGCGACTGGGCGTAGCAATACCCATAAACGAATATCATCAGTTTCCGACAACGCTTTCTCCATCGACAGCTCTCATTTAACATCCCCTATCTCCACTCCAACTCCCGCGACTTTCACCCTTCCCGATGTGCAGAAAAGCAGGTCCCAACAGCCTTCTCACACGAGGAGGGTGTCTGGCATGTTCGGTCGTGGCTCACCACCGCAGTCTCTTTTCCCTTCGGAAGAGTTTGCTGAGTTGGAAATGCTACGCCGGGAGCTCAATGCTGTGAAAGCTGAACTTGATGACGTGAAGCATGAGCTGAGTGAAACAAGCGAGGCCCGCGAAGCTTCAGACACTTGCATCAAAGCTCTACGGGAATTCATTGAAGAGAACCAGGTTGGAGCTGTGCCAAAGAGCCTTCCTTCTTTGCCTGCAGAGGCGAAGAAAGCACCGCCACCACCACCAGCTACTGCTGGGTGGGGATTCAAACTCTGGCGAGCAGATTCCTTGACGCAGAATCCTGTGCTAGCATCTCCATCCCCCGTCGCACCCGCTGCCCACACTGTATCCCCATCCCTATCATCGCTGACGCCCACTGTTCCTCTCTCCAAGAAATTGGGTGATTTCTTCGGTGCTCGTACCACGGCGGCTGCTTCGCCGATGCTGCAACGCGTCGAACAAGACCCGATGTACAATGGCATGTCGGATACGTCGTCCATCGAGGATTCTGTAGCCGAGCCCATCAGCCCCGCAAGCGAGCGTCCACGGCCAGCTGTATACGTACGAGATACCACCAGCGTGACATCTGAGTCATCACGGGATCTTGGTGTCAATCTCGAGGGAAAGCTGCTTCCCCCATGTACCGACGGAACCCTGGCCACTGTTGTCATTTGATTAGTCTAGGCGTTTCTGATGGGGCTCTTCGTGGGAGCCCGGTTATGCGCAATATTAGACATTCGAATTCGTTTTCTAAACTCGAACCTAGTTTGGTCGAGAATTTCTCAAGACAGATACACTTCTTCGCAGATATAGCATATACCTCTGTAATGTACAAAGCACGAGAGCGGGATGGAATATAGGGAGAACAGACTATCGCTCAAATCGGTCAGATATGATTACTGTCCTACTTACATAGATAAATCACTTCAAATTTGTTCGATGTTCAGACAACGCAGAATTGCGTGTATGTCGATAGAAGATGTAAAAATAGGATAAATTTCTATTTCTGACTTTCTCCTCCACACCCCGTCATCTGACCATGAAGCAATTGAGCGCCTTGGCTTGTGAATGAGTTGGCGCCTTGCTGAGAATATCCTCTTTGAAGTCACCCGTCAGAAGCGAACACAACGTTCCCTGTCGACGGCAAGGCGCATACGCAGCCTTCGGGATTATGCTGGGCCCGGTGATGGTAGATAAGTTCAGTGAATTGGGGGTTTTTTTTTACGCAATGTCGTGGAAATGGGCGGAGGCTGCACGTTTGAACATGAAGTGGCGAGGGATAAAGTTTCCGACGAAACGTTGGTGGCGTGCAACCTGAGAAGGATGAAGGAACGTGGTATGTGTACCATGCGTGTATCCCGCCACTAACATTGGCAGCAGAGAAGAGAGGATGTCAGGAGGATGTTAACGTTTCGACGTTAATACTGATAGCTGCTGCAGAATGGGCTCAGCATGATGTGGGGCTGGGCTTCGCTCTGCCCCGCTTCGATCAGCGAATAGGGTTCACTGATAACAAGCTGGTTGCGTGCCCCCCACGCCACTAGCAATGGAAGCATCATTCGGGGTCGCTGCCAGGAATGGTCAACAAAATATATGAGAAAGTAAAGACGTACTAGACACAAGCCGGGTAAGGACAACTCTTTCAAACATCCACGGAATTGCAGTTAGCCCGAGGCAGCTTCGGGATGCGATCTTGGCTAGTCCAGATGGATACTAATCGATGCATCGCAGAGTTTAAGCGACTCATGGTCCGCCAATCGTAATCAGTGCCGATCTAAAGGCATGATCGCGAGAGTGATCAGCTGGCCGTGATTTGATACACCAATCAAGGTAAAGTACAGTTCAGCGCCATTAACAAGTGCCCCTGCTCAGCGTGACCTGTCAGTAGGGTGTAGTAGGTTTCCATGACTGTCTGTCAGACTGAATTAGTGCAAACTCCTGACCACCGGAGGGGCGAAGGCGGACGTAGTGTTTCGGCTTTCAAAAATAAACAGTGAGTATTCCGTAGTTTTCAGTGTGCAGATCTACCGTGATCCATAGACACCGGAGGCTCGTTGTCTAATGAGCTCAAAGTCTTTGAGATGCCGCGACCATGATTTGCGATGATTAACGTACTCGGTCTTTTCGAGATACAAGGTAAAGGGTAATGATTTACTGCCACACGAAGACTGAGATTTCTGCGGTTAGAGATTCAAAGGCGAACAAAGGTAAAACAGTACTTCCCATGGGCTAGTCATCCTGGGTACGGATCTACTGTTATCTTTGCATCACACCGTAGTATGAGGATTGTCAAACAACGGCTATTATGAATGAATACTCACCAGGTGCGTTCGGTTCGACGATCGCGGATGAATGATGAGCTTGGACGATTTGAGTGGAATACATATCCCATCCGCTCATAACGCATGCAAGTTCCCATGTTCGATTGTCACGGACTCCTGCGAAGTCGTCCTAGAAATATCATAATCCCACATCGATAGGACCATAGATCGATATCCGCCTGCGTAGGTCTTGTCACGAGAATGCCTCGAGGCGCGGGGTAAAACCTGGTAGGTAAAATAAACATGAGTGATTGCATTCCGAAATAGTGGAAAGAGATGTGAGCTGAATCGCGATTGTCGATAGTACAAATGTAGAGAATGATTGGGAGATATTTGTTAGCGCATTGCTTCCAAGGACGAATACCTCGAGCTAAAAAAAAATCTGATCTCCGTTCCGATTAGAATCGTCTTCTTGAATGTTAGGATGGCTCTGGATAAGTGAGTGCTAGGAGGTGGCCAATGTCATGAATGTCATCCTATAAGCTCGCTCTTAGCATGGGTGCATTCTTATCCAGTCCTCCCGCTTCTATAAGTATGCAAAATGAGTATGCAGTATGACCTCTAGAACTATTGATAGTGATCAGTGTGAGTAAGTGAAAGAGCGCGACGTTCCCCTTGTATTCTGACGGTGGTGTGCCGCAGAGGGGGTGTCCTTCTCATCTCGTCATCGCCTGTCATGATTTGTCTCTGGCGTCTTCCATGCTTCTTTTCGGACGCTATGAGCGTGTCCGCCGTCAATGCCACAGGGCCAGTGGGTGGTTTACTCCGAAGACGAATTTTGGACGTCGCGTGCAACACTTGTGAATGTTTTGGAATGGTCTGGCCCGTCTTGCTAAGCAAGAGGTACCAGCGGTGACCAGTGACACGTCATGTGTCCTACTATCAGGAGATAATGGAATGAAACATGGAGTACATCAGACGTTTGTACCTGGGGAAGGCTGTCCAAGGGGCCAGAAGCGTAGTATGTCCCGCGCTGAGGTTCACAGTGCCCTCGAGTTACAGACATATGTAGATCCAATTTTCCGATTATTATGAAAGTCACGGAACGGCGGAAAAAAATGATTATCCGCTATGAATTGAATGGCGTAGAGGCCTCGTGTTTTTAAAAATCTTGATAGAAGGATGGAAGTGAAATTGCTATGTGAGGGGTCACGAATGTCGTACACTCACTCCGCGTGCAGGTTGTGAGGTCAGCGACATTGGAATACATCCGTGCCGAGGGGTCGGCAAGGGGGGTGATAGTCCGTTTAATCTACATTTGGAATTGAAAGTTTATGTAATAATCAGCGCGGAATTTAGTTGGACATAGTTCGCATACTCGATTGAAAACTGGCATCACAGTGTGATAATTATGGCCATCTGTCTTCTTTTCTCCTGCCACCAGTCTACATCGCCCTTGGGGCCTCCATATGTTATCATCCCCAGTTTCTCCAAATCGCATGGAGCAAAATCTCTTTGCTGATGCAGCAAAGAAACGCAGAAAAGGCGCTACTCGTCTTTCGTGTGCAGAATGTAGACGGTAAGCCACAGGAACCCATGTATAATCATTACTCAGATGCGATTCACTTGTTTTACAGTCTAAAGTTGCGTTGTGACAGAGCGATTCCTTGTGGCTCATGCGTGAAACGTGGCTGCGGTGCCATCTGTCCAGATGGTACGACTCCAGCTCAACTCAATACAAGCCAACAGGCTGATCATCGATGTCATAGGTTCTTTGACAACTGGCCAGGGGAACAGGTGAGCCGCGCTTGTAGTGCCAGGCCGAGTACGGTCTGATTATGTCTTCCAATCAAGATTCGTCTTGGCATCAACTCAAGAACTTCACGAGAAGATATCAGAACTCTGTCAACGTGTCCGAGATTTAGAAGATGCTCTTCGGCACTCACACTCTCTAGTGTCTACAGATAGGCACACTCTATTGGCCGATGACTTATTGCAAATCAAATCACCCTTGCAGCGCGAGCCTCCAAATAACAGAAACATGCCTCGATGCGAAGCCAAGGAAGAAGAGCAGAACGGCGAGGTTGTTGATGCTTTTGGCTCCTTATCGATCAATGCTTCCGGGGGTGCAAAATACTTTGGCTCCATCGCGAACTCCTGGGTACGTGAATATTCATTCAATGAGGTTGTTGCTATGTCTCATTACGAATGCTCCAGTATTTCCTACAGGTCCGTCCAAGTGGTTTATTTGCCCCTATTGTTTTCTAAATATCTGCAGAATGAAGCAAACGAAGATAACGAGACTGACGGTGATCGTCTCGCTGCACTTCAAACCGTCCTTCCCCCCGACATTCTCGCGCGAAGTGGGGCCTTCCCAATACTGCCCTCATCACACACATCCATTCATGTTGAGAACGTGCGACTAAGAACTCTTGTCTGGTACCTTCCGGAGCACGCCAAAGCTCAAGAGATATGTCAGACCTACTATCGCCTAGGTGCATGGATGTCTGTCCATTTTCTTCTATCGTGGTGAAAATTCTGACTTTTCCCCGAAAGGTACAATCCCATAAGCCAGCAGTGCTTCTACGAAGACATATATCCCCAATTTTACACCCCAAATACCGGCCCGCCCTCCGATGATCCCCTTCTTTCACACAAACTGTCTCTCGTGTTCATGGTTCTCGCGATTGGTACCCTCATGGATGTACACCAACCAGCCTACAACGTCGAAGCCGAGAAATATCACCAATTAGCTCGGGCTGCGCTATTCCAGAGCTCACTGTTCGAAGATCCGACTATTAGTGCCGTTCAAGCTCTTGTAAGCATACCATGACGATTCTTCCGATCACATCATTGTTACACATACGATTTCAGTTCCTCATGACTTTTTACTTTTTCATGTCGGACCGACATGGTTCCAATTCTGGCGCACGATGGGCTATCATGGGAATAGCTATCAAAGTGGCGCAAAGTGTAAGCCGTACATAGCTAAGGGCCTTGGTTTATTATGCTCACCTGTCACTTGGCAGATTGGCCTGCGTACGTAATGTTATCGCACCCCAATGCGGTTTGAGATACTAACGCCACATTCTCATCCATTAGACCGAGATCCCAGTCGGTGGGGAGTGGATCAAAAGGAGACTCTGCGTCGCAGGGAGCTCTTCTGGGAACTATATACATACGACTCGTGGCAGGTGCGCCCCATTTGATTTTGTGGGGGCTATTGATTACTTATGGGAGAACGGTGTTCGCAGTGTCTTACATTTGGTCGACCGGTGTCATTCTACACGGCCCATATGGATTGCAAATTGCCATACTCAACAGATGCGTCAGAGGAAAACATTTGTAAGCTCTTACTCCACGGGGATATCTTACCTTCGATGACCATTACATCACTATCCAGTCCATGCTTGGAAACACCGTTTCGCTTCAGAATGCATGAGTGTTGTTCACGATCAGGCATTTGGTGCCAAAACACCAACGTATGCCACAGTCCTTCAACTTGACCGCAAACTCCGTGCCTTCCCTGTACCCCCAGCGCTGCAGGTTGCCGGTTTTGGCGTCTCCACAGGGTCGGCCGACACGCATTATTCAGAAAGTGTGATGCTCATGTTGCAACGCCATATCGTATTGGCTATTCGGGAAATGAGTGAGTTAAATTTGAAACCTAACTTTGATGATATCGCGGGACTTGCCTCTTGACGATATATCGAGGAAGGGTCCGCAGCACATGCTGACAGTGCCTCCCACATCAGATCTCCTATACCTCCACCGAAGTTTCTTTGCACGTGCCGTAACTGACCACCCAAAAGACCCCCTGGGAAGTCCCTATGGCACCTCGGTCATTGCTGCTTATCGCAGTGCGGGCTCGCTCGTTGCCCTCATGCGCAACCTTCATACTCAACTGAAGGAGCCGAGCGAGCGTATCTGGTTCCTTTGGGGTCACCTGTTCTCTTGCGCTGTACGTATCTTGGACCCTCTTGGATCTCCGCAAATGGCGTTAATTTTCGCATCTTCTTATTTATAGATCGTACTGGGGTCTGTGGTAACCAGATGTCCGTCTATGAGTTTAGCCCCTTCGGCGTTGGTGCAATTGGATTCTGCTTGTGAGTTATTCTCGAAGGCAGCTAGGGGTTTCCGTGCACAGTCCGTATTGGTAAGTGCTTTGCATTTACACCCACTATAGTCATATGTTCTTTGAAGGCTTGGGTAAAACACTGTTACTGACGGTTTCCAACAGGAGGTGATGCTCGGCTTGCGGGAGAAAGCTCATCTCAGCCTCACTGAGCACCGGAAGGGTAAAGTGTCGCCGCTTACTCGTCAACCATCTGAACCATACTCGCCATATGATGACGAAGATGAACTGGTTACGCTCGGAGGGCAGACACGTTTGGTCGCGAAGAGGGATTCACTATCAGCCTCATCCTCGCCCGCGGCAGTCTTTGATCGCTCTCCCACATCTATGAATCCCGTAGTTCCTCTCCCACTCATGTCAGGAAACGCGCATCAAGTGGTGCACCCGAACCTTCTGGCTTACCTACAGACCTTTCCGACCACGGGACAATCGCATAACGCAGGGCCGACATATGCAGATTCATCTGTGTATAGCATGTCTCCTGTCAGAGAAAACGCGCCTCATCACTCGGAAAACTCGGGATACACCGACTCTCAGACACCGATGCAGTCCATGGAGCTTGTCGCAGGGCAATTCCCAAGCTATTTCTCTGTGTTCGATTATGGTCTCAGTAGCGAGGCAAATTACTCGCAAATGAACGGGCAGATATCGACAGGTACACGCCGCGACTCTCCAGAAAGTACAATGCACAACACTTGGCAAGACTTTGTGGCACAAAGTGGTCTCGGGATGGGATCGTAGTGCAAGTGGGTGTCAGGCAAAGGAGGAAATTTCTCGTCCTGCCTATCCTGATGCTTGGGCGATTCTACGGGTTGATACCGCCCGCTTCCTGCTTTATCTGATGGACTATAAATATGGTAAGATGTACATATACTAACTAGGTGTCTCGTCTCATACTGTTTGCTACGTCATAGTTGTCATTCTTGTCCTGATACCATTTTTACTTTGATATTCTTCTCATCAGTTTTCTTGTATGATGCCTCGTCATTTCTTGATATCTTAATACTAGTACTATGATATCTGAATCAGAGCATGCATTGCTTGGTGTCATGTGGTCGGAACATTGTTTAGTCTTGTTTGGCAGACGGGGGCACAACTCCCTCTAGCTAATCACCAAGTTGCACACACCGCCACAACTGGAGAAATAACTCTTCATATTTCAATCTCTCACTTCTCTTTTTTAGTCTCATGGTAATCTGTGGGTCCTCCTCGAAAACAGGTTTTGGTCGTCGACCTGTGAGCTAGTCCTCAATAAACATGGTTCCAACTAACGTGGGTGGCAGATACAAAGAAAGGTTGTAGTATGCGGGGATGGCGCTTGCGGTATGACCTTTTCCTACTTCACTCATTGAGACTAAACACTAGCTGGTCTGATAGGTAAAACATCATTATTGAATGTCTTCACGAGAGGTTTCTTCACTCAAGTCTAGTGAGCACTTCACCCTATGTTTTGCTTGGCGACTGACTGCGTCGGTAGCGAGCCGACCGTCTTTGAGAACTACGTGCATGATATATATGTGGAGGACCAGTTAGTCGAGCTCAGCTTATGGGACACCGCCGGTGAGCAAATGCGTAGATCATGCCTCTATCTGTTCTCTGTAACATCTAACATTCGAAGGGCTCATTAGGACAGGAGGAGTTTGACCGGCTACGATCGCTAAGCTACGCAGAAACGCATGTTGTCATGATTTGTTTCTCTGTCAGTTGCAAAAGCTCATCAATTCCTTGGGACATCGAGACTCATGCTGTCTTCACAGGTTGACAACCCAACATCACTGGAGAACGTCGAGTCGAAGGTACATGCGCTCCTGTTCCCCATAGTTCGTCTGGCTGAATTTCTTTGGGCAGTGGATCGATGAAATAATAGAATACTGTCCAGGCGTAAAGGTGTGCAGTGATTTTTGCATCTTTTTCCGTCGCTGGCTAATTCTCGTAATAGCTTGTCCTAGTCGGTCAGTCGTACCTTAACAACCTTACTTTACAACATGATCTGACACGCGATAGCCCTTAAATGCGACCTTCGGGACGACCGTACTGTTCGTGATCGACTTGCTCGATATGGAGCTCATGCAGTGCAGTATGAGGAGGGTCTTGCAGTTGCCCGTCGAATACGAGCATCACGGTATCTTGGTGCCTGACATTCCTTTTTACCTATTCGTTCGTGTGAGCTGACTCGATCATCACAGAATGTAGTTCGAAGCACAACAGAGGTGTTTCGGAGGTCTTCTATGAGGCTGCACGCGTGTCCTTGAGCACGCGGGCAAAGGGGTCTGGGTCTGGGTGCGTGATGATGTGATAGCAATATCACATTGGATACATATGTTCATAGTTTATCTCGGACTTTTCAGAGCTGTGCTCGCATTCATGCTGTATTTTTACATTACTACTCCACTAATAACATGACACTCATTATTTATCAAGCAATGCATGGGATATACGAATCAATACCCGTTGTATAGTGCAACAACGAAGCAATATGGGCGATATAGATGATGCATGAGTGAAATATACCACAACAACAAATGGCGTGATCATAACAAGGTGGTGGCACAAAGAATTACAACAAAGAAATCGTGAGTTGGCGCTCGAAAAATTGCGTCGTCAGCAATTGACGGCATTTTGAAGTCAGTACTGTTCATATGTTAAGGGGTGGGACGGAAGAAGGGGAACTGAAAAAGTTGGTGCGCTGCACGGACCCAGTACTTCGTGACTTCATGTTAGGATGGTGGTTGTGATGATGATACTGATGGTGGTGGTGGTGGACGGGCCCGTGAGTCTTGCGTTTCAACATCTTCATCTCGCGGCGAGACTCTTTGCGAGTTTTGTGAGGAGGCTGTTGATTATGGGAAGGTTGATTGTGTAGCACGTGGGTAGGGGTGCGATCGCCGTCGCGGACGGGAAGAAGTACAGGAGATATGACGACCGATCGGTTTTTGCCGGGAGTCGCCTTTGGAGGCGGTCCCTTATCGTGCCAGAGCATGGTGCTGAGAGGACTACTTTTCATGACATTACTGTAGGGCAGTACGTCAGATGTGGCGGTCTTTGGAGGTTCGGATGCCCAGCCAGGAGACGAGGGGATATCATTGGAGGATGCCGCCGACTCGCGAGTAAAACGGAAAGTACCGACAGGAACTCGGTCCCAGCGACTTAGGCTCTGCAAATGACGATGGAGTTCGCCTTCGCTCGCTGTACAGTTCCCTAGTGACATCTCCGGTTCAGAGTCGAGATAGGACGAGTCTAGCACATCGTCGAGTTCAATCGGCTCTGCGAGTGAGGGCTCGGGGGTGGTTTGTGACGAGGGTTCATCGGACGACGAAGGAGGGGGTAGGGCAGAAGACGGGGTGAAAATGGTGAGTCGAGATGTGCGACCACGGACGTCCATCATCTAACATGCCAAGTTAATAGGACAACAAATCACGTCATATAAAATACATACGCTACTGAAACTTCCACCGCTGCCAGAATCAATGCGCCTGTGTCTGTGAGCGAGGCGAGGGAAGGGAGATGGAACATCTTTGTTCGACCCAGTGAGAATGGCCGTCTTCTGCATGACATCGGGGGCTTGCTCAAAGTGTCCCATAATGGGAACACCACCTCGAGATATTCTCCGAATGGGACTGGGTGCGCTTCCTTCGCCGCTGTCCGTCTGAGAGTGGTCCGAGTCATCGCAGAAGACCTTTCTGGCGAGAATGTCGGCGGGTCGAGGGGACTTACGGTGGTGCGACGTGGTTGATCGGCGATTGTAAGGTGCAGGCGAGACTGTGGGGCTGACGGTAAATGATGGATTGATGGAAGACACGCTCGTAGGCCAACGGAAAAGCCTCATGGCGCGCGACGTTGGTAAGCCGCTGGCGTCAACGAGTTCCTCTTCCGTGGTCTCACCATCACTGATACCAATTACGGAGTCGATCTCCTCGTCGCCATCGCCGCCACCGACCATTCCCATTTCTGACCCCATCTCCACATCGCTATCCTGGCTGATGGATGCGGTATCCGAAGCCAACAGTTGTGCAGCGGTGGCCTCAAAGGCAAGATCCAAAACGCCTTGACCATCATCACAACCATTGGTAAAAACAATCTGACCATCCCATCCCTCCATCATCTCAAGGTCCGTACTACGCTGCAGGCTGCTAATGCTACTTGCCATTACATCGGCCTGAGCGTCTTGAGGATCAGCAGGCTCATCTCCTGACGAGCTGTCATCGGAGTTGGTATCAGAAAGATTGTCGAAGAAGATGTCAGCGTCGAAGCTCGATTCCTCATCATCCGACCAACCAGTCGCAAGGCCGGTGTAAATGACGCTAGGGGCCTGACCATCTGTCTCCTCATCTTCCTCCTCATCACACAGTTCTTCGTCCTCATCCTCGTCCTCATCCTCCGTAAGATCATCACTCTCGCCATCCATGTCGACATCGCTGAGGCCGACACTTTTTTTGCGCGGGCGAATGACCCAATTATTATTATTATTATTATGCGCATCCTTGCGCCGATGAGACTCGTCGCCTAAAAGCTCGCGACGAACGCGTGCTTTGTCATGACGTCTCTGCTCCGCAAGAATATAGCTGTCCTCCTCTGCCTCCAAAGAGGAATCAGAGTCGAAACTTGCTGATTCACTGCCCGAGTCAGAGGAATCTGATGCCGACGACCGCGATAAATCTGAAGCAGCGACGAAAGTCGGAAATTGTCCAGACTCAGCATCGTCGTCGTCGTCTAGATCATCAGCACTGTGATCGCCATGATCAGAAGCTGACCCGCCACCGAATAGGGCCTGCTTCTTCTTCTTGTTTTTCGAACCCGAGACCTTCTTTGGGATTGTGCCTTGGGCCTTAGTGTTTTGGGGAGGCCTCGAGGACTTAAAATTTGTCCTCGGCTGTTTAGCACTCCTGATATTGGAGCGTGGGCCTTTTAATGCACCTGGTTTATGTGCACGAAGAGATTGTGATGGGAGATGTGATTGTGATTGTGGCAACGTGTTGGCCTCGTTGCCGCGAATTTGCCGGTCTGCTGCCGCAGTCCTGGACGGGTTTCGCGCATCGACGGTACCCATCGATGGACGTCCTTTGCGCTTGTGATTTGTTGAATCTTGGGACGTATAGTGACCATGGCCAATGGTGCTTGACAAAGCGAGATGCTGAGCCTGTCCGAGGGTAGACACGGCTCCCGATCCCGTGATGTTGGATGATACGGTGGACACTCCATCTGCACGAGATTTCTTGCTTTGCGATGTTAGTACGCGTGCTTTGTTCTGCATACTCGCTGGGACGGTGAATTTGATTTTTAGCGACGGCATTACGGGAACGTGAGCGGTAGAGGATGAAGCGACAACAGGACGCGCAAGTCCATTGCCTGTGATCGGTGCAGGCGGGGGGCGCGGTTTGTTGTCGCAGGTGCAATCTCCATCGCACACTGGACATATGTCGCTGTCGTCCTCGTCGTCTGGAGAGAGGGAATTTACGGCGGCGCCTGCGGAATGGATGAGGGAAGGAGACATCGCTGGGGGTGATTGTTTTTGATAATCTAAGATGATATGTGAGTAAATGTACGTATAAATGAGGGATAGGGAGAGGACAATAGTAGGAGATAAAATGATGATCCACTTGAACTGCCCTTGACATATTCACAGAAGCAAATGGAAAATAATGCAAATACGGGATATTCCTGAGAAGACACGCGTATAAAGCAAGTAAGAATCAGACTAGCCATGGGTTGGGCTATCATATTACATGTAAAGAGATCAGTACCTAGTATCGACAAGCGATAGATTTTGTCGCGTGACAGATCATTGGCTCAAAAGAACAAGTCCGGATCCGAAATGAGAAGCACTCACTGGAGACACGATTTCTGTGCATCTTTTGACTGCAAATAACATGGATAAGATATAGACTCCAGATTGGCTGTTCTCTGCAGCTTGTTAGCACTCAATACTGGTAGCGGCAATGGGCCACTGTACGACTGTCGCTGGTGACGGTGGTGAAGGGAGAAGAAATATTTTGCTCAATATAATTTTGACCCATCAACTTCCCGCGTCCGTAATGATTACATAACAAGACTCATTGAAAATGACAACCGTGCCGGGCCTTGGCCAGCTGATCATTTTCATTCATGCAGCGTGAGTTCATGGCTGTAGACTACAACGACAAGAGACTGAAAATTCCATTGTAACAGGCATCTCTCTCGCGGAACAGATCGCTCAGCTTGAGGACGCTGCACCTGTAGGCAAGCGCTACGGCACAGCTGTTCATCATTCACTTCTAACTTTGCCGTTTGTAGATTTCGACCCAGAAAACGAAATTACAGCCCATGATCCGGAAGATAATGATCTTGAGGATGACACCAGCGGTGCACGCGATCACTACATTGATGTCGGGTAAGTTTCGACCTTCAATGTTGCTCTGATCCTATCTTCAAGTCCTCGTCAGGCCCTCTGGGTTACGCAAATTGCAAGACAGCATAGCTGACCCAAAATATGATGGCATAAAGACATCTCGAAAGAAATTGATGGAATATGACGGCAGCGACTATGGCAGTGAGGGGGACGACGACGAGACCGACGGTGAACTGGAGCGCGACGAAGACGAGGAAGTATTAGACAACGAAGTCCCATCTTCTCAAAGCGAACCGGAGAGCGAACCGGATGCTCCAACATTGATTTCTACAACATTTGCAGCCAAAAGCACGACGTCATATGAGGATCCAAAGCACACCGAGAATCTTTCTTCGACATTGCGCAAAACGCGTGACGAGGACCGCAAAAAAGGGAAGGCCGTTTCGAAACAAATTGTGCGGTTAGTTATGCTTTTTATCTTGGTTTTACTGACTACGTTCGAAGGCATTGTGGGACTCGCTACTTGACGCACGTATCCGTCTGCAGAGGGCCGTTTCTGCAGGAAATCGGCTCCCACCGGTTAGTATGCCGATTAATTTCTCAGTACTTCCCCCTCACCTCCACGCAGCTTGCAGATTACGATGATGTCCAGCCATCATTAGTAAAGGTGCTGGCAGAGGCACAGCTTCTGTCCGATGAATTGTTTCACCTGCAGGAGGTATGTTTAATGAATCGCCACCACCCTGCTCCCCCTTATCAACGTTTACCCACTTTTCACAGGCCTTACTATCTACCAATGAGGCAATCGCTCCTCCTCCTCGGAAACGGCATAAAACTGGCGATGTGAGATCTGTAAAAGATTTTACTTCAGAATTTCGGGAAGCCACGCAGGCAGCAGTATCTGTGGAGCACATGTATTTCCGTTTGCTTTGTCGACCGCTCCATACTGGCTAATGAAACACGGCAGTTTCCATCCTCATCTCATCCAGACTTTGAACAAGTGGTCAAGCAAAATTCAGGCGGTTGCCCCCTCTGTGCTGCTGCCTTCAAATCGCAATGCATTCTCAAAGTCGTCGCAAGCATTGAAGTCCGCTTCTCAGCTTATTGATGAAACGCTTGTGGATCACGATAAGGTTCTTCAACGGACAAGGATCTATCGGGGTAAAGGATCTCGAATAGGGGCTGATAAACGTGGCGGAGGTGACGAGCAGGAGGTTCAAGGTGATCCAGAGGTGTTTGACGATACGGATTTTTATCATCAACTGTTACGAGACGTCATTGATACCCGCGGCAACGGAGGCAACGAGGATTGGATGGAAGTTCAAAAGCAGAAAAAGGCCAAGAAGCATGTCGATACCAAGGCCAGTAAAGGTCGCAAGTTACGGTCAGTAAATCTATTAGTTTTCTGCTCCAAGATGCTCATCTCGCACAGATACGAGGTACACGAAAAGATTCAAAACTTCATGGTTCCAGTCACAACGCAAGGCAGCTGGCACGAGGAACAGATTGACGAATTGTTTGCTTCTTTGCTTGGAAAAGGATTCGAAAATTCTATGCAAGGCGCAGACGATAGGATGGATGAAGATACCTCGATGCGAGAACACATTGATGCCGCCCTGAAGAGCGGCTTCAGAGTTTTTGGGTAGTCTACCATGTACACATAGTGCCCTGTGTTCTGCCCTTCGATTTATCACATTTTTAAGTCATACGTATGAGGCACATCCAAATATAGACGCTCGATGACAGTGACGTTCTCAGTGAACAATCACAGCCCAAAACGCAGTTGTTGACCGTTCATTGAACAGCCTTTTTTTGACATTCTGCTGCTTGCGACATCTTCTTGCACAGGTAGTCTGCCTCAGAGACCTTCTTGGGGTCAGCGTTTGTTCTAGTTCAAATTGGACTTGCAGAACCGTACCACACCAAGCTCCTCAGCTGACCCGACGATACACATAGCTGGAACATTGACATGGATAATTTCGAGGACGAGAACCCGTTCGAGACCGATGTTGATCGTGTACCTTCCGAAACGTCATCCACATCGAAGGTGAACATATCTGCGCCTTCTTCTCCCCGCCATCCGGCTCGGGTGCTCTCACCGACAAGTCCAACACTGAGTCGTCCATTTCCTTCCTCTGGAACCAACAGGCATCCACAGACATCATACAAGAGTGACTTTTGCTGTGGACGAGATCAGTGGTTGCACTCTGGGGAGGACCTCGAGATTCTTGTGCGTGGCTCTTTCAGTCGTACATGTCTAGATGAACTCGCTAATAAGGAGCTCACACGATAAGATAATGGATGCGCAGAAGACGTCTTTGAACTCGAACACGCCCTATATTACCTACATTATTCGTGCAGGCGTAAGTGCAACACACTTCTCAATTGGATGCACCCTCCTAACTTTACGAGATAGAATGCGGAAGCGAGACATCGGTACTCGGAATTCGAGTCCCTGAGGTCAAGCCTCGTGAAGTTGTATCCGACCATCATTATTCCACCAATTCCATCAAAGCAAACTATTGGTGACTATGCCACAAAGCAGGCAAAGGCCAAGGAGGATGCTGCGATGATCGCACGCCGGAAGCGAATGTTGCAGACCTTCTTGAATCGCATTGCTCGGCATCCTATCTTGTCGAACGAGCATGTATTTCATCGTTTTCTCGACGGTGAAGTATCTTGGGTCTGTGAACTTTATTTTAACCTACTGGCATCTGATTGACTGGTTGAATAGACGGAAGTGCTACATTCACCTCCTTTGTCCCTCCTTCCGAAGAACACCCTCAAAGCACCTTCACATAATCCGACAGATCAGAGCGCCGCTTCTGCTTACGCTGCCCTTCCAAATCCATCAGCAACGCACCCGTTGAGAAACCCTGATCAGCGGTCCGTAGACTCTGAGATATTCACCAATAAGTTCGCAAACCATCTGAGTGGACCAATGGAGAAGGTTACTCGGAGGACCTTGAAGCGATGGTCAGGTGCGATCGACGTCATAAATCGGACAACTGAACTATTAATGACCTTGTGTAATGTTAGAGAATGCTCAGGATTACTCAGAACTTGGCGCTGCTCTCAACGGATACAGCTTGAACGAAAGTGGCGCACTGGCCGCTGCCATGGAGAAGACGGGACAAGCTGTTGACACGACGTACATGTCAACAACTAGACTTGTGCGTCTGCCCTTTTCTGTTCAAAGTCACCCACTCACTCCTTCATAGCTCCAGGAACTTGAACAGAACTTTTCCGAGCCTCTCCATGAGTACGCACAATTCGCAGTGATCATCAAAAAGCTGCTCTCCTATCGTCACCAAAAGCACGTTCAATATGAGATGACACAGGATGCGTTGGAAAACAAGCGCGAGATGCTAGAAGAATACGAAAAGAGCGAACGAGAGGCAAAGAGACTGGATGAGGCGTTGTCCAAAGGTCGTGTTAATGGCCTGCGGTCACCAGGCAGCCCTGCTGAGGGCGAAGAAGGTCAAAGTCAATCCCAAAGCCTGCCTCAAGATGAGGCTGAGGAGCCGGGGTCAGCATACCTGCCTCCGCACCCAGGACCCAATCCATACAAACGGCGAGCACCTGGTATGGGGTTTTTGAATGCTCTCAGTTACACGCTCCATGGGATGATGGACGTTGATCCCGAAACGGCGCGTCGTAGTAGCATCAGCAAGACGCGGGAGACCATCTCACAGGTATACCTTTGCTATTTCCCCTGTTGCTCGTCATTCAACTGACTGCATTTTACTATAGCTGGAAGATGCGCTGCACCTCTCAGCACAGGATCTCAAGTACTCAAGTTCTACGATCCAGGCCGATCTAGACCGCTTCCAGCGACAGAAAGTTGCCGATTTAAGGGAGATGACTATCAGCATGGCTAGAATTCACAGGGACTGGTGCAAAAAGGTAAGTTCCATTTCGACTATTCCAGAATTTAGCTTTAATGGTCACAGAACCTCGAGGCTTGGCAAGCGGCGAAGAAGGAGATTGAGAAAATTCCAGACCACCCGAATAAGAGACCTCCTTCTCCAGAAGTACGTCCTGTCCCTGGCCCATCGGGCTTACGCAGGGACTCGACTGCCACAGTCAATGGGCGGTGATAATGGGATATACATGATATTATTATCAGGTGTTCCTAGTCTTTTCTCTGGAACACCTCGGGGACGTTTTCCTCGCGCTTTGGCCGAGAATTTTTTTCGGTCGTATTTTAATTTCTTTCTCGCCTACAGACATCGTCGGATATACTTCTCAAATCATATTAAAACGCTCTGGAATTTATTTCACCCCTGAATTTTCATGCAGTAGCTCCGCGAGTCTTCGCGAAAGAATTTCATTCAGTCGCTGGGATGAGCGCCTACCACACTTCATGGAAGCTTCATGCTCATGGCATATTTCATAAACGCGCTTAGCCCAGGGGTGGAAGTGATTTATGTAAGTCAGTAACAATCACTTAAAGCATTCAAAGAAACGACAAGACATGATATTATTAAAGCAAATATACTGCAGTCCAACGATGAGAAAAATCATGCAGTAAGAGAATGCGAAAAGAGAACATAATGTTTGGGCATGCTAGGTTAACGAAGGTAGGAGTGCAAGGAGAGTAACTGACGCCGTCAGGTAATAATAGCTAGCAATTAGAAAGGGAATCGATATGAAATAGGTATACGTAGTCGAAGGTCACGGGAAGCCCTTGAAGGCAATAATACATACATATTTCTAAAGTGTCTCGTCGAACGGTCGTCAAAACTTGTGCTGTACATTGACACGTTGTATTCATTCAAGCCGTTAACGCAATGAGGGGTGGTGTATTTGGTGCTGACTGCGAAGCCGAAGACGAATTGGAAGCTCCAACAGAATCCTCAGTTGGTTTACGGCGGATGCGTTTGTGCTGTCCTCGACGAGATTCTGTGGGATACTCGCATTTCATCCGACGTCGTGCACATTGGCTGAAGAAGTAGTCAGAAAGAGGAAATTAGAGCCCATCAGGACAGCGCTTACTTGCAGGTCTGGTCTGGGCTATGGGCAGGGGGTCTGCCACAAGCTATTTTTCTTTCTCTGCAGAATAGGCAAGCCAAGGCTTGCTTCTTCTGCTCACCGGTCTTCCTTGAGGCACTGACTTTCATGACAGGCTCCACTGGCGCTGACCACGTTGCAGAGACGCTTGAAATGGTCTGAGAATGGCGGGCGATCTCCTCGGAGCGATGGGGCCTCTTGTTGGCCTGATGGGCCGCCGGTCGCCCTTCTTCACGTAATAGTAGTGAATCTGGTGAAAGCGACTGTCTAAAAGGGCGAGCGGGGGTCCGCAGGAGGCTTTGTGACTCGCCACTGCGTGATGAACCCTGAGGAAGGTGACGTTCACGCACAACTCTATTTTGAGAAGGAACAATCATGTGTGACTGAGGAAGGTATCTTGAATCTTGGACGGATGTACGAGCGTCAAGTTGCTAAAATTTCGATCGTCAGATCATCAATTGTGGATGGCAAGTAACAAGCGCTGGTACCTGATCAACAAAGACCTCCTCATTCATGGCTTCTGATGAGCGCTTTCTGGCAGGGGTAAAATTGCTGTTTTGCATAGGGCTCTGATGAGGGGTCGCGGGTCCGCTCAAGGTAGCAGACGTGTTGCGAGTTCGTGAAGTAGACCCTCCAAACAACGATGACGCGCTTGCGAGAAAATCATCGCTGAGACGCGCGATCGTTGCCCGGTACTCTGACGACTGGGCAGCTGCGACATGAATAGAGCTATTTCTGACATCTTGTGCCCAGCTCGGGGGATACGACGGTTTTCTATCAGAAGAATATGTCGGGATGCTGGGATACGCTGCTGCGTCATGAAATTCAGTGGACGCCTGGATAAATTCCGGGTGAGTTGATCGTTCGATAACAAATTACGGCTTCACTGTACTCACTGGACACGACGAATCTGACGATACAGAATGGATAGAGGAAGAGGTGAAATTGTCAAACGCTTGGGGGTGATATTCATGAACAGGTGTCTGAATTAATTGTTGCTCGCCCTGCAGGTCTGTCATCGCGAGCATCATGTTGTCGGGAATGTAATACGAATAAGGTTGATAGGGAGCATAATCGTAATGCGTAGAAATAGAGAGGCTAGTATCATAGTACTGGTCCCCATCGTGATAGTTGCAGTGCTCCATCGCAGAATAACGGTCGAAAGTGTCGTGGACGTGCGGGGGCATAAGAAACACGGTTGGACAGAGAAGGAAAGTGCAAAACGGAAGCAAACTTCTGACAATTGATGCCGTGGAAGAACTTTAGGCTAAATCAGTACCTGAGTGGAACCCGAACGGGGGGGAGAGCTTTATGGTGGACTATCCGGAATCACTTGCAACTTGGTAGATATATACCGATTCACTGGTCCACGATATGTGCATGTAATGGCAGGCCATACTAGGCCTAGGGCATTCTATACAGTAAATCCATAAGGCAAGCAGCACTGCGCTTCGCGCTTGTATCAGGTAAGGAACGCCCATAATGTAATCAATAACAATGCATAACGAATCGACGGTGAAAATGAATGATTCACTTCCACCGTGATCAAGCCATATCGACATGGTGAAATTATGTTTAGGGGCCTGTTTTCTACTCGCCAAGCCGGTTGTCTCCTTCTCGCGGAGGCTCCGCTGGGGCATACTTGATTGGCTGCCACAGACGAAGAATGAAGAGTGACCAAAAGCGTTGTAATGACCTCGCGCTAATAGTTGGGTTTGCATCCAGACACGGGATATGAGGGAGAAAATTATGATACACGCTTGAGGGTGCTGATACTCATTCAGCATCTGCGTTGTAGCACAACATGATGTGAAAGGTGTCTCCGCGCGCAAGCGAGGGATTTCCATTCGGGGAATGCGGCTCCTCGCTGGAGACCGTTGTACCGTTGTACAAGGGGACGACCACACTTCATCTACAAGTCCACACAACGAGGAAAAGCAATGCATCACCCCTAGACCTTGAGAAGACCATGTTGCGTGACCTCACGGGTTCCATCAAGTTTCTGCGGATCAAGTGGTGCAGAAAGGAGCTGGACACACAGCATTATCACTGAGATTGGCAGCTCACCGCAAGGGCGAGTACTGCATTATTAGGGTGATTGCCGGCAGGCATGCGGCTCCACAAGATCTCGAGGAATTCAACTTGCGTCATGAATGCTGGGGTCCCCAAAACTGACAACAGCTGGGGCTTTACGGTCAGGCGAAACAATATTTAGTAGTCGTTGTCTTTGTTCCTCCGTGAAAAATGGAAGCTGAAAAATTGCCGCGTGGACCGGGATTTCTTTAAGCCCTTAAAGGGGCACAAAGGCTAACTCATCAGCTTGTTTTCCCCCTCGAGTGATGCAAATTAGACCCGAGGTCCCTCGCATAACATTGTGCGCAACGATGACATTATTGCTATGGTACCTATTAATGAGCGTTAAAAATGTTACAAGCATACCCGGATACATACTTAGGCTTTGTTTAAACAATTAATACGTCCGCGTCGTGATGTAGCCATCAAAGTCAGAGATGTGCACAGTGACTCATCCTTCGCTGCAGCATGTATGTGACATGCATTCTGGACGCAGGGGAAAAAAGAACTTCGAAGTGAAAAATTAAAGATCAAAGAAGCATACTTAGCAATGGCGGTCTGCTTTGCTTGTAGACAGGCCGGCAACGCCAGACAAACGGCAGGATGCTGGAAACTACGCCATGTACACAAGTAAAACAGCACGCAGACCTTGTGTGATGAAACAGAATTATGTGAAATCTGGATGAGATTCACGCCGTTCTGTTGCGCCATAGATTGATCTGAGCCGATTACTGTGCGCCATTGCGGTGATGAAGAAGAATGTCCCTCCGCATCGGGGGGACATGTCACGAAATCGAGTTCCTGTTTCTATCAGATTGAACGAGACTCCTGGCCCAGGCACTGAAGCATTCCTGCTAGTGATGGAAGGTGGAAGATTGAGGAGTAACGTTATCTCCTTCGCTCCAGAGAACGTTCGCAGAATTAATGGTTCGGATCTGCCTGCACGCAGCGCTTCAGCAGTAAGTTCAATGAACGGCCGGATAAGCTTCTTCTATGCAACTTTTATGACTCAATAAGTCTAACCTGATAAAAGCACTAGGTGGCTGTGCAGCTTGCATGTGTTCATCTTTGTAAGTATTGAACCCCACACTCGGTTAAGTGAATTCAGGTTCGAAACTTGAACTTTCAATACTAATAAGCAGCTAGGCAGCGTCATGGCGTCATGGATACCCACTGTTGCTGCAGTTGGAATGGCCATTGGACCCCCATTAGTTTATGTCGATCAAGCTGTGTCTATCGTTCGTAAAAAGTGCGGTTTTTTATGTTCCTGTCAATGCACGGTTTGCTTGACTCTTCACCTAGGGACTCAACAGGCTTCTCTCGTGATGTCTGCGCCATTTTGTGAGCTCTCTGACATCACTCTGCTGCACCTTGCAGCGCTGACACGATTCCGCACCCTGCAACCCTTCCCTTGTTTCACCGAAGGCTAATTGCAAACATAACTCGATGTTTTTTCTGGTTGGGCGATCACTTTGAGCTTGCCCTGCTCATGCAGTCAATTTTAATGATAATAGCGCAGGTATGGTTGTACGTTGTGGCCTCGCTGCATGTGGCGAGCTGACTATCACATCAGCTGGCCTTGCTCTACATTTGCGTTCGATACCGCCCACGCGTGAGCCCTGAAAACTTCGGGGCGTCGTCCCGTCCCCTTTCATTTTGGCAATGGCATACATATGCTCAATATATCGAGTTTCTTGCTGGGTACATGTGAGCGTTAGCCGTAATTTCTGCTCTTTCTACTTCATCGAGCCGTCCAGTTTATGTTCAGCGATACTGTTCTTGATCTTTAGTCGATCGGAGTTATACGTTATGATACTAGGGTTTGTTGCCTTGGGACTAGAGAGCACACTGCCTATTCCGCAGTTGATCAGGTAATCGACATCTGACGTCCACACGTTTGATTGACATTCCCTCGTGCAGTAATTACAAACAGCGATCACTGTATGGCTTCCGTGCTTCAACTCTCCTTGGATGGGTGGGGGGTGACTCGTTCAAGTAAGTTCTCCCGATACATTGCCCTGCTCCAGCGCCTTGACGTCGGGTCAGGACTGTGTATTTTTTCCTTCAGGGCTCACCCCTGCAGTTCAAGGTATGCGCAGTGTTCCAATTGTCGGTAGACTGTGGTAAGCATCTCTCCACTCCACGAGTTGCAACATATAACTAAGCGTTTTCCAAAGCCATCATCATACAACGTCTTTACTATGGCAATGCAGCTCCACCGGCAACGCTCGAAGAGGGGGATGATCTTGAGCAGGAAGCTTTAGCACTGTCAGAAGAATAGAGTAGAGTGTTTGGCGGAATGTGATTTATGTACTTACATGCTTCCTACTTATGTGTTATTTTGTTGGTTTTCCCGCAGTTTGGTCGTTTGCAAGCGAGAGACAAATAAAGGTAAACTCTTATTACCTTCGCTAACCCAACACCCACGTCTCCCTCAACTGCGCCGCGTCCGGCTTTCACTTCTGCGCTATGACTGATATTTCGAAGCCCATCACATTCTGCGAGCATCTTCAGCTCTCAAGCTTGGCCATACAGCCAAGTTCAATTGGCTTTCAGGTACGCGCAACCCATTTGGCATCGTTGTTAGCAGAAGGAGACTCAACTATCCATGTGCGCTGGGCTTTATTATAATGTTGCAGGTGAGTGTCGAGTGTGCAGCTGCGCTCTAAACGAGATGACTGATCGCGTGGGCTCGCGTTTCATAGACCCTGACCCTGGAGTCCGACCACTTCATTTGTGTACGAGAGAAGATTAATGAGCAAAATCAAGTCGTTATCATCGACCTTGCGGATGCCAATAATGTCCTACGAAGACCGATAAGTGCAGATTCTGCCATAATGCACCCTCGCAACAAAATTCTCGCCTTGAAGGGTACGGTTGTGTGTGCATTTCAATGGAGGGAATTGCTTAAAGTTCCCACTCTAGCTGCCCGAACGCTTCAAATTTTCAACATTGAAACTAAGCAAAAAGTCAAGTCACATGTCAACGCAGAAGATGTTGTGTTTTGGAAGTGGGTCTCAGATACCACCATCGGTATGGTCACCGACACGGCTGTGTACCACTGGAGCATTTCGGACCAGACTTCCCCGCCCCAGAAAGTATTCGATCGACATGCGACATTGACTGGTGCTCAAATTATCAACTATCGTATGACTCCGGACGAGAAATGGTTGGTTCTCATCGGCATCACTGGCAACACGACAAATCCCTCGGCTTTCAAGGTCAAAGGTGCAATGCAGCTGTATAGTCGTGAACGAGGCGTCAGTCAACCTATCGAGGGGCATGCGGCTACTTTTTCGGAGCTGAAACTTGACGGGCACCAACACGTCACCAAACTGTTTGCGTTTGCAGTTAGGACAGCGACAGGTGCTAAGGTTTGTTTCCTTGTGACTGCGAAGCGTGCGGAATACTCAACATCTTACTAGCTTCATGTCGTCGAAATTGACCACACAGCTCCTGATCCTCCCTTTGCGAAGAAGGCGGTAGATGTCTACTTCCCTCCAGAGGCTACCAACGATTTCCCAGTGGCAATGCAAGTGTCGAAGAAACATGGCATCATTTTCCTGGTTACGAAATACGGTTTCATTCACCTTTATGACCTGGATAGCGGTGCATGTGTGTACATGAACCGCATCTCTGGTGACACGATTTTCGTTACTGCTGAGCATGAAGCGTCGAATGGTATCATCGGTGTCAACAAGAAGGGTCAAGTTCTTTCGGTCAGCGTTGACGAGCAGACTATCATTCCGTACATTTTGACCACCCTCAATAACACGGAGCTTGCTTTCAAGCTTGCCAGTCGTGCAAATCTCCCTGGCGCGGATGACCTTTACATTAAGCAGTACCAGCAATTGTTCTCTAGTGGACAGTACAGCGAGGCCGCAAAAGTTGCTGCGAACTCTCCGAGGGTAGGTCTCAAATTGTCGAATATTCTCTTCTTATATATGTTGCCACGCAGGGTATACTCCGGACTGCGCAAGTCATCGAGTCCTTCAAACAAGCTCCAGCGCCTCCTGGGGGCCTGTCACCGATTTTGCAGTATTTCGGTATTTTGTTGGAGAAGGGCGAGCTCAACCACCATGAGTCCCTCGAACTCGCGCGCCCGGTGTTACAACAGGGAAGGAAACAACTGCTTGAAAAGTGGCTCAAGGAGAACAAGGTGAGGTTATTCTTCCTTGTGTTTTTCTCTTGCTCAAGTTTCCTTTGAAGCTCACATGCAGCGAGGAATTGGGGGACATTGTGCGGTTACATGACATGACATTGGCGCTGAGCGTCTACCTACGAGCGAATGTCCCCAACAAGGTCATTGCTTGCTTCGCGGAGACTGGACAAACTGAGAAGATCGTCCTATACTCGAAGAAAGTTGGCTACACCCCGGATTATATTTCCCTTCTACAGCATGTCATGAGGACAAATTCAGAGAAGGGGGCCGAGTTCGCAAGTCAGTTAGTCAATGACGAGAACGGGCCGCTTGTGGACATGGAAAGGGTAAGGCTACTTCCTATCTATGTGATCGTCGGCTCCTTATTTGTCATTTTCCTAGGTGGTCGACATCTTCATGTCACAAAATATGATTCAGCCCGCAACCTCGTTCCTTCTCGATGCATTGAAGGATAACAAACCTGAGCAAGGCCATCTGCAAACTCGCTTGCTCGAGATGAATCTCATTCATGCTCCTCAAGTTGCAGATGCCATCCTCGGCAATGAGATGTTCACCAACTACGATAGACCCCGAATTGCCAATCTTTGCGAGAAGGCAGGCTTACTCCAACGAGTGAGTAAAGTTTGACCGAACGCTGATCATGTCTCATTTATCTGTGGGAAGGCATTGGAGCACTATGAAGACCTAGCGGACATCAAGCGCGCTATTGTTCATACCAGCGGTCTACAGCCGGAGGTGAGCTCTCGATTTATTGCTCTCAACAGGAGGTGGGACCTGACATTTCCGAAGTGGCTAGTGAACTACTTCAGTCGTCTAACAACAGAGCAGTCCATGGCGTGCATGCAGGAGATGCTGCGCGTTAACATCCGGCAGAACTTGCAGGTTGTAATCCAGATTGCCACCAAGTACTCTGACATCTTGGGTCCTGTGAAGCTCATCGAGATGTTTGAATCTTTCAAGACATTTGAAGGTCATTCCCGTGGCATGTGACTAGAGTGAAGGGCCAGCGAGCGCTAACTATAACACAGGTCTCTACTACTACCTTGGCTCCATCGTTAATCTCAGTGAGGATCCCGAGGTGCACTTCAAGTACATCCAGGCCGCTACTCGCACTGGTCAAATTCGTGAGGTCGAGCGAATCTGCAGAGAAAGCAACTATTACAACCCTGAGAAAGTCAAGAACTTCCTGAAGGAGGCGAAGCTCCCGGATCAACTTCCCCTTATCATTGTCTGTGACCGCTTCGACTTCGTGCACGACCTTGTTCTGTACCTGTACCAAAACGGACTCACAAAGTTCATCGAGGTGTATGTGCAGCGTGTTAACTCGGTTCGAACGCCTCAGGTTGTTGGGGGCTTGCTCGATGTGGATTGCGACGAGACAACCATCAAGGGTTTACTTGCCTCTGTCACTGGGAATTTTCCCATTGATGAGCTTGTGAATGAAGTTGAGCAACGCAACCGTTTGAAGCTCATTCTGCCTTGGCTGGAGGCTCGGGTGCAGTCTGGCAGCCAGGACCCAGCGGTCTTCAATGCCATGGCCAAGATTTTCATCGACAGCAACAACAACCCGGAAACGTTCTTGAAGGAAAACAATGTGAGTTATGCTATCTGGCGAATGAGTTTAACTGGCGTGCTGACTTGCTTGTTTCAAAGTTGTATGAGCCACTGGTTGTCGGAAAGTTCTGCGAGGCCAGGGATCCTTACCTTGCCTACATCGCTTACGCAAAGGGTTTCTGTGATGATGAGCTTATCGGTATTACCAACGACAACTCGATGTTCAAGCAGCAAGCTCGGTACCTCGTGAAACGTCGCCAGCCTGAGCTTTGGGCGCAGGTTCTTGTCCACGACAATATTCACCGCAGGGCTCTCATTGATCAGGTGAGATTGAATTGAACCAATTTGACCACGCATTCCTAGAGACTCATCCTCCATTGAACAGATTGTCGCGACTGCACTCCCAGAATGCACGGACCCTGATGATGTCTCAGTAACCGTCAAGGCATTCTTGTCGGCTGATCTCCCAATTGAGTTGATCGAGCTTCTCGAGAAAGTAGTCATAGAGCCCTCTCCGTTCAGCGACAACCGCAATTTGCAGAACCTTCTTCTCCTGACCTCAATCCGCGCAGACAAGGGGAAGGTCGTTGGTTACATCAACAAGCTCCAGAACTACGACTCCGGAGAGATAGCAAAGATTGCGACCGATCATGGATTGTATGAAGAGGCGCTGACGATTTACAAGAAATACGATCAGCATGCAATGGCTATCAATGTTCTCGTCGAGCATATCGCCTCCATTGACCGCGGTTTAGACTATGCGAACAAGGCCAACAAGCCAGAAGTGTGGAGTAGACTTGCCAAGGCTCAGCTCGATGGTCTTCGCATCAAGGACTCCATTGGTGAATTGTTTGCAATTTCTCGTGTGTATTGTCATTTATGTTTTTCTTCAGACTCGTATATCAAGGCTGAGGACCCCTCCAATTTCGCTGAGGTCATTGAAATTTCGAGTCACGCTGGAAAACATGATGATCTTGTTCGCTTCCTCCAAATGGCTCGCAAGACACTTCGCGAACCTAAGATCGACACAGAACTTGCGTATGCATATGCTAAGACCGACCGTCTCCATGACATGGAGGACTTCCTGGGCATGACCAATGTTGCTGACATCTTGGAGGTCGGAGAGAAGTGCTTCGAGGATGAACTGTACCAGGCTGCCAAATTACTGTTCACCAGTATTTCCAACTGGGCACGTCTTGCTACGACTCTCATTTACCTTGGCGAAAATCAAGCGGCTGTGGAAAGTGCCCGGAAGGCCGGAAACACCCAGTACGTTCATTCTTTCAAAGCGTCGATCTTGAACTGACTCTACCTAAGGGTTTGGAAGCAAGTACATGCTGCATGTATTGAGAAAGCTGAGTTCAGACTCGTTAGTGATTTTATATATAAAGCTCAGTTGGTCCGTATTCTGACTATCGTCACAGGCGCAAATTTGTGGCTTGAACATCGTCGTTCACGCGGTCAGTTAGCATTCTAATAGTTATGTTCTGCACTCACTATCAATTTAGGAGGAAGTGGCCGCTCTGCTCCGGTCTTATGAACGTTGTGGCTACTTCGACGAAGTTCTGTCCTTACTTGAAGCTGCTTTGAGTTTGGAGCGAGCGCACGTAAGTGCTTTTACGACGTCTGGCATTGTCAGCTCTGATCATTTGGACAGATGGGTATCTTCACTGAATTGTCGATCCTATACAGCAAATACAGACCGGGCAAACGTAGGCATATAGTTATTTCCATAATAGTATCTTATCTCCATTTAATTAGTGATGGAACACCTCAAGCTTTTCGTCTCGAGAATCAACATCCCCAAGGCAGGTGACACGCACATTATCTTGGCATGTATACTCAGACCCTATCTAGGTCATCAAAGCCACTGAAAAGGCTCATCTCTGGCCCGAGTTGGTTTTCCTATACATCAAATACGACGAGTTTGTATGTGTTCTTGTCACCAACTCTATCCATAAATACTTATGGTTGTTCCAGGATAATGCGGCTTTGGCGATGATTGAACGTTCAGCTGATGCATGGGAGCACAACCAGTTCAAAGATGTTGTTGTTCGGGCTGCCAACGTCGAAATGTGGGTTCTCGCTGATCTGACGATGCTTCTGGCTAAAACGATTTTCCAGATACTACAAGGCGCTCACATTCTATCTTCAAGAACAACCGACGCTTTTGACTGATCTTCTCACTGTCCTCATTCCCCGCATTGAGCACTCGCGGGTTGTCCGTATGTTCCGCCAGATAGATCATATTCCCTTGATTCGTGCATATCTCATTGCCGTCCAGCATGTAAGTCGCTTTGCGGCCTGTTGTCTTCTCTATGCGAGAGCTAACTACTCGAGTAGCTGAATATCGAGACCGTGAACGATGCATACAACGACCTCCTCATAGAAGAAGAAGACTATAAAACGCTCCGAGATTCTATCGACAGCTTTGACAACTTCGACAATATTGGTCTTGCACGGCGCTTAGAGCAGCATGGTCTGCTGGAATTCAGGAGACTCGCGGCACATCTGTACAAGGTATATGATCGTTTGGGTATACAATGATGTGAAACTGACTTTGTATCTAAGAAAAATTCTCGCTGGGAAGAGTCGATATCTCTCTCCAAGCACGATCAGTTGTATAAGGACGCTATTATCACTGCCGCCACCTCCGCTTCAACGGACGTTGCTGAAGATCTGCTCACTTACTTCGTTGATATCGGCAACAAGGAGTGCTTCGCTGCTATGCTATACGTTTGCTTCGACCTTCTTCGCCCAGATGTTGTGGAGGAGCTGTCATGGCAGCACGGTCTCAATGATTTCTACATGCCATACAAAATCCAAGTATCAAGGACCATGCGCGAGAAGTTGGCTGCATTGGAGAAGGAGGTCAAGGAGCGCACCAAAAAAGAATCTGCCAAGGAGCAGCAAGAAGCTGAAGCCCCAATTATCAACCCTGCCACCCGTCTAATGATAACCAATGGGTAAGCAAGATCCTGGCGAGTTCACATACTTGATTTAATGAACGAGTCTTAGATATGTCGGTCAGCCGCCACCAATGCCAATGGCAAATGGTAACGGCATGGTTGGCATGATGCCTGTGAGTTTCCCCGCGCACTTGGAATTCCGTATGACTGATCTAATACTACTCAGGCTATGACCGGCTTTGGATTCTGATCGTTGTTATGTGGACTATTACCCTCTACCATAGTACATGCTTGAGTTTTGCTGTAATGAATTTTCTTCTATTGCTGTCTGGTGTATGTGCATGTGAATGTTGTCTATTTGTTTATCTGTAAGTATATTTATTTTTGACTATTTGCCCATTTTTGTGACATCAAGAAGGCCGATCCCGATCCAGCGAGACTCCTTTTTTACGACCCAACCCACGCGGTTCAAGCTTCAGCTTCAAGTGACGTGTGCACCAAGGACTGTGGTTCAATGGTTACAACAAGATCGGCCACTCGTGTAGTCAGCGATGACTCCACAAAAGCAATGGCCTTAAATCCAGGAAGGCTTGTCCCTCAAGCTAGTGATACTAGTGACGAGGATTCAGAAGACCCTGATATTGCTCCGCGCCACGTCAAGAAAAGACCCAGGAAAAGCGGTCAGCGCACAAAAACGAAGTTGAAGCGCCGTGGACGACTTGACCTAATGCCCACTATGAACTTGGATATTCTATTTCATGTCAGGCTCAAGCCTACAAATTCTTTACGCGAGGCTCATGAGCTCATACAGATACTCAGTTTTCTCCTTCCAATGGACCTTTTGAATCTATCCCGAACCAGCAAGGACTTCCGAAATTTATTGCTGCAGCGATCATCCGCTTCTGCTTGGAAAACCGCCCGCCTCCAGGTTGATGACCTTCCCGATTGTCCCCAACATGAGTGAACCACAGTATGCAAATCTTGCTTTTTACCCTCATTGCCACGTGCGACGAGCTTTACCGAAAGTGCCACTACTCTTGCTCACCAATGTGTACTATAGGATTGCGACAGAGTTGTCCGATCTGTTTTATGGCCACTTCGGGCACGGTACTGCCCCAAATGCATCGGTGAAAAGTTGGTCATCTTGGTTCAGGCTCGTCAACCCTTGTGTTTACGCTGTGCATAGCACTCTTGATCAGTGGAGCTCACAAAGCCGCGTCCCATGGACGGTAAATCTCAGTTCATATGACTTACCGCATGCCATTATATACGGAACGGGTAGGCCTATCTTGATTTGCATCACTGTCAGCATTCGTTTTCTTACGACGTTTCAGGCCGACCAAAGCAGCTGTTCCTCAAGAAGGCATTTGATGAAGTGCTTGCCGAGTATTCGAAGACGCCAGCGGACGAGATGGCAGCTTTGTTGTCTAAGAAGCGAAAGCATGCTGCTGAGGTTATGAAAGTAGGTCGTTGAATTTGTTATACTTGGGTTACGCAATTACATCTTCATTCCAGCATGCAGAGCAATGCCAACAGTGGTCACAGTCTGTCGCAAGTTCTCGCAAACATGAACTTGACGCCATTAGACGCGGTCGCCAGGACGAGTACGTCGGCTACCATTTTCTTGCATGCTCCAGCCTTGATTGATGCGCAAACTTAGTATTGTGACTCGCCTCACTGAAGCAGGCTACAAGCCTGAGTTGGATTATGTGGATAGATTTTGGTTGCAAGACCATCTGGGGACATTGTTCAAGGAACCAAAACCTCTTAATCAAAAATGTGAGTGTGTCGTCGAATTATTAGAACTAGGTATACTAGATCTCCTTGCTACCAGCGTGGGATCGTATGCGCACAGATTTGATTACAGCGCTCGATGTTGTCAGGATCCGTCGCATAGAAGATAAAGTCTACGGTCCTCGGCGCCAGACTCTGATGGATGAATACAAGAAGTACCTCCAGCACCCCCCTCCCTCGGACGCAGCATTTGACTTGATGCCACATGCCGTCGATGTTGCAGAGTTCGACCCCTTCAGAGTTCTCATCAAGTCACCTGAATCAGCCACAATTACCTCGACTTCATTCGTCTCTGCTTTTCAGCAGCTCCCGGACTTTGTATCCTCCTGGAGAGCCAAAATCGATCACGAATTTTTAGACACGATCCGTTGTCCAGAAAGCCAGGGCGATAGTGGAAAACAGAAGGATGTGGATTACCTGCAGTTGGCGACTGCTGTATTCGTTGTGGAATCTGGCAGTGATCGTCGTCTACTGATGTATCCCGAGGTGCTCTCGTGGCCTGGATTTATCGCCCCGGCATCTGTCTCGATACTTGACGAGCTCTACCTTCTACAAGTGAAACAGTTTGGGTGCCGGATGTGGTCCGCCGTTAGACATCTTCCTCGGATCAGTGTTTTCGAGGGAACCGCAGCTGTTGTTCAGGCCGCCAGTCTTGACCCGAAGACTACACGTCGAGAGGACATGGATGGACTGGATGCTCGCTTTGCATGCGGAAAGTGTTCCACGCTGGGCAGAAAGGTGGTTATGACATGGGACATGGCAGTAAATGAATTTACGTGGATTTTTGCGACCATGCTCATCGGTTTGTCGTGACAGGTGATGCACAGCTATCGCTTGCACAGAGATCTGCAACCTGAAGAGATCAAGTGGACAATAATAGAGGGTGACGAGTTAGAAAATGTCAAGGATTATGAGAAAGAGGCCAAACCTCCTGTGAAGGCAGATACTATCGTGTATTGCGCCTTGTGCCAGCATCATGTGCGCGATGCATTGTCACTCGCTTTCATTCAGAATCATCTGGCTGAGATGTAGGTTTTTTTCCTCATTGGAAGTATATTCATGCCAACGCTGTCAACAGTCATGGGATTCCCTCGAATAAGGCCGAACAAGGCATACACTATATTGCTGACCGCAATTCAACATCCGTAATTTCTATGGTTGTGGATAGCGACGGTAAGGTATCAAACCATGCTGATCATCGTTTAGTTCCGTCGTACTCCAGTGGTGTAGAAATCCTTTACTGGAAGAGTCACTTGGTGTAGTGCATAGTTCCTATTCGTCTCATTTTTACAGAATACTTATTGTACAACATTAACTATGATCTAAACATGCTAGACTTTGTTGTCACTTTCTTGTGAAGGCTTGCAACAACCGGAGTCACCACAGCAGCGCTGAGGAGCTGTACTGGACTGCTGCATGACTTCGGGGATGGCTTGTTTATCTGCCTTCCGTTCCTCCTGTCCGCAACAACAGCCGCCATTGAATTTATCATTACTCGCCCACCTAATCATCTTCAAGCCCTCCCAACCAAAAAGCATAGCAATCACTATGGCAGTCGCGGAGTCGACCCACCAACCGCCACGCCAGACACGGTATATGAGGGAACCGATCAATAGCGCACCGCTAAACTGCATGCACGACAAAGTACAAAGTGCTTCACCGTTCATCGTGCTGGAGTTTAGCGCCTTTGCAAGGTAGCGCTTCGGTACCCAGAACAAGAACATGATAACGGTAGCACTCGCGGCGATGATGAGTGATGCGTTGGATGGACTGGGATGTTCATGGGCGATGAGGGAGGCGATGGATGTACCTACAGCTGCTAGGGCAAGCATTGCGAGGAGAATCCCTATAGCCAAAGTCGCTATTCTCTCTATCCTGCTATGTGTCGGCAAACGGAGATAACAGAGAGGAAAGCATGCAAACCTCAGATCTTTGCTCATCCTGACTTCAGATCCACCATTGCCTTCTTCACCAGCTTTGAGTCCGTTCATAAATCTCCAAACCACGAGTGAGGCCGAGAGCACTTCGATTACCGACTGGATGCCAAAGAAGATGAGAGAGTGCGAGGACGATTCTGCACCAAAGACCACGGAGATGACGCCTTCCGCGATATTGTAGAAAAGGCTGGCGATGCTGATAGCGATGGCACTTTGCTGCAGGAAGGGGCGTGAAACCATGGTGGTGTAAACACTGAAGCGTGATTGATCAGTTTGGGACCTGGGTGCTCTTATAACGATCTCGTAGCAAATATCCCTCTCACGGTAAATATGCCTCACGCGGCCGCCAGACTCCAGCTCACGGCGGGACAAGTACCTCAGGATAGCCCCTTGAAATGCTACTGGATGTTTGCTATCGACGAACCGCATTTAATATCGGACATGTTGCCAGACTTTAGAGACCTATAAGGACGTGGTGAACATTTTAGAGGGGACAGCACAGAATCTAGATCAATGGGATTATGTAGATCATTCGACCGCGTTCGACTCGGACTTTGAATATGGAAATTCGCGTCATACTTGTATTATGTTTCGTGTTACGGAAGAAACTCATACTCCTTGTCAGTACCACTGTCTGCTGGGGCATAGATCATCTAAATAAATGTAACTCAGGCAAAAGATAGACTATATGGCCAGCTTGGAACTAGTCTGACGAACATGTCGCGTGCGGTCGGGCAGACAGCAGATTCGACCTCTTCGAACAACTCCAGACAGGCTGGGACGCTATGAGAATTCTCGTTGGTACGCATGCTGCACGGTAGGTGCTGATATTTGCCTTCGCACCTGACGTGTGGTCTATCCTGTATACGGCTGTCGCCGCTGAACTTTAAGTTAGTACCGAGCCAGAGGAGTCAGCGCATAAGTAATCAATAATGAGTACTTAATCTGGCATTCGAAAATGTTTTGTTATTGAGACCCCTTCTATAGAGAATCGTATTTTCTCGAAAACTTGAAGCTGCAGTCGTTGAGCGCGTTCCGCAACTCAACCGTGACGTGTTTGGAGGTTTCGCCTTCGGAAGATAGATCGAATGCATCGAAGTGCAGGTGAACTTGAACGGGGATGGTTCGTGCTGTGGTGTAGACTTCGACAAGAAGGTCTCTATCGGCATACGAAAAGGGCCAACTGTGCATGGAGATACGAGGATGGGGAACATTCAGCAGTACTTTTCGGTTTATGTGGATGATGTTTGGTACGCTTGTGAGCTTGAACCTTTGACGTCCCCTTAGTCTCTCGGCCAGTTCTCTTGAGATAACTCCTGTGCCTCACGGGATCGTCTCCCATATTGATCGAGCGCGCTGCGCCGTTATACATGGTCTGACAGACCCTTTCCAAAAATTTTGGGCGCGATAAGGACTGCTCATCGGAAGACAGGACCGCTGTGACGATGCTATCACATCCAACTGACATGACGCTGTGAATCTAATATATAGCGAAGTTGTAGCTGATTCCGTTTCAAAATTTCAACTTTCAAGCAAGGACTCGCGTACTAGTACGCGAACACCACGTGTCAAGGGGAAAGGATCACGTGTACAAATAGTGGATGAAATTCTGTCGCGCCTCTGCTGCAGCCTGCAAGGACGAGATTTTATTCTGAATATCTTACGATTCTTTCGTTGTCCCCTAGCGTTCCCCGGTTCTAGTACAAGCTCCATTTTTAGTTTTTATCTACTCGGCTTCAGGCGCACATGGCAAGCTCAAAGGAATCTTCAGAGGATCAAGACCTGGCAGAGTTGCGGCGCAATTTAGCCACCGGCAACCAGAAAGACTCTGGAGATGCTAGTTCCGCTGGTGAGTTACTGATGTAGTTTGTGTTTACTGCTTACTCAATTGCGTGGTGGTGTATAGTTTCTTCCGTAGTATGCTACTGTCTAGCGTCAATCATGATGACAGTCATGAACAAGGTCATAGGCAACGTCCTTTCATCATGCTAAGTCTCTGATAACGTGATTTAGTTCATAGTATCCGGGAGTCAATTTAACATGACTTTTCTGCTGCTATCAATGCAGAGCATAGTCTGCGTTGCGTGCGTGATTGCAGCTAAGAAGTCGAGTGTAATATCATTCCGTGATTTCGACATGCAAGACGCCAAGGCATGGTATCCCATCAGCTGTCTGCTGGTCAGTGTAATCTATACCGGTTCGAAAAGCCTGGTAAGTACTGCCGAACAAGAGTCTCAATCCGTACGTCATGCGCTAACAGCCTCGCCACAGCAATATCTCAGTATACCAGTTTATACCATTTTCAAGAATCTGACGATTATACTCATTGTGCGGTTATTGTTCTCAGTCATAAACATACCGAAGCTAATGAGGAACCAGGCATACGGGGAAGTTCTGTGGTTCGGCGGACGAATTACAGCACTTACGATGGTCGCCTTCATTTTTATGGTAAGTGGTCTCCATGATGATTATTCAAATGGATAGGGATTATGGGCTGATTTTATGACAGGTGTTATCTTCCATATTGGCTGCAGTTTACGGATGTCAGCAACGCCATGGGTGGCACCGAGAATATTCCACCAGCGAGCGCCGCCATGGGTATCGGGTTAGACATGATGTCAAACATGGTTTCAAGACTGAATGCGGGATACGTATGGATGTTTGCGAACTGCCTGATGAGCGCTGCCTACGTAAGACTCCCTGCCCTAGTGATGTCCCTGAGCTGAATGTTGGCTGCGTTGCCTAGGTTCTTCTGATGCGCAAGCGCATAAAAGTCACCGGCTTTTCTGATTGGGATTCGATGTTCTATAATAACTTGTTATCGATCCCTGTCTTGACGGTGTTTTCCATTGTTGTGGAGGATTGGGGCTCAGAAAACCTCGTTAGGAACTTGTACGACGCCCCATCACCCAGCGAGGCCGCAGAATAGTTACTGACGCTTACCTGATCTAGCCCACTCGAGACGCGCACCGTTCTTTTGTCCGCTATCGCATTTTCGGGTGCGGCTGCAGTTGGAATCTCATACTCTACGGCATGGTGTGTGCGCACCACGAGTAGTACCACCTATAGGTATGGATACAAGGCTTCTAGTACTCTCAGCGGGCTGCAGCTAATGACGACTATAGCATGGTCGGAGCTCTCAACAAACTCCCTGTTGCGGCTTCAGGTATGCTCTTATTTGGTGATGTAGTAACGGCAGGGTCGGTGTCGGCGATCGGAATGGGGTTCTTTGCAGGGATTGTGTATGCGATAGCGAAGAACAACCAGAAGAAGATGGAGAGCCGGCCTCAAGCACCCACTATTATACCTCTGTCGAACAGGTAGACCGTCGGCAAGTGCCCATACTTCCCGACTTCATTATGTGTTTCTATATATTCCGAGCATCTAGACGGAGCGCTGGCCAATGGAGTTACGTATGTAGTGCGGAGATGATGGGGTAAGGCCCACTTTAAACCCGGAGTTTTGTTCATTAGCCTTGAGATACACGTGTGCCAGCGAAACAAAGATAGGGGATGCCGGATCACTGCGGATTACGGCCCTCTCGTGATTTCATATGGTCCGATTAGATGTTTTAGGCTAAGCGCCCGAGTCAGATTGGTGATAATCAAAATCCCTGAAATTTGAACAGCTCTAAGACTTAGTACTGTCCTACCATCTCACCATCCTTGACTAGGCCAAGCTCTTTAGCATCCCCCTACTTTGCTTTAGCATTCTTTTGACTTCTAACCAGTAACCATCATCATGGCGACTTCGACTCAGTCCCCGCTCCACCCCCCGAGGCTGGCGCATACGTTCGTGGGGACGCCCAGCGTCCCCGGTACGCCAGTGCACTCTATTCAAACTATGAGAAGGAAATCCGCTGGTCACAGTGGTCCTCTCACCAAGATTCTCGTCGCCAATCGTGGTGTGCGTTTCATTCTATTGATCTGGTGTCTTCCGTCGCTTAGATTGTTCATTTACAGGAAATCGCTATCCGAGTCTTCCGTACCGCTCATGAGCTCGCTATGCACACCGTCGCGATCTACTCGTTCGAGGATCGTCTATCGGCTCATCGCCAGAAGGTATTTGAATGATACGATGCTTAATTTATCGAACGTTGCTCATCAGACATCAACTAGGCCGATGAAGCGTATCAAGTTGGCAAGGGGCTGACCCCCGTTGGCGCATACCTTGCTCAAGAAGATATCATTCGCATCGCTCTTGAACACGGGGTTGACATGATTCACCCTGGGTGCGATACCTTAATATCTCCTTCGCTATATTTGGCTGACGATTTTCTAGGTACGGTTTCTTATCTGAGAATGCTGAATTCGCTCGCAAAGTCGAGCAGGCCGGGATCGCATTTGTCGGACCATCGCCCGAGGTTATCGATGGTCTTGGCGATAAGACGAAAGCGCGTACGCTTGGTGGGTGATAGTGCTTCGAGAATCGCTTCCATGCTGACTGGAATGGTCCCATCAAGCTATGAAGGTCGGCGTTCCAGTTGTTCCCGGTACACCTGGCCCCGTGGCCTCATACACGGATGGTGATGCATTCATCAAAGAATACGGCTTCCCAGGTCCGTCGATATTCTCTTTTTCGCTTTCCTTCTGACGCCATTTCGCCGCATATAGTCATTATTAAGGCTGCCATGGGTGGCGGCGGCCGCGGGATGCGTGTTGTTCGCGAGCAATCAAACTTCAAAGATGCGTTCGAGCGTGCCGTATCCGAGGCTAGATCAGCCTTCGGAGATGGTACTGTCTTTATCGAACGTTTCCTTGAGCGCCCCCGTCACATCGAAGTCCAAATCCTTGCCGACGGTGTTGGCAACACGATTCACTTGTTTGAACGTGACTGCTCCGTCCAGAGACGTCACCAAAAGGTTGTCGAGGTTGCACCTGCAACACATCTCCCCGAGGAAGTGCGTCAGGCTATTTTGTCGGATGCGATCAAGCTCGCGAAGAGCGTCGGATACAGGAATGCTGGAACTGCGGAGTTCCTTGTTGACCAGATGGGAAGGCACTACTTCATTGAAATTAATCCTCGTATCCAAGTCGAGCACACCATCACTGGTACGATTTTCAGACAATTAGAGCGCTTCTAGCATTGCTTACTCGGAATGCAGAGGAGATTACTGGTATTGACATCGTTGCGGCTCAGATCCAAATTGCTGCCGGTGCTACCCTGCCTCAGCTTGGTCTGACTCAGGAGGCCATTAGTCGTCGTGGGTTCGCGATCCAGTGTCGTGTTACTACGGAGGATGCGGCTATTGGTTTCCAGCCCGATACTGGTAAAATCGAGGTGTACCGCAGTGCTGGTGGAAATGGTGTTCGTCTCGACGCGTCCTCTGGCTTTGCAGGTGCACAGATCACGGTATGCGTCCAATCGTATTTTGCGTTTGGAGTCATTCTGAACTCGTTTCCCTGGGCAGCCCCATTACGACAGTCTGTTAGTGAAGTGCACTGTAAGTGGCACAACCTACGAAGTTGCTCGCAGAAAGATGTTGCGTGCCTTGGTCGAGTTCCGTATTCGCGGTGTCAAGGTAATTTCTATTGGTCTTCATATGGATTTGCGTCTGACACTGCCGATAGACAAACATTCCCTTCTTGTTCCGTCTCCTCACCCACGACGTCTTCATCGGGGGCAAGACATGGACCACTGTAAGTCATCACATAGAAGTAAGGACCATAAGATGCACTTTTGAACATTTGTATCACATCAGTTCATCGATGATACCCCTGAGCTCTTCAAGCTGGTACAGAGCCAAAACCGTGCACAGAAACTCCTTGCATACCTTGGTGACCTTGCAGTCAATGGAAGCTCCATCAAAGGCCAGACCGGCGAACCAGGCCTTAAGGATGAGGTCGTTGTTCCCAAATTCGAGAGCCGTGACGGTCCGGATGGCACACCCCTTGACACTACGTTCCCTTGTGAGGTTGGATGGCGCAACATTATCGTCGAGAAGGGTCCCGAAGCTTTCGCGAAGGCCGTCCGCGAATACCCTGGAACGCTCATCATGGACACAACTTGGCGTGATGCGCACCAATCGCTGCTCGCTACCCGCCTTAGGACGATCGATATGGTCAACATCGCCAAGGAGACCAGCTATGCCCTCGCAAACGCATTCAGTTTGGAGATGTGGGGTGGCGCCACCTTTGATGTCGCCATGCGCTTCTTGTACGAAGATCCTTGGGAACGTCTGGTGCGCGATTTGCAATATGTTGGAGGAGTTCGAACTGACGTTTGTCCAGCGTACCCTACGTAAGCTGGTACCCAACATCCCCTTCCAGGCTCTCGTTCGTGGAGCCAACGGTGTCGGATACACAAGCTACCCGTGCGTGCTCTCTCATTCCCATCGAATGTCCGGCTAATTTCGTGTAGTGACAACGCGATCTATGACTTCTCGAAGAAGGCGGTCGAGAATGGTCTTGATATCTTCCGAGTATTCGACTCGTTAAACTACTTTGGTGAGAGTTGATACCATTACCGAATAGTCTTGATTGTTGATGGATTCCCATAGAGAACGTGAGGCGAAGTGAACCAAATTCTCATGAGACTGTACTAACTTTCATTTTAGATGAGACTCGGTATTGATGCCGCCAAGAAGGCAGGAGGTGTTGTTGAGGCTGTTGTCTGCTACAGCGGTGATGTTGCAAGCCCGAAGGAGACCAAATACACACTGCAATACTACCTTGACTTCATTGACAAGCTAGTGGAAGAGGGAATTCACATCCTTGGTGTCAAGGACATGGCTGGTTTGCTGAAGCCTGAAGCTGCGAAATTGTACATCAGCAACCTTTTTTTATATCCAATTCGCAAACACTGACACATTTGTAGGCTTATCGGCGCGATCAGGGAGAAGTACCCTGACATTCCAATCCACGTTCACTCCCATGACACGGCTGGAATTGCAGCAGCTAGCATGCTCGCGGCCGCGGCGGCTGGTGCTGATATCGTCGATGTTGCCATTGATAGTAAGTCGCTATCATCTGCGAATGGCAAGCTAGACATTAAACAATTCCGATAGGTATGTCTGGTCTGACATCACAGCCCTCAATGGGAGCCGTGTGCATGGCACTCGAGCAAACGCGATTAGGGACGGGCATCCGCTACGCCGACATCCAAGCGCTAAACTTGTATTGGAGCCAGGTTCGCATGCTCTACGGTTGCTTCGAAGCCAATGTCCGGGCCTCGGATTCGAGTGTCTTCGACCACGAAATGCCAGGAGGTCAATACACGAATCTCATGGTGAGCGTGGTGTCTGGAATGTATTTAGATTTGGCGGCTGATCGATCCTATAGTTCCAAGCGTCGCAATTAGGTCTCGGCACGCAGTGGACCCGTGAGTGTCTTCCTTTGTAGTAACGTACGTTTGCCTATCTTCGAACCCCAGAAATTAAGCAGAAATACATCGAGGCCAACGAACTGGTAGGTTTTTCTGCACGTCATTTCCCACTCTATCTGAATCGTTCCCTTCAGTGTGGCAACATCATCAAGGCATGCAATTACCTGTTCAACTTCGTGAAAATCCTAACAGAACTGTTAGGTTACGCCCTCGTCCAAAGTAGTTGGCGATTTCGCGCAATGGATGACGTCAAACTCGTTCTCTAAACAGGACGTCATCCAACGCGCAGACCAGCTCGACTTCCCCTCCTCTGTTGTCGAATTCTTCCAGGGCTATCTTGGACAACCTGTGGGAGGTTTCCCTGAGCCGCTTCGTACGAATATCATCAGAAACAAGCCAAGAATCGATGGACGTCCTGGTGCAACTATGGCACCCTTGGAGTTCAAGAAGATCAAGGCAGACCTCCGCAGCAAGTTTGGAAAACACATCACGGATGCAGATGTTACATCGTATGTCATGTACCCCAAAGTACGTCGTGCCTTGCGTTCCCGCGATGCATATTCTGAAGCCATGTTAACTCCGTTAGGTCTTCGAAGAATACCAGGGTTTCCTTGAGAAATACGGAGATCTCAGGTAAACCTCATGACGCATGTGATGTTCAAAGATGGACTTATCCTTTCCCCAGCGTTCTTCCCACGCGGTACTTCTTGGGGCGACCGGCTATTGGAGAGGAGATGCACATCTCGATCGAAAAAGGAAAGACACTGATTATCCGCCTGATGGCCGTTGGTCCTGTCGTGGAAGGACGTGCCCAACGTGACGTCTGGTTCGAAGTTAACGGCGAGGTCGATAACAATAGTATGACATGCGAAGATTTTGCTGACATTTCCCCTGTGCCACAGGTTCGGGCTGTGTCTGTCGAGGACAAGAATTCCGCAGTAGATACAGTTTCGCGGGAGAAGGCGACCTCTGACCCCGGATCAGTGGGTGCACCCATGTCAGGCGTCGTGGTTGAAGTTAGAGTAAAAGAGGGCCAGGAGATTAAGAAAGGCGACCCTCTTTGCGGTAAGGATAATCCGCACTCTTTGATTTTCTGTCTGACACGAGCGTTTTTTTCGCCTAGTACTGAGTGCGATGAAGGTATGTGTGAAACGCTTGAAGATGACGACCTGCTGACGTTTGGATCACTACAGATGGAGTCTGCTGTTACTGCACCCGTTTCTGGTCATATTAAACGCGTGGTTGTCAATGAAGGCAAGCCTCGTTCATTTATCCGGAACACGGAGTTAACCTAACAGCATCGGTATAGGTGACTCCATCAATCAGGGCGACTTGACAGTGGAAATCGTCCACTGAGGCAAGGATCTTCTTGAGCACAAGCGAACTGTTGTCACGATTAGTTGTATCATAGTTTTCATGGAATGCATATCACACTATTACCGACGGAATCAATGGTTCCTGACGGTTATCTCCCTGAAGGTTAACAGTGTTGCAGGGACATGAGCAAGCGAAACGACCCATCCGAATAGGAAAGACAAAGGTCCTAGGTTCACAGAAAACCAACGGGTTTGCTAGGTGGTAATAAGTGTTGATACAAAACTTAGATGTTTCATCATATCTGCGTGGAGTTCCCGAACAACATCCTATACAAACACAAATCAACTGACAGTCTGGCACGTTGCAAATTTAGCGAGTCAAACTGACCTGCGCAGTCTGAATTTCTGTGACCAAGCCAACACCAGTACCTGCCCAAACCAATATTTGATCAGGATCCCTATCCTGTATCGCCCTGTTGAAATTCTCTCGAACAGTTTCAATGTCGACACCATCATCCACATCTTTCACTGTCTTGTTATAAAGAGCGCGACCGTCGACGCCTTCCGGCCAATCCAGAGTTCCTCTAGCACGGTCAAATGCCATCGTGCGCACTGTAGCATTGCCATTAGCCTTGACCAGCATATTCTTTTGCACGTCATTATAGAAGCTCTCTTTCGTCATCAGAAATCTGGTGCCGAGCACTACGCCAGAGACTCCGAGTGCAAGCAGAGAGGCAACGTGACCGCCAGTTGACAATCCACCAGCTGCAAGAAGTGGCGGACCGTCTTTGGGCAGCACTGCCAAGATAGAGGGCACCAGCGTGAGAAGCGGTGGAGCGTTGCTATATCCATGGCCGCCAGATTCAGATCCTGCGAGAATGTCCATGAGAGGAAAGTTCAAACCAAGCTTAAGGAGGTAGGGGAAAAACCTTGAGCTACTAAGACGTCAACTTTCCAGTCCTGGACGGCAATGAGAGCCTCTTTCACTGAGGAAACTTGTACAAATATCAGAGTTTTCTGCGCCCGATCGGAACCCGCATCATAAGAGCGGATGTGCTCGATCCATCGCCCTATACTGTTCCCGAACGCGAGCCAGATCGCCTGAACTCTGTTCGAAAGGGAAACGTTAAGCAATCCAACGGCAGAGGAGGGTTCTTTCTCTAGTTGCCAAGCCAGATAACCCACACCGATTGGAAGAGGATCTGTGTCGGATAGGAGAAGTTGTGCGCGAGCTAAGGATAGCTCCTCCTGAATGCGAGAAGAGGTCAAGTATCCTTGATGTTTATTTAGAAAGTTACTCGCAAAAGGTGCGACGGTCTCCACCTGCACCGACAAATCCGAATGCTCCGGCAGTGGATGTCTGGGCCGCCAATGCGCCACCGCTAGCCCCTGCCATGGGCGCAGCTACTATAGGAGTAGGTATGTCTGTGAAAGTCTTCATACATGCAAATCCATAATAAAGAGCAAGTAAAAACACCCACCCATCAGGACGGTGAAAGCATTCTGAATCTTTGACATCTTGAGGGATACAGTGGGGGGAACGAAAGCCTAGATCCATATATATATGTACTGCCGCCTACGATTGTATCATGATGCCACGGTGTGTTTCATGATAAACACTGTCGGGCGAAATTACCGAAGCTACATCTGCAGGAACGCTCAAACAGAAGAGTCTGTCAACGCGATTTTTCAGCTGCGATGGAGATCGTGCAACCGCTGGGGTGATCTTATGAGCAGAAACCGCATAAAAATTGGTTACATATGTACATGCACTGGCAAGCCGTGGAATGCATCAGTGCGTTCAACGAACACAGCTGTGTCAGATGTTTGACATTGTTTGTGACCGTCAACTCTATCTCGTTTCTTGTCATCGTCTGCATCTACAGACCATAATCCTGATCGATCATCATGGTAAGTCCTGATCAGAACTTGTGCGCATCTTGTCTGATTATCGTGCATCAGCCTCCCCCAAAATCTAAAGGAGGAAAAATGCTGGGCCTCATCAATTGGAGGCTCAAAGTGACCATCAATGACGGACGCGCGTTGACAGGTCAAATGCTCGCATTCGACAGGCATATGAACCTTGTCTTGGCGGACTGTGAGGAGTTCAGACGCGTTCGGCCCAAAAAAAAGGCTGGAGAAACCGAGACACCTGCTGAGCAAGAGATGAAGCGCACCTTAGGCCTTGTGATTTTACGAGGGGAGACAGTCGTCAGCTTAAGTGTGGAGGGGCCTCCGCCAGTTGTAGACGAAGATAAAAAGAATGCGGTACGTTATGCTCTGCTGATTCTTCACTCAGGATCTCACATATGTGTTGCATTCAGCTGCCTGTTGGGCCTGGTCGTGGAATGCCTGCCGGTCGAGGAATGGGAATGATGCCTCCCAGTATGTTAATTGACACATGACGAAAATATTTTGCTTATCATGTATTTAGTGGGTATGCCCCCCATGGGTCGTCCTCAAATGCCCTTTGCCCCACCAGGCATGCCCGGCCCCCCTCCTGGCTTCCGTCCTCCTGGCTTCCCTCCAGGTGCATCATTCCCCCCTCCACCAGGGTTTGGTGGTCCCCCTCCCCCTGGGTATTGTCCTTTATTTTATTTCGGTGTACTACTGATCCTAATTGTTTTCCAGCTTCCAACCCCCTCCCCAGTAAAGCTATTGCTGCTCCTTGTTGTTTGATCATATCTGTTGTGCGCAGCAGACGAAATCCCGACCGTAGAGGTGAAAGCAGGGCAAGTAGTTTTGCCAAAATGTTCGTACGTTTGCAACATGTACCTCCGAGACCTCTCAACCCCGAAAGGTTTGTTGTACATTTCACTGACAAACCAACAGCACCGTCTCATATCGGTTGCTGGTTGGAGTCTGCTCATATTGCTGGTTGTTGAATGTACATTATTTTGAGTCCTCCTTGTAAAGTTGCTCTCTAACCAAAAATGATGAGCCTCTCGAACGTATGACTGGAAATTGCCTTTCCCCTATGCATCTTCTTGCTGAGTTTGTAAGTGACTATCTCCGTAGGGGAGACTAAGTTTGGACTTGGTGCTAAACAACATCTCCCTAGGCACTGCAGACTCCTATAGTTGTCAGGGTCATAGAAATTCTTGAATCCACATATTGCATTACATACATCGCCGCCGGTTCCTATCGTTGAATGGAATGGCCTGTACCTTCCTGACTGGGAATAGCTGTGGGGTCTTTTTAACCTGCTACTTTGCGCTAGTTCTATATTTTCCCCTGGGTGCCTTCATCTTGCTCATGGGGTTGACGTTATCAGTCCCACTTCTTTGTTCCTGTCAAGGTCAACCGTCTCCGAGATGTCCCTACCCCGAGTTCGTGCTTCACATTAATATTGTATCATTGATCGAACCGTTGGTGGCTGAAGCTTCGAAGGCCGTGGAATAGATCCTTCTATCAGCGCTGTACCTCTCGCGAGTGTCAATGCGTAACATAGCTGCCACTACTGACGGCAGCACTGCAAGTATGTTCTATTGCCATATACCGCGTCATCGGAACCGCTGGCTGCTGGCGTGGAATCACCACAAGTTCATCTGCCCCGCCTCCACATCTCGTGGTCAGCCCTGGACTTAAACGTTAGCTCGTAATGCGGCCTCCGACGTGCTGGTTCCGATGGTGATGCAGCGTATCATGTCCTTCGTATCAGCGCCACTCTTGGCCAAGATCAGGAAGTGGACAAACACGACATCTTCTTTCGTTTGATAATCCTTATCGCCCTCTCACCTTGTGCGATATTTCATTGCCATGGTTGGATTGGTTCTACCTATCGTATCTCATCCTCTTGGGTTTTCGGTCTTGGGGGCTTTATCTCGGTGAGCCGTCCATCGTCGCACGTGTGTTTGGGCTTTTGCAATTCCACGAACCTGGATTAAGCGCTCCGGGACTCAAACATAATCATGTCCTTTGCGAAGTACGCATTATTCAAGGGTGTGATAGACCGCACTCGTCGAGCTACTGTTACGACGCATCGTGACTGCAGTCGCAACTGTATGTACCCACAACATCCACCGGGCCGTTTGGAGCAGTCAACTTCTTGTTCCGCTCCTATTCGCTTTACCGCAATCAACAAGCTTGTTGGTGTTATCAATAACCCCCAGAACGTTGCCTTCGCACTCTTCCCAGTTGATCCCAAAGCGGACTAGTCGACGACTGCGGCGGTTGTTAAGATTGCGCGAAATGGGGCATGAAGAGCACCTGACTTGGTAACCCCTTGCTAAGTACCAAAAAAGTTGAACTTTAGGTTGACGCAGTAACTTAACATGCCGTGCCATGGGCACTAGAGCCATGAGCAAGCTCCGGACCTCCTCCCGGAATGATGAATATCGCGCATCAATCGCCCTGTCGGTTTATGCTATTTTGTCTTGAGCGACGCCACTCCAGACACTCTTGTTAGGTGCGATCAATTGGCGGCGCGGCTTGCTGTCATGTGGCTGGAGCAGCTTGATGCGCCGCGTCTCCTAACTATCTCTTGTCTGATTTGAAACAGTTTTTTGACCAAGGTCCGGGTGCGACACAATAGCCCCCGACTCTCAAGGTTCGTGGTTTTTCATTCCGGAACGGAGGCAACTTAAGTATTCCCAGCAGCCTACTGTTAGCTGAACTGCGAGTAAATTTATCGTCGTTCGGCATTTCATTGGTTTCCGGTTGGGGCAGATGACCTCAGATGTTCAGCGTCGAATGCTTCATCTCTTCAGGAGTCCTCCACTTTGCTTAGCGACCAATGAAGGAAGTGCCTCACACGGGCGTGCTTAACTTTATCTATATGGATGTATATTCTTCCAAGACTGCCGACTTTGCACACGTGCACAAAGTTGTCCCGATGAACGTCATGAAGTTTCAAGGCACCACCAAGTTGTTTCGTGCAAGGACATGCGACCTGAAAGAAATGACGTGCCAGCATGTGGGTCTACCGGTATTCTTCCCTGAGCTCGTCTATGAGCCCTGACCGTCGGACATGGATCCATGCTTATATGGCATGTTGCCAGCTGGCGCAGGCTTTTGCTCGGCAGGCCGGAGCTTGCACACGACATCGCACAAACTCCGCCCCAAACCATTGTCGCTGGTGCCTTGGTGTACTCGGGAACGCTGTGTAAGCAATGTCGTGACATCATTCAGCCCATAAACCCGCGGTTTCTTATCTGATAACTCAGTGGGATGTCAGAGTTCATATGTCATTAGGATTGGCGTACCACGGATCCCACACCAGACACTCGGGATGGAGGGTACCGCAAGTTCGCAACGTTTGATTGACGACGAGATCTGTCAAGAATGTTCCACCCAAGTCTATTGAATGTTCTTCGCAACGCTGGTATTTCCCCCAATCCCGTCATGCCACCTAGTCCAAGTGTCATATCTATTGCGACATAATGACATGATTACCGTACATTGACGAACACTGGTTCAGTGACTCTAGTAATCCCTACAACGGTTATCCTCGGTTATCCTTCTGTAAATTTGAAATTTTGGTGTTTCCAGTATGTTCTAATATAAGTATACCGATTTACTAGTCAGTCAGGTCGAAACTGTCAGCGTTCACTCGATCCCAATATAGCAAGAACAAAGATGAGCGCTTTGGCGCATCCACAGGACGTTCCAATAATGGACATGTATCAAAAGACCAGTCCCCCGCCCCCGACGCCACCGGTGGGCGGGACAGTCGTAACACTAAGTTTGGTGCTAGCTGCGCATCACGAGCGGTAGTATTCTCAGACTTAGCTAACCCTCACATTAGTTAGCTTGGCAATTAGCCTTTGACCGTGTCCGTGCGGGAGCGCTTTGATCCTCATTATGAGCAATATGCGGTGCTTGTCTGTCAAAGTTTGCATTCTTCAGAACATACACATACATGATGACATCCTACTCGGCTCTCACTGTATAGCCTATAATCCCGCTGTCGGCGAAAAATCTTCCTAATTTGCATTAACTCGAATTGAATATACGTGATCGAGAGAATGCAAAACCCCACAGATAAGGTACTCTGGCAATATGGCATAGGTCAAAGCCTGATCTGCGTGTGCCAAGTCCGTCGAGTGCTATTGTTCTATGAGCGCCGTAAAAATTCCTCATGCGTGAGGCGGTGCTCGAGTTGGGGGGGGGGGGGCGTTCTGGCGAGGTGACGACCGCAGTAACTTTCCTCCTACATCGTATTCCGAGCGGCCCGATTATCATTCAATGGTTGCGCAAAGGTCATCAAAACGCCATCTAATGGCTTATCACCATCATTCATGGCGTCAAAAAAACGTGAATGCATGGCTAACCAGTGCAGATTTGGTTTCCATGCGCAGTCTTCTGTGGGAGAAGATGCAGCCTTGAGTCTTGGTTGTTACTGTGCTGTTGATACACGTGCAGCGTGGTCCATGCTAGCTGTCTTGACTTCTCAATTCAATCGGCTGGATTCTAAGAATATCACAGTAGCATGTTGGCAATCAGAAAGGGCGAGAGAAACCGAGTGAAATTCAAGCCTAAATGCATCAAGGAGTGAGAGTAAAGTGACGAGGACCGAGCGTAGGACAGTGCTGTGAAATAACGAACTCGGTTAGGTTTCATTAATATAAAATCAATGAAAGCCCTCGGAATCTTCCAGGATTGAATCAAGGACGACGAACGGTCCCCAAAATAAACTCAAGGATCAATCGATCACCATCGAGTCTTTCAAGGTTTGCCACCGATACATCAGACTTGGCAGCAATATAAGGGTTTGTTTCACCGTAACAGCGTGCAATGAGTACTAGGTCGATATCTTTTAGTAAATCGCCAATCGGAAAGAAGTCGACTTGCGCAGTACATAGCTCCTTAGGCGAAGCGGACTTGCCGTACCGTGATGCATGAGAGTCAACTTGAAGGTCGAACCCTACTACCGATAAAATGGTTACGGCAAGAACGTATGATTCACGATCCCATGGTCTAGACCCAGGTATAACAGTAAGCACAGGACAAATACATTTGAATGGGAGCTGCTTATTTGAATTATCATTCATCCGGTAGTTTCATAGTTGCGAGAAGCGGAGTGCCAGATCCTCAGAGTCATAAATACGCAGATTAACCATAATTAGTACCCTCACGGTCTTATAGCGGATACTCACAAAGCATAAGGACTGCCGAGTAGCTGTCAGCCACGAGGATAGAAATCCCGGTAGATATTAATGGTATTCTCGAGAACATGTTTGAGGGTTGAATGTTTCAAAGAAGGGCCGAAGGCCAAAGCGTCGGTGACTATACTATTTTGTCGGAGAAGCCCGAGATCAGAATTGCCAGCAGAGCGAGTCGGACGACCATGGCATTGCTCCAACATTGGACTTTTAGTCAACTTCCAATGGCCAGATATTTCGGAAGCCCGTTGGAACTGTGGCCTCCGCCACAGAAGAATCTCTCTAGCTACTAGTAGGAGGCGATTCTTCCACGTACGAAAGAGATCGCTCAATTGAAGACGGCTTCTGATGTGCATTCAAAACAGGCAAATCATCGAGTCGCATAAAACCGTGATCAACAATCGCTAAACTTTACCAAGCGGGTTCCATCATCCGCGTATTATTTCACCGGTAGATGAATCGTGTATGAACTTCAGAAACGATGTGCAATGATGACAAGGCGACTTCGAAGAAGGATGCGGCATGCTGTATAGAGGGGCGCTCCTGTCATAATTTCCCTGCCGCAGGCCACTAGCCCACTTAGTACACACGCGAATTCCTCGCATCTCTTCAGATCGGCTACATGCCAGCAAACGTACGTACAACATCAGAACCCGTGTCGCCTCGACCATACGAACACGAACTTGTATCACAGTCATTCGTAACACGGGCCCCGGTTTTCACGTACTTTTCTTATGGCGAACTAGACCATCACCTCCAGGCACCACGTGACAGCATTGATCAACGATTCAACATGGCATCAACTTCCTCGAGACACGACCGTGGGTACTAGCTCGCTCATAATACCAGGATCCCCGAGTCGCCCTTGCAAGTTGCCGCGTCGACTTCAACGCCGCCGTGTTCTTAACGGCGATTTCATCGCTTATGTTTGACAGCGAAACCCCGCGTTTTTCCAAGATAGTCCACGCGGCTATGGGAATTTGGCCTCTCCCGCGAAGAGCGATGCTACTGTCAGTGTCAAGGATAGAATGCGCTCACCTAGCCAAGGGCTGAAGCGCTGACATTCAATTTAGACTTGAATGAATTTTTTTCACAAGCTGTGCAAGTTGACAGCGACAGGACCATTGATCATAAGACTCTCCGCTTTCGTACGAGACAAATAGGGACGTTGTGAAGTTGCGCTGGCCGCATAGTAGATCACACGAACTGTTTTTGCCTTTTGACCAGTTATTGACAATCACTCGCTTCAAATCAAGCCACGTTGAATCCCGTACCCACGTTTCACGTTTTTCGAGAACATGTTTTTTCTTAGGTCTCGAGCAAGAAATTTTGTTCAAACGACGAATTCCACTTGGCTTACACTAGAATCTATTGTACAATAAATCAATACGATATCCAGGAGTGGGAATGAGGCGTGTGTATGCAAGTGCAACGAGCTATCTATGGTGTATATGCATGTATATACAATGTATGTATGAGGAGTGAGAAGGAGTGTGTGTGTGAGAAGAGAACAGCGAGAAAGTGAAAGATTGTGATCGTGGACGCTGTCAAGCAACGTCGAGAGGAAAAGGTGGTGTACAAGATGCACGGAGTGTTCCTAGGGGTTTGAAAGGGGTTATAACGAACAACAACCATGAGGGTGATTTTGGGGGATATCGAAGTCCATAAGTCAAATGTATGAATGAGCGCCTATTGGCACGAGGCGATTTTACGAATATGCTGGGTGAAGGGGGCGATAGTGATGATGAAAAAGACGCGCAGCACCTCATGGGGCGATAACACGACCGCTGCGACGACCTCGGACGTTCAATCGCTTCGGTGCCATCAGGAGGATGGAGGAACCGGTACTGGAGGCAGAAGGGGAGAGCGATGGAGAACGCGCCTGAGGGTCATACTTCTGTTGGAAGTGTTGGTAGTGAGCCTGTGGGACGAAACTCTCGTCGTCGTCATCGTCGTCATCCCAATCAAGCTCGGCAGCGCGACATGAAGGGAAGACAACAGGTGTAGGCGTGTGGGAGTCGGTGGGCGTTGAACGGTCGTGGTCACTAAAAAGGGTAGCTTTCATAACGGGGAATTTTTGGCGTATCATAGGTGAAGGCGAAGGCGACTGAATGATCTTTGCTTTTTTTGAACGGGGAGGAGACGTCTTGGCGGATAGATAAGGGGGAAGATATGTTTTAATTTCCTCTACGACTTCTTCGTTGTTTGATTTTGCATGCTCGCGGTCGCGGTGAACCCAAGAGCGAACGAAAGCGCCAATACCGAAGGGGCAGTCTTCGTCAGGAGTAGCCACGAGCGGTTCGCTCAAGAGACTAGTGAGGGAAGTGCTTGCCTCGCTCATGCTGGCGGTGGTGTTAGACGCGGTGTTGCCATTAAAGTAAGCGCAGTGGGTGCTGCGGGCGGGGGGAAGAGGTCGAACTTGTGCCGGTGATGAAACGCACAGAGTGGGGACGAGTGCTGTAGCAGAGGTGCGCTCAATCAATTTGGGGGTTGCCTGAGAACGGGCACGAGGTGAAGGGGAACGACGAATTGACTGAGTAGATGGTGAAAAGGGCTCGAAAGCCTCTGCAAAGGGGCAAGAGGGTGCGCCAGCAGGTACATGCGGCGGGATAGCGGCAGCCCATTGGTGAATGCGGTGAGTGTTTGGCGCTACTTGAGTAGCGGCTATCTTTGGGGAGGACGATGCTGGTTGAGCATACGAAAGACACTCTGGGGAGCAATATGGGCCAGACGGGGTTGCTGCACCATCCTGTAGTTGAAGTTAGATATGATCAAGGAGAATTAAGAAAGTTATAGTTACAATTCTGCGATCACAGGAAAGACACCAGTCGACATCCATGCCTAGAGTGAGGCTTGAGCTGAGCTGGACTTGAAGATGTTCTGAGTAGGTAGGGCAAGGCAAAGCAAACTGCTTCCCCTCATTTCTTGTGAACGTTCTTATAAGGTCCCTCCCTTCTTCGTTCACAACAGCATTTTTGGAAATGCGATCGAGATCGCTAATTTATTAAACGAGTTAATTAAAGTAATTATTTTACTTGTTTATTTTATTTGTCAAATTTGAAGAAAAGAATTTGATTCTGATTTCTTCTCAGTGCGCTCGATAAGAAACTATCGTGGAACCACATCTAGTCGGCACTCCCCGGCACCCACTGAGTGACCAGAAGGAGGTCCTCCTAGTCAACAGAATCCTTGAACCCTCTCTACCAAGTCATACAGAAAACAAGAAGACAGGAACAATTCACCAACATCCACGGTACCGGCTATAAGGAAACGAACAAAGCTCGTCATCATTCCAACATCTTAGCACCCTGACTAGCGATCCTGTGACAGGAACCTTGGGTTAGCTCTTTGCCGTATCTGAACTTTATGGGTCAACAGGCGGAACCTTGTCTGCCGCCGAAGCCTCGCTCCAAGCTCTCCCACTCTCTCGTAGTAGACAAAGAAAAACGTTCAACACGTAGACTATAAAGTGTTTTTGGCATACATGTGTATTTAGTATGCACCCTTGATGGCAGCTAGTCCCAAGGTTTGAGTTTAACCCCAAATGTTCTTGCTTCCTCACTCATGCCAAATACATGTGCAATTAGTTTATCGCATGATATCCTCTGCCACCGCTGAGTTCATGAAAAGAAGCTCCCCCCTTCATTTACGCTCCCGCCCTTATCCTGCCAATACGTATCCTGGCCATCATCTCATCTTGGGTCAACAGGCTACACCGTCAGTGATCTTCTCCGTGTGACTTTTTTCTGCCACTGAGGCCGACTCACGCCACCTTCCCAAAGTCAAACATAGATTTTCCTTGACTTTCCATTATTGATGATCTGCTCAATCTGACTTTTATGTGGCTACTTTGAAGCTTTCTTCATTGACCGCTGGAATGAGCAGGAATGAGCCTACTGATGGCCCTTCGATACGGCATGTTCCTTGTACTATGATCATCAACCACATACCATTTCAGTTACGCGTATATAGTCGTCTGCTACCACCCCCATTCATTTTAAAACCTTGGTGTCAACTTGCCACCGCATCAGTCATGAAGTGCTCCCGGCCCCAAAGCCAAATAATTTTCCAAGTGGCGCCCTGTAGCGCCACGAATCAGACGCCATGCCATTGATCAAGTATAATCCGACGGCAGCCCCATCATATAACCCTATCCGTATCTTGTCTCTCACTCATTAGCATCTTGGCTTTGACTCGTCCGAGTCCATGATGTGACTCTATTTCATTGCTAGGCTACGAGAAGTTAGTAATGTGATATGATACGAGAGTTTGTGACTATTGTCTGATCGTCGGAGGACCTATTAGCTCATTCGCTAAGCTCCTTACGTTCTCTGTATGGCTAGGACCTTACTCGATCAATCGATACGAAAGTTAGAAATGCTGAGTAGAACCGTCGGAAGACCCTAGCAAGACGTTATGAGCTCACTTCCGGTCCCGACGCACTTATTGAACAAGCGCGCATAGGTCGTACGTCCGTTCAAGTCTTCCTTCGGATGCTCATGCTGAACTTGACATCCATGCGCAGATCTGAGGAACTGGTTCCGGTGCATCGCGTAGGCAGTTGATCATGTCAATGTTTAATTAGAATTAGAACTCTTGCCGTATTATCTCCAGCGAGCGACGGATATTGTCCTATCATGCACCTCTCTTGCCAAATACAAGAATGCGGACGTACTTGCCCGCACAGAAGCTTCCTAATGTATGGATCAGGCTCGACGTGATAGTATATCACCGATAGCTGTTGCACATACCTTATCGTCAACTGTATGATCCGTCATTTCTTGTTGATATCATGAATGTTCTCCAGGACAGCACCCCAAGAGGATGCGCAGCTCTCCAGAATAGACTTCTCGTTCAGCGCTAGTAGCATTGCCACTCGGGTCCGATGCATATGCATCGGTGTTACCTAATTGAGGACAAAAGGATAGGGATTCAGCGACTCGTCTTTTAACGGCAAGAGGGGGCTATGAATTGATGCGCTGGGTACATAACGTAGGTCCGCAGGGGTACAGCGTTGTCAGCGAACAATGCAAGAACGAGAAGTAAACCGCTTCGAGATAAGTATATTCTGGGACAACAATGGAGAAGTAACGCTTGAATAAGATTCAGCGACGTCATGTTGACCAACGCGGGCTTGAATCAAAAATAAGTAGAAGGCGTTGTGCTTAGGGGACGGGAACCAAAAATAAGTCGGGCTCCCGCCTCGCCATCCCCATAGCTGAAGTCAAGGAAGTCTGAACAGCCAAGAAGAAAACAATGGGAGCACATCCAGGGTATCCTGAAATTTGTGGCTTGCTCCACAGCTCCACAGGAAGTGAAAGATGAGAGAACGCCGATCAAGGCCCTATCCGGGAGAGGAACTCTCACACAGCAAGTGATTACCCTGCAAATAAAAGGGGCAAGCATGCGCGGTGCTCGAGCCAGATTCTTGGTAGAAAAGAGGTAATAGGCCACCCTGACCAAATGAGCAGAGTATGAGACTCAAGTCATCCATCAGATTGACCGTGTGAAGACGGATTCGCCGCGCCAACTATAATTTGAAAGGAAACAAAAACATGAAGAGAAGCCCCCCTGCTCATGTCTCAATTGTCATGCCGTCCATCTCGCAAATCACAGAGAGACCATGGCAACGCAACACAAGATAAACTGCCGCTTCTCTGACGCACCGTTCTCCGCAATCAACTCCCCCGGGCTGACAGGAAATCAGGGCGAGCCCCATGACTTGCAAACCCACACAGAACGGCGTGCCAATCGTTCGCGAGACGTGCCCCATACGAACTGAGAATCCAAGAAAATGTCTAGGAACTCACATCTAGGAGCTCTCCAAGTTCCGCTGCAGTCAAATTACCAGCGTTCATATCGGATACGTGCGCAGAATCGGCCCTGTGCTGGCAAAGGTGTACCACGATAAGAGCGAGCGTTTGTGCTACCCGATGGGCGTTTGTCGCCCCTCTGCGTCCTGCAATAGCAGTTGAGTTTCCAGTGCTGACTATTTCTTCACCGGGAGCGGCTGTACGCTTTGACCTACCAAATACGTCGAAGGGCAGATCCTCCTGGCTAACCACGGTATGGGGACTGGAGTGCCGTAAACGTTTTTGGGGCCGTTCTTCCTCCACATTAGATCTTCTTCGCGGACCGCTCCAGACCGTCGCTTGTGAGGCGCTTGAAGGTGCCGAAGGCACTTCTAGTAAGCAACGTTGAGCTTGAGGTGATACGGCATGGACATCATATAATGGAGACGTCAACTCACCTGTACAAGTGTACGCATGGGCAAGGAGTGCGTCTCCGTCGGGCCTAATCCCAATGGGAAGGTCGAGACCCAGAGACCTACTGGTTGGCGTGTGGAGATTAGATATGAAACAGGCACTATCTTTTGCGCTGGCAAGAACATTGTTTTCGTCTTTGGATATTCCGCCAATGTCGGTTTCGGTCGTCATATGGCTTTGGGGGACATGAAAATAGGGATCGTCCCGAGCATCCGAGGGGGCGTCCGACCATGCAGACATAGAGGCTTCTTCGTCTTCATCCCCCGTTTCCTTGACATTGTCAATATGATTCTGTACATCCACGAGGTGTCGTTTCACGTCTTCCACAAACGATTGACGCCCAGGCTCATTGTCACCCGGAAAAATCGAGTGAGCAAGATTTGTCATGATTTCTGACGAACATATGCAGGTAGCAAGTAGCACGCAGAAAAGCCACAGGGCATGCGTCAGCTTTCCCTCGCTGTTAATGTTGAAGACTTCAGGAAGAGCCGACTCTGGATTATCCAGTAGAGATTGGGGTGACAAGACCAACGGAGAATTATAGATCATTCCATTGTCACCTATTTCGTCCCATCTGGGTTCTGTCGTCCAAAGTCTGGCAAGATGCGAATATATTTGTAAGAATCGGATCGCAAAGCCGTCTGCTACGCGAATGCGGTCAACAATACGGAGCATGCCGTTCTACAACGTACTCACCTATCTCGCGTTCGTCACCCGATACGCAGGAGTCCGTAGGCAGACTTAAGTTTCTGGAATTAAAACATTACCGCTCACCCACCATATTTACTCGCTTGTTCCCGTACCTGATCTGGAAACGCCCCTGCATGTCGGCATCGTTACCACGGTCGGCGAAAGAGTGCACCACATCTATGAGGTTGTTGATGAAGGCGGAGAAGGAGCCGTAACCTAAACTAACGATATCGTGTTCGTTCTCCGGCAGGGTAAAGCCGTACCTGGAAATGAGTTCGGCGTTTGATAGCGATCCATATGTGTTGAATACCTCAGAATGAGGTAGAATGGGTTTAACAGAACACATGTCAAGGGTATCAATCTCTAGTGCCATATCAGGTTTGCACGCTCCAGGAAGCGAACAGGCCCCTCGGGAAGGAACGGCAGGGTGAGTTTCGTGATCATGGTTGCACTCCGCTAGAGATCCACATTCGGCACAAACATCAAAGTCACTCTAAAAAACAGACAAGTCAACTTGCATCCCTTGCGAAAAATGAACAGTTGAAGAACATGCGTTAGCAAGACGACAGTATCACGCGGCCCACGACCGCGTTTCTGACATGTCGGATCAACATGGAACGGATTCCATGAGTCCATGCCCCAAATGTTGATAGACTCACCTCCATATGCACATGATTCTCATTGGTGTGATTGAAGCTGTTGAGAAAGTTGTTAGTAGAGGAAGCGAAAAAAGTGAGCCAGACCAAAAGAAGAAGTTGGAGATAGAGTAAATGGCATGCAGAAACTACGTGTGGGGCTAACCCAAACAACAAAGTCTTCGATGAATTCTAGCTCTTGTAGGTCTGCATCTGACACTTGCTTCATAGCGTCAGCTTGTGAGGAGCCGCCGGCGAGTAAGTTGTGCTAGTATATTACGACTTGCCGCCGGGATGCCGCGAAAGACAGACGTCAAGGTAGAACGTGGGGCGGAGGCTTAGACTAGTGACAAGCACGCCCAAATCACAAATAGTCAAATGGATCAAACGACGATGGAACTCGGATAGAAGCATCGTCATCGATGCGCTCCCGGAGGACAACACGATGCGGGGCACGCGAAGCCTATCAGAATGGCATAACACTGGGCCACCGGCGGGGGAGAGTGAAGCCATGCTCAACCAAACGGCAAGGAAGTGGCTAGCAGGAGAAGTTGCATGTGACGAACGATAACTCCATGAAGTTCTACTAGATCGCGCCAAACTCCAGGAAATTACAGTACTATCGTGGATTCAACGTAAAGGGGGCTTGCGCGATGCGCGATCTCATTCATTCATCCATTCATTGAAAACGGGACCAGGCTCAAAAGCAAGATAAACTTTGAAGTCACTCACGCATCAGCAACAGGCACCATTGCAAGACCATGATACGCATCCACCAAAAACGCGCGGGAGGACACGAGGGAGTATGCGTGACAGAACCCAGGAAGCGAGGGTTCCACTGTCAGAATTTAGCTCATTGCTGCATTCATCAAGACGTGGAATCCCACCTCCTAATACCACATTGACATTGTGCTCGGCCTCCGCTTGCCGAAGTTTGCCAAAGGCTGCGTGTAGCGTGGGTTCCACGACGGAGACGTAGTATTGACGTATTTCATCCTACCGGGTCAATGTGATCAGTTACTAGGCAGTACGAGTGTGACCAAGTGAATTCGTAGGCCAGAAATGGTATGGAAGAATACATCATGATAATCAAAGAACGCGAAGAGGGATTGGGGAGAATCAATTGGGAGAAGTAAAGGGTCTGATAGACGCATTTAACAGAGCTATGGAAAACTGGCATAACAAGCGCAACGCCGTTGAAATGGTACCCCAATCTCAGGAGAACCAAATATCAAGTAGAGCTGAAGAACTAATTTGCCAAGAAGCGGCAAGGCTACCTCAATATGGATCATGTCCGAGGCGAAGGATTCTTCTATGAGTCGCAGATGAGGACTTAAAGAGACAGAAGTGAAGTCTCGACAACAATCAATTTAGCAACCAGACATCACTAGAAGTAGCATCGAGCCAAAACATACTTTTTCAAGAACACGAGGAGAAGGCATGTTGACAAGGCAGTTGGCACAGAAGATAAGGCAAATTCATAAAGTTAGCAGAGACCAGAAAAAACGTGCGTCGCCATATGGAAGAATGGAAGCCAAAGGGATAAATGGTCGTGGAAAATGGCACCGATCATCGGCGGGTGATCCACAAAGGTGGAGGGTAATGGAAATGATGACCTAGCGAGCTCGTGTATAGCACGCGCATCAGTCGGCCAAGCCGCCAATGTAGATGCCCAAATATGGAGAGCATGGCCGCCTCGAGATGCAATACACCCATCAATTATGGATGTATCCGGATGATGCGGTCGTGCTACGCTGTGTTACCCTTCTCAATTGATTTCCCGACTGGGTAACAACATCATGGATCATCCCGGAATCGATCATCGCACAAGTCAATCTCGTCTCACAAGGATAGTGCATCAATTGAGAAAAGAAGCAAAACATAAAAGTGGAGCAGAAGACCAATCAATAAAACAGTTTTCGAAACGAAGAGTATCCTCCAACACAAAACGCATATCAAAGTATTAAGTTTACAAAGGCGACGTACTTACCGTTATACCATCCAGCTCCTTTTCGGCCCCTGTACAGGAAAGCCACATCCGAGCTCGCTTACCGTCCAGGTATTGTAGGGACGGAGCAAACTCGGGAAATTCCGTATTGGAACAAGCCGCTCCAACGTGGCTAGCATCATTTCTGATGTCATTGTCATTGGCACTTTGCGAGAGAACGGTGTGTCCGCGGCTTGAGCACAGACAGGATCTAAAGTCGATGACGTCCTTGACACCCCAGAATATGGCTATATCCACGATTTCCCGCGGCAGGCTCTGGAGGTATCCGAACCATTTGGAATCTTGGCCTCGCAAACTACACCCACAGCATGAAATGTGGAAAAAATAAGCGGGTTTGGTACACGATGAACCCCAAGATAGCGCAAGACGGTGGATCCAGATATGAGCAATTCAGATGCAAGAGCCAAGGAAAGTCGCAAAGTGTCACGCGACATGGAACCGGTTAGTTCGTTCGATCAGGTGTAATTTTTTTGCGTCAAGTATAGGTGTGGAAAGTTGTGAGACCACAAGAAGCGGCATCAAAGAGCAGCGTGAGAACGAGGTGAATCAGGGTGAAGGAGCGGAGCAGAATACGCGAGTGAGCTAAAAGTTGAAGACAAAGTTGTAGAAGCATAGAGAATACGTACATCTCACCATACAGGGCGAGGGCCAATGCAAGATGTGCAGCATGGCCATACGGCGCAGAGGTAATGTCCTGGGAGAGGAAGCATGACTTGGTTGAGAGAATAGCTGTCTTCGAAATGCGTACAACTACATCAACAATAAACCAAGTCAGAATGAGGGATCGACAAAATTGTTTCAAAAGGAACAGGATCGCTCTTTTCAGCCCACGTATGAGCCTGTGTCACATCGTGAGTTCTCGATTGACTCCTCCGCGCTAGAAGGCAAGGTACCTAAGCCCATAAGACCAAATACCAACAAAAAATCTCCACTGTAAGAACATCTTGGCTTGGAAAAGCCGCAGCCAACCAGTGGTTTGGGAATTGCAACCATACAGCATATGCAAACTAAGGACTCACGGGAACAGGAACGATCAATGAGGTCTTCGAGTGAGTACACGCTGATCCCGCGACCGCGCGAGGAGGAACTGCAGGAACTTTCCGTCCTATCGGCTAACTCTTGATGGTTTCTACTTTCCAGAACTTGTATTCTGGGATCGATTTGGATACCATTGTCATTGCACCAAGTGAGAAAGATTTTAACACTGGATAAGGACATGCACGGGACGAGTGCTGTGTGACCCCAGACTAATACTGGAAGTCAGTACTAGTTAGCAGTAGTACTTGATGTGGTTTGATGTGATGCAGTACTAGTGGAGGCCTGCCACTGCCACTTTCGAGGTGGATGATTTTAGGAAGTCGCCGCACCGGCGGAGTCAGTCGTCGAAGGCTTTGTGGCAATATTTTCCGGGGAATCTCCGCCGCCTGGCCCCGCCGAACTTGCTAAGTCTGTCGGTTATGTCTGCTTTTGTACTTAACACCTCCTTCTGCCGCTTTGCCACAAGCCTTTGAGAAGACTGCTAAGCCCAAGGAATATTCCGAACACAACAAGCCTCGTCACTCATTTACCATCCCACTGGCAGTTCAGAGTCGTCACTCATCCATGTACACGATGTGCTGGTACTACGCTAATGATGGCCGTGGAACTGAGATATGAATTTCTATCCTCAGACTCGCCGTGAGGCATACCTTCCCCCTGTCCAACTAGCACTCCGAGGATGCCGTTCGCGAAGCGCTGCAGGGTGACACCAAGTTCTTGAGTTTTGACAGGACTGCCAGTTCTGTCAAGAGCCAAATGTGTGCCTGCTTAGGTCCAATGATACCTCCACGGGTGATTCACTGCAGTTAATATCCCCCCTGGCTAAAAGATTTTCATTTCATTGCTGATGCGGCGCCTTTCGTCTTGGAGTTCTCTTCTACTTCATGGCTTAAAGTGCGTGAAATCCTTTCGGGAAAGGAAAAATATATGGAACAAGGACGCGGGCTGTTTATCCCCAAGGGCCTCGAACCTTTTTTTCACTTAAATTCCTCGGTTGCTGGCGACGCCGCCACGAACCGTATGTTCTAAGCTGGCGCGACTACTGGATTAAGTGTAATTCACTTGGGGCCTCAGACATCACCAAGGAGTCACATCGCACGTCTAGGAGCTGACCCCCATCGTTGGGTTATTGTTTCGTTCAGCAAGGACAAATATCGCAATGTTGTTTCGTAGGCTAATTTTTCATCGAAATAGATCATCGCTACTCTACCTGATTTTCCCATAAGAAACAAGAAGGGAAACGCTTAAGTCCGAGACCAGTGCCCGCAAGTTCATTCAAGTCCCGCGGATATCTGTTGTGTGCACGGTGAGGTCGGTAGCGCCAACTTGGTGGACTCGGATATCTTGCACCCTCGTTCCCACAAAGCGCTCGAGCATAATATTCGAGCTTTCTGGACTTGCTTCCCACCTGCACAGGGGTAGCAAAGGACATATGGCGGCGCGGCTGCACCCGAAGCGGAAGCGCGTATCAAGGCATAGGAAAAATAAATAGAAGTGTGTAGGAAGGGGTGGAGATTGCAAGGGCAGAGAAAGGACCCAGGGAAGGCGAGCTCTACGAAAGTTTGACGTATGTACCATTATGGATTTGGTGTCTGTCCAGCTGCACAGTCTTACGGAGTTTACAGATGGGAGATGGAGATGACCTCTCTCATTGCATATTTTCTCCAGCAAGGCATGAACTTTGCTAGTGACGCTTTGCCTTTACATTCGAAACTCTGCCACAGCGCTCTCACCACTGCTCCAACATGAGGACAACCCGAAGGCGGGATGCATGACGAAGAACAAAGTTAAGTCTCAAGCTTTCTGCAACGCTGCGAGGGGAAGACTATACTCAGCACGTGAGGAAGCTAGCAAGAAAAACAAGAAAGACTGAAGTCATTCATCAATGCATTAAGCTTCATACAGCAATGCTTGACCCCTGACGGTCTCTTCTTACTGCATTCTTGTCATACAGAATCACCAAATGAGTTTCCAAGTAAGAGGGCCAGGTAACGATGGGAAAGGGGTATAATTGTTACGTTTGTTTTCACCTATCCGAGATCGCATTCACCTTCAATGATGTTACTGGCAGTGAATAGGACCACGAGCCAGATCTTGGGTGTGTTCCTGACGAAACAGGACGCCACCTAACGTCAAGCACTGATGGCTTCGACAAATGTTCATATCTGCGGGAAGAAACCGGCGCCGTCTGTCAAAACAGGGGTTTATTTTCGTCTTAGATGCAGCTGAAACGTCGGAGAAGATATGTCAGGTTGCCAACAAGAGTGCCGCTCGACCAGATAAGTGACAGTCCTACACAGCCCCAAGAGTCAACTTCGCCGTCATCAAACTAAAGAACCAGGTATCAGATTCATCGCCTGCGGAGTGACACTAAGGACGGCACTGATGGAACTTGATCTTGGACCTGGTATCAAAGTGCAATCGTGCCAACAGAATGGCGTGTTCAATGGCGACGTGAATCAACATCGTAACAAAGCAAACGCTGTGCTTGGCCAGGCTTCCAGATCAGCAAATCATTGTGATGAGTGGGGATTTGAGTCGGTCACTCGACTTCAATTGAAAGCTGTCTCCTAGCTGTCATGTCACTACCATGCAAAGAAAACAGGTCGATCATGGACGGCTTCTGAATGGAAACGGTACGGCTCGCGGATGGCGCTTCCGAGAAAGTACGTATCCACATCGCTGTCCTATTTTCCGAACGAATGTGTCAATCACGGTAGGGTTGTCCGGTTAGGAAGCCTAGGTCTGGCTATGGACAGCCGTGATAGAACACCTCTACGTCACGGTGTTTTGGTCGAAGCAGTGCCAGTCTACAGCCTGTCAGATGTCATTTGACTTGTTCCGAATTTGAGCATGTTCCACAGGTCTGGCTAGCCCATGCCATGGCCATGCTGGATACCAAAATAGAGAAGTTCTAATTCAGGCCAAGAAACTCGAGGGTACTGTACTCTGCGATATAGACATGTAAGAGGAAAAACAAATCGTGGAGCATGATGGTGTAGTCTGATGAAAGAGTTGAATGTTCAACCAAAGGTGATGCATAAGAGCTCGATCATGACTTACATATACATGGACAGCAAACAATTGTTGGAAGGATTACTTCCTCTTTGCCATCTGCATGGTGAGGTTGTCAATGTACATCTGCAAGGTCGAATTCTCGGATGTGAGTTTGTCGACATCCGACTGGACGCTGTGCACTCGTGCAACAAGTGCTGAAGATACGAGATTGGGGACTGCATAAATTGATATCCAGGAAGCAAGTACCTTGTAAATCGCCCTGTGCAGCTGCAATCTCTCTGTAGGGTGCCAATCAGAAGCTGGTGGTTAGACAGTCGAAGGGTAAACTGACTTGAGAATCTTCTCCTTGCGTATCGCGTCCTTTACTATATCGCCAGATTGCTGCTCAGGCTCGCCCCAGGCTGTGACAGCCCCGAAATCATTGAACGACATGGTGTCACATGCTAAGATTGTTCACGGTACTTATTAGCGGTATCACTAAATTTAGTACACACAAACTAATCATAATTTCAACATAGTAATTTAATACTTGGTGTTAATGATCCATTATACTAAAGCAAGGGATTACTATCGTCGCAAATGTTCCTAGATAGCGCGATATCAAGCTGAAACCCGAGATGGGAACGACTTGACTGAGTAACGTCTGACCTCCCGCTTCGTACGCTAGCAGAGCGTCTACTCCTTCTTGTCTTTCCCAGCACTAGGACTCCCTTTGGCCTTAAGCTCCTCGATCTTTGCCAGCTCTCTCACCTCTGCACGGCGTGCGTATTCTTGTCCGCCCTGATAGAACAAAGTCAGAAATAGACATTGGGTGGGTAACACAAGAAATAAAACGGGGTTCCGCGATACACTCCTCGGGCAGGAAATGTTATAGATAAATATTTCAAACCGAGCTGAAAATTTTGAGATGGACTAGCTTTGCGCGGCGTCGCATGATAAGAGGAAATAGATGGTTTAATAATTACCTGAAGCACTAGAACGGCACCAAGGATTACCATCATGATGGTGTTGCCAGCTGAGAGTATTCGCAGGGCTTCGATACGGTCCGCACGTGTATCGACATCTACGGGGGTGACCACGGTTCGCAAAGATGGAACTGACACTGCAAGGTAGACAGCTATTGCAAAAATGTAAGCCACTAGTCATGTTATTGAGCAGTTTATCGAAGCAAAGCAAATTTGGCTCCTACCCAGACTTGATCCATCAAAGAAGATGGCACTCTCATCATATTTATGCAGCTTTGCAACAAGCCCAAAAATACCAACTCCCATGAAGCCATGTAGCACCGCCTGTGACGATGAACGTCATCCTCCTGACATTACTGCTCACAAAGGAATACGAACCTTGATTGCGGGTGGTGCATTGAAGAAAGTGGCATAGAATTGGAAGCCGTCTTCAACGATTTCCTCTGTCAATTCCTGATGCAGAATGCGGTAATCAACAAAGAAGCATATGAAGAGGACTCCTGTTGCAGAAATACGGAGTTAGGTCCATCGGAGACACGAGTTGAAGTCTCACCAAGAAAAAAAGAGCACGATGCAAGGACAGCGCCTTGTCTGAATCCCATCTTCAGGGTTGTTATATAACTGGTAGTACTGCGCAGTGCGGCGTAAGCAACTTCTAACTTGTGTTTCAAGATTGGAGTGGACGGGCTCACCGGAACTCGGATCAAGATACAGTGTTCGCCAATGACCTCGGATTCAAGAAGGCCTATCTATTCTGCGCAATCCCCAGCCAGAAACGAAGAAAATAAGTACAGCAAATTTTTGAGATCGTCAACGTTAGTGTCTGTCCTCGTCCGTCCTACGTGGCTGGTGCCGGGAGTCCCCACCAACTCTATTATGTAAACCATGACCCCGACTTTCCATCAATTAGAGGCCTTTGCCCTGGCCCCTTAGCAAGTCCGTGAGTCTCGCAACTTGATGCTTTCACGAGAGACTTCAAGGGTGTTATCATGTGCATGATTCATGAACCATGATACTATCTGGCAGGATCTGGCTCGATCATGACAGGTATGCGTTTCTTGAGTAATAATTCAATCGAAGGAACCGCCACGCTCATCCATTGGCAGCTGAGCCTATGATTCTTCTCGCCAGGGTGCATCGAATCACCGCCGGCCAAGAATTTTACCTAGGAAGCGACGATCTCTCCAGAAGGCCAGGCATATGCGTCATTCGACGGTCTTGGCCAACCGGGTGACCTCATCGAACCCAACTGTAAGTACTGAAGTCATATATCCATGTTTGTGCAACTTGAAGCTTGAAGTTCCACTTCGAACCTTGTATACAAAGTTCAGAGCCACAGTATTTAAGTTCAAGCTGAGTGTAGAATGATGATCGGTAGCAGCTCCCACACAAATATTGCCCATACTTACTCACCACCAACTGACCACGCTATTTACAGGCAGCTGCAGCAGCACCAGTGTATCGACATCCATTGCCTCCTTGCCGCTGTATTCGCAGCTCCTTTGATGTTTGATGTCTGCGATCGATGTATTCGTTGCCTCAAGGTACACATGAATTGCTACACTGTCCACTAGCGAAGAAGAGAAGGCGTAGCAAGAATCTCACTCGATTGACAGACAAAAGGCTGGAGTCAATGAAGGTAGATTCAGAATCTTACCGACGCTGGATGCTTTTTTTGTTCGTTGTAGGTCTAGGGCATCCCCATCAGTAAGAAGGAATTGTCCACTTCTGATGATCTGACTATGGGAGACTAAGATGTTCGAGACACATTACTATAGTACTTGGTTGTCGTCGCCCTAGCGCCCGATTCTGTATTTTATCCAACTGTGCACTTGCCCTCTGATGTCCAAGGAATGGACACCAGCTGGTAAGTCTACCGTTGCTATATTATCAGAAGATTATTAGCAATTATATGAGTAAACGCTCTGCCCTACTCTTGTTTGCCTTGGATATTCGTTTACTCGCGAGTCCAGGCGAGTCCCCAGTGTTGCCGGAACAATTTTGATGAATCACGATTCATGATGCCATGATCATTGATGATCGACAAAGTAGAACAGTACAGGTGCGGAAAGCGTCGTTTGATACATAATCAAGTTGTAAGACATGAGTTAAGAAGAAATGAGACTCCCTCTATCTTCGGAAGATAAGCTAGCTCCGTGCTATTTTGGTACTATAATCGCATTCTCGTGCTAGAAGTTCGAAGGTAACGCGGGGGAAAGAGGGGCGAGGTAGCCTAATGCGTAGTTCTGTGAAAGGGTGGATGCAGGTTGGTGTCACGAGCTAGTTTGTGCGGGAAGTCCAGGGTAAAGGTGGGAGGTGGTATGCGTCGACGCTTTGATGGGTAGCTTCTCAAGCTCGGGTCGGGGTTGAGGGGAAAGAACGGCTGTCTGAGAGTGAGAGGTACCTCATTCGCTTGATGATTGAATTGAGAATATTTTCAGGAGCGCGAGCCATTGGGGTGCTGAACTCTGGCACTGTCTCCGTTGTCCACTGAGAAGAAAATGATGTCATCAGAACCTCTAGAAGAGAGGAATAATCATACCTTGCGCAGCACTACGTCGTCGTCGCTATCACTAGTGCTGACCGCCGGAGGACTGGGCGCCATATCTCTGAAGACGTTGCCAAGCTTGGAGACGGTTGAGGAGGAGGTGAGGGTCGCGATGCTGTCTAAGCTGTTCCCAGGAGATGAGATGGATGGCGATGACAAAGGAGTCTTGAAGTCATCGGTATCGTCGTGCGAGAAAGCAGGAGAGCGAAGATTAACCAAGGAACACCCTTCACTAGTAGTCGGTGGACAGGTCTCTGCAAGCCCCAGAACTTCGCAAGCTATTCTATCGGACGCGTGGAGAAGCGCTAGGGTAGAAATGCATAGAGTAACGACGGCGAGTTTTGGAGAAGCCTGTTCTGCCTCCTTCAGGGCATGGCGGGTGTGACGAACCACGGTTTTGTTGAAGAGGACTGCCGAAAGAACGCCAGTCACGATAACTCGAGCGAGAGTAGTGGAGACGAGAGAGACAGCGTTCATCGTGGAGAATTCAGTTGCGAGTTTTAACTGAGCTGGTGGTTGAATATCTCAAGAGCTCCGATAATAGTCACTATTCGGAATATTTATGTTTGGTTGCGTGCGCGACTCGCGTCGTGATCGTCACATGTACACAAAATCAAACCACCATGTCACCTACATACACAAAATCAAAGCACATCAGATCAATCGAATTTAACAACACGGCGTGTGGTGGTGCACTTCCAAACGACCTATGCAGATTCTTCAAAAGCTTCTGGATCCCTTACACCACCTTCTCCACACCAGGGGGGAGCTTATAGTTTCCTTGGCGTCTGACCTCGTCAAAGATATCCATCTCCACCAGGCTTTTATCATGTCCCCAGAGCGAACTCTCACTCTCTCCATCGCGCACACATCGCGCAACCTCATCTGCTTGGAAATGCCATCCATTGCCAACATACTCGAATCGCCTCGTCTCCTCCTTTGTCACCTTGCTATCTTCGAGGTACTGCACAGTGAAACTCTTCGGGCAGTATATCGGCGCTGCAATCGTGATCGTACCCTTCTCGTATCGAATTATAACACCAGGCTGATAGGAAGTTACATTAAGGTTGCATGACAGGATGGCTTGTGCAGCCAGTTCCTTTTCGGCAAAGGTGACCGTGAAGGAGGTGTTGCGGTCGACCCCTGTCAGAGGGGTTTTCAGCATTGCCCCGCTGACGTTGCTAGGAGCAGCTCCTCGGTTAGCAGGGTGCTCGTACAGGGCGAGAATGGCCTGCGATTGTCATTAAAGAAATAACAACAAAAATAATTACTGCCTTACCCAAATAAGAGGATACGGTCCCCTGCGACAGGTCAGATTCGCCGCTATGAGTTTTACCTTGTGTACTCACAAATCTAGTAACGCGCCACCACCAAGGGTAGGATCCAAGATGCGGTGAGTCTTGGGAAGTTCTGTTGTGCCCCATGAGATCTGACGTTACATAAAATAACACGATATCAGCTCACTGTGAAGTTGACAGTCCGCTGACAAGTCGGCTTGGAGAGCCAATGGTGCACCCAATACACCACTTTCCGAAATTTCCTTGACCTCGAGCGCAAGAGGCTGGAAGCGTGTCCAAAGGGCTTCCATAAAGAAAACTCCATGCTCTTTTGCAGCTGCAAGGAGTGACCGAAGCTCGGCCGCGTTTGATGTCACGGGTTTTTCGCAAAGAACGTGTTTCTTTGCTTTAATCGCGTCGAGCGCGTTTTCATAGTGAAGAGTATGAGGTGTGCCTAAGGTAAGTTGAGATCGACCTCAGGATAGATACGAAATGAAGTCGTACCGATGTAAACTGCATCGACGTTCTGCGCCACATTTCGTTAGATTGGTTGCTGCTTTGACGGTATTCTACCCACCGGATCTGCAAAGACACCAGCATAGCTTCCATATGCTTTAATCGACTTATCACCCTCGGCATATTCGTCAATGAAATTTTTCGCTGATTGGATGCTTCGCGACCCAACAGCAGTCACTTTGTGCGCCACATCAGTGACATCACGGCTGCATTTGACGATGTCATTAGATTTCAAGATGGACAACAGAGTGGCACGGACGTTTCGGGATCAACAAGAAGATCCTAGACCACACTTCTCAATTAGAAAGAAAAGTAGACCGATATTTCAACGCACTATGACGAAGCAATTGGCTATCCTGCCAGTCGAGATGATGCCCCAGCGAAGAACGAACATTGGTTTGGCTGGCTCGGAGTAATTAACTGAGTTTGCCATGCATACGGCCATGTATATGGGCGAGCCGCCGGAAACGTGCATCCATTCATATGGCATTATATGTGTCTTTTGAAGGGTCACCGGTCCAAGTCACGATGATAGTAAGTTCTCAGGTGATTAGGGGTCTTTACAGCCGTTTGCAGAACGCTAGGCCTGAGCCAAAAAAATACATACATTCGGCAATACGTCGGACCACAAACTTTCAACTTCCCGACGGCCAATATTCAATCTCAATCTACATACCGTGGGCCCAGTCTATGCGGCATACCCTACATATCTGATCGGAGAATAGAAGTTGAAATACCGCTGTGTATGTAGTGAATTTTTTTTGGCCTAGCGTTCTGCAAATGGCTGTAAGGGATCGTCCTACTTAGTCATTGCTTCTTGGCAGTCCGCTGAGTAAAATTATAATTCCATTAGCGGGGAAGTTGAACTATGCTTGTTAGTTGCAATTAGCTGGCTATACTTGTGGTGCGATTAGATTAGCTGCAATCCATCGCACCTGGTGACCTAGCCACGTTCCACAAGTCATCCACACGTCTGATCATCATCCACCACGATTGTCACCGGGGCATCATCTATCATCCCTTATCCTCGATTTTTGACACGCTCTAACGTTCGCGATATGACCGAAAATCAGGATGACATAGCGACCATCCTCACACAGCTGTTTGAGCATTCTGATATCTTGATAACCAAACTCGTTCCGGAACTCTTCCAATCCATCCGGAATACACCTCTCGAAGTCATAGACCCCACTAACGCCCTTATCGAACGCGCTATCGCTATCATCCATGCGTGGAATGAGCATGAACAAGCAGAATTCATCACCGCACATCCAAGGATCGGGGAGATCAAACAGCTCTCTGCGTTGAGCGCCAAAGAGCAAAGTGGTGGCCTCTCCGCTACCACAAGGTTGGAGACACCCCCAGAGGTGTTGAAACGGCTAGAACACCTTAACGCGTGTTATGAGCGTGTGTATTCTGGACTGAGGTACATCACGTTCGTGAACGGGAGAACTAGGGCTGCCATTGCGAGGGAGATGGAGGACAAGCTGCAGCTCGGACATCCTTTGGAGAGTTATCCGGATGGGCCTCCCCTGAACGAGCCTGTGGCAGAAAGCCTGATCTGTGTCGCGAAGAACAGTGAGGACTGGTCAAACGAGCTGAAACGAGCGGTGGATGATGTAGGAAAGATCGCCAAGAGTAGACAGAAGTCATTGGGGTTATGATGACATTGAGATTGTATCGACCCGACAGATTGGAGTTCCGTATGTACATTCTATCACTAGATGTCCACGGAGACTGTAGCAAATACAATCACGGGCAGATCAATGAGCGAATAAACACGAACATGAATCGAACAACAAGGGATTGCAGAAGAAAGCAAAGTATAGAAGTACAACAGTATCGCGAATAAAAACTCCAGCGCTGGGAGATAAATAAAGCAAAAGACCTACTGAAACGAACCGTAAGATAAAAACAGTCCGTCGAGTTCGCCTCGCTAAATGCGAGTTGTGTGTCGTCGTGGTATTTGGCCTTTGTCCGCCATCTCTTTCCACTGTATATAAAATGAGTCCATCAAATTGAGGAAATAAATGACACGTACCTGTAGCGCGACCTGCCTCCTCGATTCCCACTCTGGGTGGCACTCGCGCAGCTCTTGATAGAATTGCTCGACCATTTCTGTATATCGTTGCTTTTCCTCCTTTATACGCTTGAGGCTCTCATAGAAATCTGCACGTTCTTTCATACGCGCCTCGCTGCGCTCCTTGACTTGACGTGACCACTCGTCGCGCGTCTTGACCCGCCTGTCGTGCTGCTCATCCCAATGTTTCTTGTTCTTCTGAGCAAGCTGAATGCGGTTGTCGTAGGCCTAAATCAATAAAATATGTTAGCACCCACCATTTCAACAAAAGCATGAGCATGATTAAACACACACCTTCCTTTTCACAGGATCGCTAAGCACCTCGAACGCGTCGCATACCTTGCAACAAAATCATATCATCAGCATCAGTATCAGGCAATCATTCGCATCAAGCTCAGACCACCCATACATTTCTGAACCTTCCCTCTGCAGCACGGCGCTCTTCCTCCGTCACGGTAGGTTCGAGTTTATCAGGGTGGGTCTCAAGAGCTTTCTGTTTGTATGCCCTCCTCACTGCGATTGAAAGTAAAGATCAGAATGACGAAGAAGATTAGACTAGTGCGAACCATCATCCGTAGAAGCGGTAGTCGGGATCGCAAGGACGTCGTACAGTGTGAGTCCTATCATGGATGGTAGATGATGTTCGAACAAATGTGTTTATCGATTCGAACTTGCCTCGCGGGCAGATCGACGGGTTTTTGGACCGCAGTAAATAAGGAATGAGAGCTATGAGTAACAAATAGTGAGTGTGATGTCAAGCAGAGGCTGCAGAACGGAGTTTAACGAAGGAATTCGAAGCAAGTTGAGAATTTCAAACTTGAACTTGTCTGGACTCTGGACGGAAATGGATGGCCAAATTGATGACACGCGACCGTGTACATATCTCACGTGATGAGTCTTGATATATTTTTAGATTCACCTTCACAAGACACGTCCATGTGGTCTGCGGCAGACTCTGGAGCTTTTAGATAGGCGTGTCATGTGAAAAGTGTGTCTGTCGAGTCGAGATCCGCGGAAGGTGAGCGCTTGAGCATTCAATAGATCAAACGCTGAACTGATGGATTTTGCAGTTTGAGGGTCTTCCAAATTCAATGACATCGATCCATTGATCTTGTACTCGCACTCATAACCGATTTGTACCATACACTGCGCACCTCATCCCCATTTCTTTTACGCCGCTTTTATACTTCTAGTCGCTTCAACTGCGCAAGAAGGCCCACACCACCTGCATATACCTTTCCGTCTCTTCCAGCTGCGGGACATGCGCCGAGTCCGCAAATTGTACCCATCGGACCTTTGGGATATTCTGAAAGAATGGCTCCACAACCATGTCGTGTGCTTCATCGTATCTTCCGTTGATGAGCAATGTCTTCGCCTGAATGTTGTGCAACCGGTCAATCACGCTCCAAGTCTTTAGAGAGCCGGTAATATAAAATTCATTTGGTCCATTCCTGTGCCACGAAGGTTGGAGATGCGCGGCCCAGAGTGGAGAAACACCTACATGGTTAAGTACACGGTTGGATCCTTGTCTGTCCATGCCAGCGTGTCCAGAAGGGGCTTAGGCATCGGATCGAGCCTACACATATGCCTCTTGTAAAATTCGTTCGTCGCGGCAATGTACTCTGGATCTGATGTTGTATCCGCCGCCTCGTGTTTATTCAACGCATCCTGTACTTCCTGCGGTAACCCCTTCCTCAACTCGTTTGCGGCCTTGACCCACAACATCATGCTGGCTGGTGAGTCGGAAATCACCAGTTTCCTAAGGCCTTTTGGCTGGCGCGTTGCAAACTCTGATGCCAGCATCCCTCCCCAGCTGTGCCCTAGTACGTCATAGTTGTCATGGATATTCAAGTGATTGAGGAGGTTGTGCAGCTCATCAACGAAGAGCTGCACAGTCCAGAAGTCCACGTCTCCGTTCTTCTCTGGGAGATGTGTGGAACGTCCGTTGCCGAGCTGATCATAAAGTATAACGGGTACGTCGAAGAGACGCGTAAGCTCGGAGAGGATGTCAACGTATTCGTAGGTTGAACCAGGACCACCGTGAAGCACTACAAGAGGCAAGTTCTGTGAATGGGGCAGGGTACCATACACCTTGTACCAAGTCTTGCAGGGCTTGCCTGCACCAGGAACATTGAAATCGACTTCGCCTTCCCTTACTTTGAGCGAGGACATGGATTCCTGTGGTTTGTGGCTTCCAAGGGCTGTTAGGTGGGTTTCGTCGCCGTCAGGTGGATGTTAATGTTATCTTGTGATAGGTTTAGCATGAGAGAAGGTACTTATAGCCGCATGGTGATATGTCCGGAACGGCGGTACGTTCGTCCCGCCCATTCTTCTCAAGCTTCAAGCTTCAGCATCCTCAGGCTTTCAATAAATAACATCTGGTGACCACACTTTGCAGCTTGCTTGATATGAATTGGTTACCATCTGATCTCAACTTCCGAGTTTATAAATCAAATATTCTGAATGAGTTGCTGACCTTCCAAACACGTGACTGACGTATTGGTTATTATGTCGTGCGGCTTTTGTTGCATATGCCTCTCTCGAGTCTCGATTCAGTATATCGCCATCATCTTACGCAGACTACATTACACATGCGTGCCCTCATGTGTTTGTGGTATTCTTCCAACACTCCCTGCATATGATATTCGCTGCTGTGTTGCTATTATGGGCTATCTCGTTGTCTTTCTCTCGAACTTTCGTCCACCACGCTTCTCAGGTTCAAAGCCTGTGCATAAGGTCTCAGTTGGCCTCGTTGCAAACTTCCCCCTGTCGACGGTCATTAATTTCTCCAACCTTGTTCCCACCTCTGACAAGACGGTCACAACGCTCAGGCTGCTTAAATTTTTCTCAAACAAGCATCCCCCGGATACCTGATCTGAAGCACGATTCCGCTGAGCCCAATCTACCTTTTACTGGCGACAATATCGAGTGTTGACATCTTCGTCACACTCTTACATCTCGGCCATTTCTTTTACACTACTTCTTTACTTCCAGTCGTTTCAACCGCGCAAGAAGGCCCATACCACCTGCACAAACCTTTCCGTCTCTTCCAGCTGCGGAACATGGGCTGAGTCCGCAAATTGTACCCATCGGACCTTTGGGATATGCTGAAAGAATGGCTCCACAACCATGTCGTGTGCTTCATCGTACCTTCCGTTGATGAGCAACGTTGTCGCCTGAATGTTGTGCAGCCGGTCAATTACGCTCCACGTCTTTAGAGAGCCAGTGATGCAAAATGCATTTAATCCGTTCCTGTTCCACGAGGGTTGAAGATGCGTGACACAGATGGACGAAACACCTACATGGTTGAGTACACGGTTGGATCCTTTTTCATCCACGCAAGCCCATCCACTAGGGACTGAGGCATTGGGTCGAGCCTACAGAAATGCCGCTTGTAAAATTCATTCGTTGCGGCAATGTACTCTGGATCCGTTGTTGTATCCGCTGCCTCGTGCTTGTTCAATGCATCCTGTACTTCCTGCGGTAACCCCTTCCTCAACTCGTTTGCGGCCTTGACCCACAACATCACGCTCGCTGGTGAGTCAGCAATCACCAGTTTCCCGAGGCCTTTTGGTTGGCGCGTTGCAAAATCTGATGCCAGCATCCCTCCCCAGCTCTGCCCCAGTACGTTATAGTTGTCGTGGATGTTTAAGTGATTCAGGAGGTTGTGCAGCTCATCAACGAAGAGCTGCACAGTCCAGAAGTCCACGTCTCCGTTCTTCTCTGGGAGGTGCGTGGAGCGTCCATTGCCGAGTTGATCATAAAGTATAACGGGTACGTCGAAGAGACGTGTAAGCTCGGAGAGGACGTCGAGGTGTTCGTGGGTTGAACCGGGACCGCCGTGAAGTACTACAAGAGGTGGGTTATGTGGGTGGGCGAGAGTACCATAAACCTTGTACCAAGTCTTGCAAGGCTTGCCTGCATCATGAACGTTGAAATCGGCTTCGCCTTCCCTTACTTTGAGCGAGGACATGGATTCCTGTGGTTTGTGGTTTCCAAGCGCTGGTAGGTGGGTTTCGTTAGGTGGATGTTGACGTTTATCTTATGACGGGTCTGGCATAATAGAATTTACTTATAGCCGCATGAGTCATGGTGGTATGTCCGGAACGGCGGTATGTTCGTCCCGCCCATTCTTCTTACTGACAGTCAAGCTTCAGATTCCTCAAGCTTTCAATGAGGAACATCTGATGTCGACCAAACCTTGTTTGATCTGAATCAATCACCATCCAATCTCAACGTCCGAGTGGGCATCAAATATCCTGCATGGCCTGCCTTGTCGCCTTTACGTATCTGGACCCTAGATTAAGACTGTTATGGCATCAATCGTGGGGAGTACTTGTGGTGTTATCAGTGCACACATAGGTTTGACTTCCAAACACGAGGCGTGCGATCGATGGGAAACTAAGTATACGTAACCTTGGCTGGTCCGAGTCATGGCGCTGTCTCTGGTTCAGTCTCTGAACCTCGGCTTCTACTCGACTCGGAAGAACTGGGAATATGCACATGGAAGTCACACAACTGGAACCATACATACTTAAAGGTCAGTGGCGCCGTAGTCAGGATGTGGGCTGAGGTCCTTGAGGAAGTGCACGAGCTCATACATATAATTTCAGGCTCGATCAAGGTTATCGACAGGTTCTTTTCTGTGCCCGTGGATTACGCCAAACCGGATGGTCCGCACATTCGAATATTTGTGCGCAACCTTGTTCCTTTGGGTGAAGCCAAAGGATCTGGCACAGACGCTGCAGAGTCGGATCTGCCTTATCGTATGTCATTCTCGATTCTTTCAAGTATTGCGTGCATGATGCTCACTCGTGAAAACCAGTCTTGTATTTCCAAGGTAACTCGTCACGACTCGAACAGTTGTGATCAGAGGTTCACTTCTGCGTCATGCAGGTGGTCCAGGATTCGGTGTTGACCTATCTCTCAGCGTGGACTTGGGGAATGTGGTACGTCGATTTGTCTTCATACACAGGAGGGTTTGCGAGACTAAACTTACTATGAGCAAGCTTCACAAGAAAAAATACCAGGCAAGCAATGTCACAAGTCCTCACTCATCCATGGTTGCTATTTGACAATCACAGACCCTCTGGCTTGATCCTCGTGGGACTGGTCTGAGCACACCCATAACGGCGGACATCTTCCAAACGAAGCAAATGGACGACGAGGCCATTGCCAAGTATCTCAAACATTTTCGTGCGGATAACATTGGTGGGTATTTCCCCATAACGCTAAGTGTCGCTAGTGTTCACGCGGAAGATAGTCAGAGACTGTGAGACCATTCGGCACCTTCTCCTCGACGGCAAGAAAGATCCTGAAGCACGTAAATGGACAATTTTTGGGCAAAGTTTCGGAGGCTTCTGTGCCGCCACCTACCTTTCGTTCCACAGTGATGGCTTGAAGGAGGTCTTCATCGCTGGCGGTATCCCACCCATGGTCGACTCTCCCGATGCAGTTTACGAAGCCCTCGTTTGTAAGTGCCTAGCCATCTGCCCTCCTTTCAACTGACAATTTGTCTAGTGAAGGTGGAAGAACGAAACAAGGTTTATTATACAAAGTATCCTCAAGATGTTCGAAATGTAAGAAATTTAGACCAGGCTACCTCCACCAAGTCGTTGATCAACTACAGGTTCGTCGGATCTTAGGTTTCCTAGAAGGCAACGATGTCGTTATTCCGAACGGCGGGAATCTGACGATCTCGCGGTGGCTACAGCTTGGCATACAATTTGGATTTCATGGTAGGTTTCGATTTACTGCGAAAGTGTGGCTTTTTCATATTCTATGCTCAGGCGGCATCGATCGGGTTCACCGTATGTAGATTCGCTTCAACTTCGCCAACGAGTGTTCATTCATACACACAGAGCTCGTGTTCCGAGCGATCACAGACTTGGACACGTTTGGAAAACTCTCATATGGGCTTCTTGACAGTGTACAGAGAGCACAGAGCTTTGACACCAACCCAATTTACGCAGTGCTTCACGAACCTATCTATTGCCAAGGGTGCGTTCTTACCATTCGCAAGGCAAATATCAACCGATCATCTCTGTCTCAGGCGGATGGCAAGCTGGTCTGCACATCGCGTCATCCAGAAAAACGATAGGTTTGTTTGGAGGAAAGTGAAGCATATGTCTGACGATGTCCCCATTTACTTCACGGGGGAGATGGTACGTCCATGGCCATTCGAGCGTCTTCGAGATGCTGAGCTTGGAGACAGATATTCCCTGACATGTTCGAAGATTATCATCATCTACGTCCCCTGCGGGGCGCGGCTGAACTGCTAGCTCACGATGAAGATTGGCCTATGTTGTATGACAAAGAGGCCCTAAAAAAGAACAAAGTGAAAGTAAACGCTGCAACGTGAGTGGAGTGATTGGATTGTTAATGAACTGGGCTGATACCGACCCCACAGCTATTACGATGACATGTGAGCAACGTCCCTTAGATCACTCTTGTTGTCCCTCATATGAACACCTTCCAGGTATGTCGATTTTGGTCTTGTGCAGCGGTCAGTGTCTGTCATCAGCAACGTGGAACAACTCATCACCAATCAGAGCTTCCATGACGGTATACGCAAACACATGGAAAGCATTGTGACTACCCTTTTCGACCTATCTAAACGAGAGCGCGATTAGACAATTTTGTCTGAAGCGGCGAGTAGCTTGTAAGATGGAATTTGTACAGACGTGATCTTCGTTACAGGATTGATGGTGTCTGCAACCATTGTACTACAAGTGACGTGAAAACATTCTTTGCTGGTAATCTGCGTCAGAAATCAATGGATGTCTTGCCATGAACGGAAATGTGGACTAACCTGGAGGGCTCGGACACCTCATGTTTGTCATATTTCCCTGAATACTCGGTAACCGCAGTTCTGTGCGACAGCAGGTACTGTTATAAGCTAGCTGCCTCAAACGCCAACCGAAAATGTATGTTTTGGTTTTTGTGGTTGTGTTATCGGCGTTGCAGAATTTGCAACAGTGTAGGCAATGGATGTCATGCAATTGAAAATTATGGCATGCGCACTTGAATCCATAACTGCAGTACATTGCACTGGATACAATTAATAGAGCAGTGGGACCAACTTGGGGTGTGTCGTGATAGCCAGAAACTTCTTTGATTACGATGCGGTCACTATACTCTAGAGGCAAAGCAGGTATGTTTATTCATTCCGTAGACATGCGGGGAAATCATCTTCCTGCAGGTGCATGGCGTCCTGCTAAGCCAACGACAGTACAACCAGCAGGAAGGTATATCGACGTCTAATCTGATAGTTCCTTTTCCTTCACGCCATATTTTGCAGGGTCGGTGCCGTGATGTTGATGGTTGACGAAGTTGAACCTATAATTATCGCTGTGAGTCAGGGTCTGAGGACGATGGTGACATATATTCGTACATGGGGAATGCGTCTGCAAAATTGATAGATTTAGCCGGAAAACGCTGACTGACATGCTGCAGTGATACTCACGAAATTTCAACTGAGACCACGCAGAGTTCCGGTATGCAGTGCCCTGCACCCACTCTGGCTGGCTGGATGTACCATACAAAGGCTTACCCTCAGCTGCCCTTTGGGAGAGCTCTGCCAGATCCAAGTCCTCCTCTCGTTTGTTCTCTGACCAGCCCCAGAAACGAACTAACAAGGAAAATGAGGCTGCTCACGTCATGCACAACCAGGACAACTCACAACTTGAACGTTGGTATGCCAGCATGAAACCACCGATGAAGCCAAGGAAGCCTCCAAGCCGAAGGCTGGTCCGCAGGCGAACTTTTACGGGGTCAGCCATATCTGAGGACAAGGATAATCCATATCAGCCTGATACAAAGCGTCCTGGCTGAAACAAGGAGGCGTACTCCAGAAATACAAAGCACCCGGGAATGCGGCTGTTCCTGCGGCCCAGGTTGCATAGTCTGACGAACGGAAATAACGCACAACACGGAAAGTGTGTGGGTCAGCGTCGATGAGCGGGTATGGTGTCGTGACGACCTTGTTCGGCATGGCGACAAATGTCGATAAAAGGAATGACTGCTGTTGTCGTTGTGTGCAAGAAGACAAGGTCACGGTTCGTCGCGAACAGTGACCGGCCCTAAACCGGGAAGTGCCAGGTCTGTTCACCAAGTCAGTCCAATAATTATAACTTGTCCCCAACGTCCTCTATTCTTTGTTTCTAGTCGCTGGTCGCCCGTTCTACAACGAGCACAAGCGGCCTGACATTTCTTAACTCGCTGGCACCTTTCTAGACTCATTGAAGGAGAATGAGTGTGGACAGACGGAACGACCGCCGGGCGAAGAGGACTGCCCATTCATCTCCTTACGCTCGCCCAACAAAACATAGCAAGCCAGTTCCAACGAAAAAATCAGTAAGCATACGGGTCATGTTGTCTTCTATCTGTAACTTTGTCTGACATTGTCTGTCTAAGCTATGGAGCATTTCCGGTTTAATGAGCTTCTTACGATTTGGTGGCGCCGAGGAGGATGATCGAGCTGAGGATCTGGTGCGCTCAAGTGCCTCGTCCTCCAGTAATGATGAGGACGAGGATTTGCAGGTTCAGGAACAGGAGGGGCCTCCTCATATACCGGCTCGTCGAGTTCAACTTGATCGGAACTCTGCGCCTGAATTTGTGTTCCCTCTTCCTCCTGGTGATGTACCACCGGGGCATGAGGTTTGTAGTCCATTAACTATTGTTTGGTCTAGTAACATTGATTTACGAAGAGTAGCCTTCGCAGGAACTAGTTTACCCACCTGCTTGGGATGCCCAACAACCGGGACCTTCCAATGGGACATCCCAACCTGTCACGCCCGCCCGACAGCCTCTCTACAGTTCAAATACATCACCTCACCATACCAATATCGCCCCCTACTTGCAGCAAAGTCCGTCGCTTGCTAAGAACCTCGAGCCTGTCACTCGTTTCCTTGTCGAGAAAGCAGGGCGGCCTCTTAACGAATTCGAGGCAGCTGGTATCGTGGACTACATCCAGAAGAACGTGCAAGGTACGGATTTCTTGCTCCCAGCATGCTATATAGGCGTGTACTCATGCTCGAACAGTAGACAAACCGGAACCATTCCGGTTTTCGACATCTCCGCCGCGTGGACCCTCTCCCAACCTTGGGTTTGGGACACCAAATGGTGCATCAACTCCGAAAAAGACCCTTTCGCGCAATCCCAACGGCATATTGCGCTGGCAGGGTGCGGGTAGTGCACGTCCACGCAACCGATATCGATCGCCTGGGTTCGGGTCTCGGCCTCAAGGCCCTCGTATTGAGCTATCTCCCATACGAATATCTTCCGCAACCGATGCCAAACGTCGTCGTGTCGGTAATGAAGCTGAGTCTTCGACTGTGCAGAAGTCTGCGCCCCCAGCAACGACTTCTACCATCGCTTTCCCGACTTCAAATTCTACTTCTCCCACTCGTTCTACACCTGCAATCAACGGGAAGACTCCAGTTCCACCAGCGCCTGCATTGACATTGGCTCCGGCGGCTGTTGTTACGCCAAAGATGAACGGAGCAACTTCGCCTCATTTGCGCACCACGGGTCTTTCTGTAAAGCCCACGACCCCAGCCGTACCTTCACCTTTACGACAAACGTGGAAGCAGAACGATTCACCACCACAGCCTCCAACACGACCCACGCGTGCTGCAAGCTATATGACGGGGCTCATTAAAGAAGTCACTCCCCTCAAGAAACCTGACGTGGCGAACCCGTACCAGACTGCGAGTCCTGTAAAGATGCCCTCTAGGAAGCATCCCCCGAAACGCTCGCGCCCTCCGGCAGAGAAAAAAGAGAAACAGCAGAAAGAGCCAGAAATGACCGCACAGGCGATTATTGAAGCCACAGTGCCGAAGGTCAGTGGGGAAGCTGTGATTCAGGATTATGGGGCCAGACTAATGTTGATAATAGGGAAGTAAGCGCGCAAGGCCTCCGCCAGACATGGAGAGGCAAGAGAAACTAGCTCGCGAAACTCAGGACACACATGTCCCCTTGATGACCAACGGTCACAGCAAGACCGCAAAGCCAATGGTTACTGCCGAAGAAGTCTCAGACAAGGATGAAAGCCCTACAAAGAAGCGAAAGACCGCGAAATCTACTCCCGTCATGCTATCCGTGGAAGAGGTGGTGGAGGATGTCGAGATGGTTCAGGACAAATCTTCGGTCTTTACGCGGCCTGCCGAGATTATCGAGCCAGTTGAAAATGCCCCTTCGTCGCTCACTACGCCAAGCGCCACGCCGTTCTCCTCCTCGCATACTCCAGCTCCGGCTTCGCCGATGAAGACTGCATTTGGAGCCAAGACGTCGGCTCCTAGGGAACCATCCAAGTTGCGGTACAGTTACTACGCAGACAAGGAGACTGCGTCAGCTGAGGAGAAACCAATGTCTGAGGCGCCACCGGCACCGTTGATGGCATCGCGTAATCTTCCTAAGGAGACACAGACTACGTCCCCAAAGGCGAAGCTGCCCCCCAAAGAAGCTGTAGCAGCTATGGAGGTTGATGAATTGCCGAGATATAGCTTCAAGCTTGCTGAGGCTGCCTATCCTGCTGGGCCCAGCCACATCAAAGCTCGCATCGCAGCTGCAAGCATGTCTCGACTCTCCCTCCCTACCTTCGAGTTCAAACCAGTAGCACCATCCACAAACGGGTTCAACTGGACTGCAGCAGGCATGAAGGCACCTGCCGCTGCTACGTCTGGTATTTGGTCGTGCGGCACTTGCATGCTGGAGAACCCTGACAGCGCCAAGGATAAGTGCACAATCTGCGATGCGCCGAGGTCAGGTGGTGCCGCACAGCCTGCAGCTGTGCCTCAGAAGACATTCGACTGGTCAAAAACTGCTATGAAAGTGCCTCCAACACAACACGCTGAGATTTGGCAGTGCGATACTTGCATGCTTCCTAATCCAGACAGTGCGAAGCTTAAATGCACTGTCTGTGACGCGGCCCGTCCTGGCGCATCTTCGGCCCCTACAGGGTTTGATTGGTCTGCTGCAGGGTTGAAGGCCCCAGGCTCATCCACGGATACGTGGACTTGTTCCCTCTGCATGTTGAAGGTCCCTACCAGCGCAACTAAGTGTACAGTTTGTGACACTGCTCGGAATACGATGGACTAAGTGCAGAAGAAAGCGGCGTGGAGAATCATGTCGCATATATACGCTCTATGTCAAAAGCATGGATGGCGTTAGATCAGAACGAAAGTTGCATTATATTAACGCTACTTGTTACGATCAGCTTGTTGTCCCGAGCGTTGTCTAATCTTGTACCTCATTCCACTGGTGTTTGTTTTCATCCATTACCACGTTCAGGTTTTAGTTCATACATATTCCCTTATTTCCTACGGAGCTAGTCGCTATATACGCAACCAATGAAGGTGCAGCTGAATGGAGGAGTCATTGGTTGTCAACACAGCGATCACGAGTGTTTCGCATGTTGAGTGAAGTCTAGTCTGCGAGCGAGTGGTCTCAGGTCGGTGCCATCAGGGGAGGTTAGTTTTCGTTTAAGTTTATTGGGTGCAGCGGCTTTGACGCCTGGCCCGGCGCCGGCCATGTCAACGTTACCATCGAGTTCTTCGAGGGGGCGGGATGTTTGAGCAGCAGGTTTGGGGAGCTTGGAGGGGTGTGACGGGTGTGGCAGGGCGAAAAAGTATGCGTGGTTGAGAGCGTCTCTTGCGTTTATGCGCCTTCGTGGCTCATACACGAGGAACCTACTCAGAAGATTAAGTGTATCTCCAGAGGCGGCAGTGAAGAGGTCGCGAAGGGGCGTTCTCGGGAACTGTCCAACTGGCACGTAATCTGGTAGTTTGGTGTGGCCCTTTTGAGAGCATGAGACACAAGCTTAACATAGATGGTGGTACAGATACACACCGGCCAGTCCTCTTCTGTGGGCGTTCCGAGTGCCCGGAAGATGGTTTTGAGTTGGTCCATGTCGCTCTCACCGGGAAGGTACGGCGTTCTCAACATGAGCTCTGCGAATATGCAGCCTACGGACCATATGTCGACCGCCGAGCTATAATACCGACAACCAAACAGCAGCTCTGGTGGTCGGTACCATCTGCGCGTGTTTAGGAACGAGAACAAAACGGTTCCTTTAAAGCACGCACCGCGTGATGACTTGACACGTCATTTTATGTCCCGGGTCTGCAAAATCTCTTGCTAGACCGAAATCAGCGATTTTGAGCTGTCCATCCGATGCAATGAGCAAATTGTTCGGCTTCAGATCCTGCAAGATGCCATGAGTAGTGAAAGGTTGCGAGGAACTTGAAACATACTCGGTGAAGCATGAAATTTCTATGGCAAAATTCCAGCCCACGCAAGGTCATCGCCATCCATGCCTTGATATCCGCAGGAAGGAAGACAAGCGACCGGTCCTGAATTATCATCTCAAGGTCGCTATCCAAAAACTCCAGCACAAGATTAAGATTGGTTTTTGAAGAGAAGACGTCCAGAAGCTGCAAGGAAGATGGTCAGTGCTCATCAACAAGTAAGGATGCATTGGCGACAGACCTCGATGACATTCTGGTGGTGAAGCTCTCGTAGATATTTGACCTCTCGAATGGCAGACATGTCGAGCCCATCTTTGAATTGCCCAACTTTTATCTTCTTGATGGCGACCTTGCGGCTTGTCGATGCCTCTCGGCCTGACAGGAGTCAGAGAAGGACTCGTCGCCTGGCACATGAGCCACCTCACCTTGGTACACGACAGCGTATGTACCTTCACCGACTTTCCGGTCTTTTACCCTGCAGCAAGATGAATCAACAATTTGCCGAATGAAATCTGGAGAAACAAGCTTACCATCGCTTTTGTCTCGCTGTGTTGGCTTTTTCAACAGCGTCCATGGAGAATGTGAAGGTAAGATGCTACTCAAGTACAACTCAAGTAGCAGTACTTGACTTGCATTGGCTCTGCGCAGATCTGTCGTGCAGCGGCCCGGACTTGGCGGTCTCTTCTTCTACACTGCCATGATAGTCATCCCTCATCCCTCTTACCTTTTCAAATATCGAATGCCTTCAAATTGGTATCCATAAGGTGATTCGGCTTTGCTGTTCTTATTACTGGCCACAGGCCTGGCGCACTCGCTTCGTTGGACTCTGTCGTTCAACGACAGGACTTCTTTCACTGCTCTTGTTCAAGATGCCAAGGAACTTATATGGCCAGACTCCAAGAAGACGTTTTTCAGTCAAGCACAAACTGGGATTTGGCTATCTAGACACGAGACAGACCATCGTGTAGATGCCACAATCGATTTTTAGAGACCGTTAACAAGCAAGTGGAATATTTGCCAGGTCAGTTTGACGTCGTTCTATTACGAGGCCGTCATTCACACCAACAAGCTTGCACAGTAAGATCCTGTCGCATTTCCTGCATATAATCTTCCACCACTGAAAGACCTTGGTGGCCTTAGAATGCTTTCAATGGGACGTATTCCCATCCTACGGAGTGGTCTGCGATGGTACAAGCAAACCGACATCACAGTGTTTATGATCACCATAGTTCACTCGAACAGTTACGCAATTCCATGCTCGTCCTACGACTCATGAGGTGAACCTGAGCTTGTATGGTTACAGCGGCAAGCCTCAATCCAATATTGTTCCTCCACCTCGGGCTGGGGATCACCATGCTAGGGGTAGAAAGACAACACTAGCTGCACCCAAAATTGACGCATTCAAGTCTCGTTCTTCATTTCATTAGCTGCAATACCACTGGCTGTCGCTGGTGCTGGTATTCGTGCCCTGTCAAATTTAGTCGTAAAAGTTAAAACGTTAACACACCGTGCATGTTGCGTCTGCGGACAACATTGCCGATGCACTGTCCCGTGAGGACATCGCTGCAGGCTTCCTGCAGACAAATCATGTATTGAGAATTTCTTGAATATTGTATTTCAACTTGAAATAGTATTTGTTCCCTGGCATAGGATTTCTTCATGCACGTGATGTTACCCACGCCCGCGCTTTGCGAAAGACAGAACTTGAAGGCGACCCCACCTCTTTCTCCGGAAGAGGGACTACAAAGTTACTAGCACGAATATTAGCAGTATCTGTGTCCGTTTGTCTCTAGTATCATGGAGATATGTTGTCCAGGACGCTCATAACAGCCGCAGCCCATGCGTCAACCCTTCACGTCCAACCTTCCACATCTATCATATCCCTAACCTCCCCCTTCACTCGCAGCTCCCTACGCACGCTCCAAAGCGCCATTATCGCGCACGCAACAACGTCCAAGACTCCAGTGATCCCAGGAGAAGTCAACGCAGCAGTCCTTGTTCCGCTGTGTAACGTCGATGGCGTACCCGGTGTGCTACTCGAGCTGCGAGGCGGTAATCTGAGGTCACATGCTGGCGAAGTCAGGTATGTGCAGTTCGACCCCCAAAGTGTCAAGTATCCCGGAGTTCATTATGCTGTATGATCGCCAGCTTCCCTGGGGGAAGGGTCGACCCAGTGAGTCTATTCAAGAACCTTTGTGCGCTTCCTCATCACATCCGTAGGCAGACGCATCGTTTCTAGCTGCTGCGCTCAGAGAAACACAAGAAGAAGTAGGTCTCTATAATGGGCAGATCGACATTCTCGGCCAATTTGGCCCGCCTGAGCGAAGTCTCATGGGTCTTAGAGTATGGCCCTACGTCGTACGTTTATTCTCACTCACCAGCTTTGTTTTCGACTTGAATTCGGGGCGCAGGGCTTCGTATACCCACGCGGTAATCATGGAACAGATACTGGATCCCTAGACGATCCCTTACCCTCCATCTCGCTTTCCTCACTCACAATATCTCAGGCCGAGGTGGCGACCGTCTTCCATCTTCCCCTCTCTGCATTTACGTCCCCTGCGCGTATCAGGCCTGACATGTTCCGCGCCGCCAGCCCATATTGGGCCATTGATGTTTCTGACCTTGTAGAGGGGTTTGAGGGGGTAAACGATTCAATAGGACATCCGGAAGTGGGTGGTGGGAAGGAGGGACGTTTAGAAGTTTGGGGGTTGACAGGTTGGTACATGTCATTGCTCATGAGAATTTTAAAGGTATACACTTGAGTAAAAGATTATCATGTAGTGATGCATGTGGAGGTCCTTGAGACCATCCTCGAGAAACTGAGCACACAACATCGTCCTGTGTTCGTTACATGTCAGATAGATGACGAGAATTATCTTCGTGCCCTTAGTAGTTAGCATCCTGTTGAATGAGCGCAACGGCTTTTGCAGAACGAGGCTTAATAGAGCACTTGAACGGCTTGGGGTGGCTAGAAGTGTGTCTAGCTAAACCAGCACTGCAGATGCGATGAGATGCACGGCATACCTGATCGTGCCTGATGTAGGGTCAACTTCAGGGGTGATCTCAACACCCTTCTCGACGACCTTGGAGATATCAAACACTGCGAGTGACATCGCGGTAGATATCCAGACGGAGGCATCAGCGAGGTGGAGACCTGTACATCGAAGCAAGCAAACGTCAAAATACTGTTTTATAGAGGGCACTTCTGTAAGTTGGGCATACCGGGGCAGATCCTGCGGAGTAGAAAGTTAGCATTGCACCCAAATTCAACTCCATGCTTACCGCCTACCGAAGCCGAAGCAGATCGTGCGAGGTTCGAGCTCGGGATCCTTTCCACCATTGTCTAAGAAGCGTTCAGGTTTGAATTGTGAAGGGTTAGCATATGTCCGCGGATCATTGAGCATGAACCTGGCATGCAATTCTATCATGTTGAATCCAGATAAATACGACCACTAACCAGATGTTAGGCGTGATCAAGGAACCTTTCGGGATGTAGTACCCGTCATGGATATCGTCCTCGGAGGCACAGTGGATGATACCTATCTTTAAGCGATCGATACCGCTCGGTAATGAAAGAATACGATAGACGCATACCTGTAGGGGCGACAACATTCCAGCGTAGGACTTCCTTCACAAGTGCCTCAGTGTAGGGGAGAGAGTCGCGGTCTGCGAAGGAGGGAAGACGAGCAGTGCCAACAACAGCGTCTATTTCAGCCTGAGCCTTCTTCTGCACATCAGGGAAAAGTGTCATAGCCAGGAAAAGTGAATAGATCGTAGAAACTGTCTGCGGAGACAGGCGTTAGTCTCAAAATATGTTGATACGAAGGGGGGAGCCAACCGTGTCAGCACCACCAGCGTATAGGGATGCAGCAGACCATTTCACCATCTGATCCTCTTCTGCAGACAAAGTACGCCCTTCCAACAGATTCGAGGTGAAAGACATCGGGGCAATCCCAGCAGCCTGTAAAATGTTTAACTTATGATTGCCGGACCATAGATGTTGGTTACAATCTGATCCTTGACAAATTGATATGGTGCATCAACCATCTCTTCGAGGGTCTGGCGCCATTCACGGGCTAAGCGTTTGAATCCAGCACCAGGGAACCACTCCGGAACCTTTGCCACTAGAAATAGTCAGGTCATTGCAAATGTCAGAATGCTGTAGCCTTACACGATGGTATGATGTCAACCATGAAGGCACCAATAGCGGTGGATCGCGAGAATTGGTCCATAGCGCGGTCTGCAAGGTCAATAAATGGATCGTTGTTCTCCTTCACCTCATAACCGTGAGAGATTCGCAGAATGATCGCGCCAGCGGTGCTATAAAAAATCAAGTTCCATTCATGCAATAACGAATATCACATACTGTCGAATATGTGATTGCAGTTGCTCGGGTTTTGCAAACACGCGCTTCAGGAATCGGTGCGTCTCGATCTCCTCGATATGGTTGTAGACATCCATGGCAGCGCGATTGCCAATGACGCGGTGGATGTTCTTGCGGTACCAGCGAAAACGGTCACCGTACGGGAGAAGACCCAAAGAGAAATTCCAGCCGACTAGTTCACCACCCATTGGAAGAACCGGACGGTCAGAGTACATATTGCTCTTCTTGTCGAACAATTCAATCGCTGCCTTGACAGAATTCAGTACGATGATGTGCTGACCCAGAACCTCGACATGCGAGATGTCACCTGCACAGCACGAAGTTGAAATGTATCGTATTAGGAAATATGAGGCACTCACCATATTTCTTGCCCCACTTGGTGAAGGTGAGCCAGGCCTTGATGTGAGGTATGTCTAGGATGTTCCCAATGAGAGGCCACCCCAGAGGTCCAGGGGGATATGGTGCAGGTTTCTTCTTGCTGAATGCCTGCTTGACCATATACACTCCGACACCAGTAAGACATAGGTCCAGCCAAGTGATGTTAGTGAATACCAGCATGGTTTACTTGCTAGCTGAGGACAAACAAGAGATACGGTAGTGAGCGATCAGAGTAAGAGGAGTCCTCTTCTGGATATTATATATGTAGGCGGCCGGCCGGCTGGCTACGTGTGGTCAACCTATAGGCGACCGAGCGCGGGAGAATACGTGGAGTTGGATGATAAATACAAGCCTGATCTCTACCCCAGAAAATGAGGGGATGATCCAAAGTTCAAGAACATGTATGTACAAAGTTGTTTGGCACGGTGATTGATGGTCAATATGTCCGGTCATTTATAACCAGTTGACTGCGAACCCACAGCAATATGAATGTTGCAGCGACCCTAGAATCGTTCTGTTATTACAGGCGAAATTTAATGAGGGAAGACACCATATAATTGTGAGCTGCGGCCAGTAGCATTAATAACAAGACATGGAGTCAGTAACTATAGGCCTACATGGGAAGGGGCTTCCAAACCGAGTTGGGAGAAGTCAGGATCGTATGAGAGGATGAAGGGGTAGGGACATGAGTTCTCAAGTATCAGACGGATGCCTCAGGCCAGGGGGATCATCTGACACAGGGTGCCATTATTCTTGGTAACCAACTGCTTTGCCAGATACACTGCGACACCAGTAAGACATAGGTCCAACCAAGTGTAGTTCGTGAGTATTAACATGGCTTAGTAAAAGAGGACGAGCGCTGGCAGTATCACCAATCTCGGCTCCGGGAAACTAGTTGATGTGCTGGCTGATAAGGATTTGGCACCTGCAGCGCCGAGCAACGCTGTCATTCTTCCACCGGCAAAGTACCTTTGTGCAAGATCGGAGGGTCTTGACAGAGGCAGACTGGGACATGGAATAGGTGTTATGTGATATATAGTTACTTAGTAATGATGAATGAAGTTTGAACGCGAAACGCGGCGCGCGCCATGGATTGCAGCGCCCGGATCCACCGGGCCGGGCTTGCCGCCGGTGGATGATGCATCGATGATGTACACTACACAGCCGTCACCGGTCACTGTCTCGCTGCCAGTTCAGCAGGTGAAACCGACAGGTTAACCACGCAGCAATGATAACAAGAGTCCTTCTCATAGCGTCTCCAGTTGAGGTGCTGTGATATGGCGCACTCAAGTCTGTTACGGTGAGCTACTCGATGCATCGGCCATTGACGGAAGAGCTGAAGAGCTCGAGTTTGCTCCTCATTGTTGTTATTGGACGGGAGGCGTCACGAAGGTGCCAGATGAATGAGTTATCAGGTAGTGGGTGAGTAGCATTATGATCCAATAAGATGAAACAGATGACAGAGTAGGCGTTTATCTACTCGACATATACTAAACCACATACATACATACGAGGGAGTAAGCCCAAAGTAAGCCCCCCGCGAAAAGCCTTCAAGTTATGTCCGATAGGGTCTCCGACCCCAAAGGACAATAAATTTGGAATAAATAAATAAAATACAAAAGATGAAACATAAGATACGTACAATATCATACATGACAGATAGATGACGAGAATCATCTTCGTGCCCTTAGTAGTTAGCATCCTGTTGAATGAGCGCAACGGCTTTTGCAGAACGAGGCTTAATAGAGCACTTGAACGGCTTGGGGTGACTAAGAGTGTGTCTAGCTAAACCAGCACTGTGGATGCGATGAGATGCACGGCGTACCTGATCGTGCCTGATGTAGGGTCAACTTCAGGGGTGATCTCAACACCCTTCTCGACGACCTTGGAGATATCAAACACTGCGAGTGACATCGCGGTAGATATCCAGACGGAGGCATCAGCGAGGTGGAGACCTGTCCATAAAAGCAAACGTCAAAATAATGGTTGTTGAGTATAATTTAGGCGTACCAGGGCAGATACTGCGGAGCAGAAAGTTAGCATTGCACCCAAATTTAACTCCATGCTTACCGTCTACCAAAACCAAAGCAGATCGTGCGAGGTTCGGGTTCGGGATCTTTGCCGTTATTGTCCAAGAAGCGTTCAGGGTTGAATTGCGAGGGATTAGCATATGTCTGCGGATCATTGAGCATGAACCTGTCTTTTAATTTAGCTGATGTGTCGAATACGGAAAAATAACAGTACCAACCAAATGTTAGGTATCACCAAGGAACCTTTTGGGATGTAGTACCCGTCATGGATATCGTCCTCAGTGACGCGATGGGGTATAGCTGTCATTCAGTGATCAATACCTCTCGGTAATTAGAGAATGCGATAAACGAGATCCACACACCAATAGGCCCGACAGCATTCCAGCGAAGGACTTCTTTCACGAGCGCCTCAATATAAGGGAGGGAGTCGCGGTCTGCGAAGGAGGGAAGACGATCAGGACCAACAACAGCGTCTATTTCAGCCTGGGCCTTCTTCTGCACATCAGGGAACAGTGTCATAGCAAGGAAAAACGAGTAGATTGCAGAAACTGTCTGTGGAGACAGGTGTTAGTCTCAAAATATGGTGATATGAGGGGAGGAGCCAACCGTGTCGGCACCACCAGCGTATAGGGATGCGGCAGACCATTTCACCGTGTGATCCTCCTCAGCAGACAATGTACGGCCTTCCAACAGACTTGAGGTGAAAGACATTGGGGCAATGCCAGCATCCTGTAATATGATCAACGCATGATCGTAACACCAGATGCTTGGTTACCATCTGTTCCTTAACGAACTTGTACGGTACATCAACCATCTCATCGGTGGACTGGCGCCATTCACGAGCCAAGCGCTTGAAGCCAGCACCAGGAAACCACTCGGGGACGTTGGCCACTGGAAATAATCAGACCAATTGCAAGCCAAGGTCAGAGTCCTGTAGTCTTACAGAATGGCACGATGTCAACTATGAAGGCCCCGGGAGCAGTGGACCGCGAGAACTGATCCGTAGCGCGGTGTGCAAGGTCAATAAACGGATCGTTGTTCTCCTTCACCTCATAACCGTGAGAAATTCGAAGAATGATAGCGCCAGCAGTGCTAGAAAAATTCAAGGTCCCATCCATGCAAGGGTTAATCATACAACATACAGTCGAACATGAACTTGCAGTTGCTCGGGGTTCGAAAACACACGCTTCAGGAATCGGCGAGTCTCAGTCTCCTCGATCGGGTGGTAGACATCCAAGGCTGCGCGATTGCCCATAATTTGGTGTATGTTCTTGCGCTGCTGGCGAAAGCGGTCACCATAGGTGACAAGACCCAAAGAGTGCTTCCAGCCAACAAGCTCGCCACCCATAGGCAGAACAGGACGGTCAGAGTACAGAGCGCCTTTCTTGTCCAACATGTCCACCGCACTCTTGACTGAATTTATCACAATGATGTGCTGACCCAGGACCTTAACATGCGAGATAGCACCTGGAAGGCACGGAGTTGGAATGGATTATGTTGGAACAACAGGAGACACTCACCATACTTCTTGCCCCACTCCGCAAAGGTGAGCCAAGGCTTGATTTGAGGTATGTCTTGGATGTTCCCAACGAGAGGCCACCCACGGGGGCCGGGGGGATATGATGCAGGATTCTTGTTCAACACCTGCTTGACCAGATATGCTCCGATACCAGCAAGACATAGGTCCAGCCAAGTGACATTGGGTGTCAACATGACCAAGTAGAGGAGAATGAACAAGTACAGAACGAGGCTGAGTGATGAGAGAACAGATAAGACGAGTACTATCCTGGATATTTTATATCTGAACTTTGCTAGGCTTCATTATGTTATCCGAATTACTGTAGTCAACCTATATAGGCGACTGAGCACAGGAGAACATCAAATGATCATTGAGTTACCAACTGAGATCCGGGAGACTTGAGATAGGTGGAGAAACGTTGACCAACACGCCGGGTCAGGGACTAGTGGTGAAAATTCCAATATGTGGCATCTGTTCGACAGAACCATAAACGCGCAGCTCCATGAGGTGCGTAGCAACACAGTACGGCGTGGTGGACGCAATAGCACTCGACGCCGGCGATATCTCGTGCTTGAAACACGCCGAGTTAGGGACTAGTGGTGAGAATTCCAATATGTGGCATCTGTTCGACAGAACCATAAACGCGCAGCTCCATGAGGTGCGCAGCAACACAGTATGGCGTGGTGGACTCGACGCCGGCGATATCTCGTGCTTGAAACACGCCGAGTTAGGGACTAGTGGTGAAAATTCCAATATGTGGCATTTGTTCGACAGAACCATAAACGCAGGCAGCTCCATGAGGTGCGCAGCAACACAGTATGGCGTGGTGGACGCAATAGCACTCGACGCCGGCGATATCTCGTGCTTAAATATTGTAGCTAGATACCGTGGCCGTTGGAAAACTGCGTGATCTCATCAGGAAAACCTTCTTGTATTAACTTAGAGAAAATTGGAACAATTAGTTGGGTGGAGAGATCATTTACTTCTAATCTTACTTTTCTTTCTCGGCCTCTCTACACCGTCTCCAGCCTCGCCTTCACCTGGTACAATAGTATTCTGGCCTTCCACAACTGTCTTTTGTTTTTCCTGTGTCATGACCTTCTGCACAACCGTCTCCCACATCACGTCGTTAATCCCCTTCGCCTTCCCAAGTTGTTCTCTCAAGTTCTCTACCTCAGCTTCAAGCTTGGCAACCCGCGCACTCGATGCCTCCGAGGTGCCAATCGCATTCGGTTGTACGAAAAATGCATAGTCTCGTTGAAACTCGGCTTCAGGGTAGTCGTAATCACTTGGGATGCCTCCAGGGGTCTTGGGGGCCGAATATCAACATAAGCAAAAATACCCATTTCAACAGAAGAAAAACCCACCTCATCCTGCACGGGAAGCATCATCGCCACCTCATGAGCCTCCCTTGCCTTTGAATCTTTCATGCGGTGGAACGGCACGACAGGGCGCATAGGAATGATGTCCTTCGCATCAGCGGAACTTCCAAGGTTGAGGGACAGGCTGATGTGTCCGACAAGGTCAGGCGGCTTGAGCATGGTCGTGAGATAGGATATTGACATGCCCTTGTGCGTTGAGATGGTGCGAAGGAGCTGGTGGGAAGCAATATCGTAGATGTGGATAAACCCCGTGGCAGTGCCTACAAGAAGAAGCGAGCTGGTGAGGGAGATGGTGAGAACTGTTATTGGTTGGCTGTATTCGAGACGCATCAGCTAGCCATACGCATTAAGGAATATACGAGAAAGGCATACTCGACTGATATGAGTCGTTTTCGACTGTTGCTGTCTTCGTTGGCGATACGGATGATATCGCTGACACCTGCGCCTCCGACGGCTTCAATCGTCTGACCAGCGTGTTTTTCAGTTCGCTGGCGGAAAAGGTTGACTTGATATATGGAGCCATCTGGTGAGGCAGCGAAAAATAAGCGTTCGGTGATGTCCCAAACTGCTGATAATATGGGTTTAGGGAAGTGGAAGGTAGTCAACAATGACTGAGAAGATAGATCCCAGAGCTTCGTATCTGAGGTGAACAAAAGGTCACTGCAGCTGGAAAGACGGGCTCACTTTTACACTATGATCGAGGGACGCGGTAAGCACACGACAAGTAGGGAATGCGCCGAGGCCGCAAACGATATCTTTCACTGGTAGTGTGTGGTCTGATAGCGTACAATATGGGGTGGGAAGTTCATTTTGGGTGTCATCGTCGACAAGTCTACATTGCTGTCAACAGCACAACAACAACGAGAAATTTACAACGGACCTTGCCACGGACCAAACGCTAACACCAGAGTCATCACTGCCTGAGATAAGGGCAGCACCGTCATGGGTGAATTTCAGGACATTGATGTGACGGTAGTGGGCATCCCAGGAGTTGTACAAGATGCCTGACGCGACCTACTGTCAAAAATTGAGTCAGGGTCTACCTGACATATTATATTCTCTGACGCGCCTCCCACAGATATATTCGCCCTTGGGCCGTCCCACCCGCACAGAAGCTTCCCGCATTATCCAGCGCAATACATGAAAGCCTCTCAGGAAGGACTATTTTAAAAGCGAGTTGGTCCTATGATGCACTGAGAAAGGTGAAAGCTATATCAGAAACATAAGACCTACCTTTTGAAAGTTGTAGACATTTAGAATGGATTTGTCTTGTTGTGCCGCGAGGATGAACCCTCCTTGGCCGTCGCGGGTTTCGACGAATGATGTGCAGTGCGGTGCAGAGCTGGATTGCTTGAAGGATGCGAGCGACGTACCGGTCTGTACGTCATGGAGAATGATTGCGCCTGAGCCAGAACCGGAGGCCTGGGGTGCAGTAGCACATAGTACCACTTCTTGCAGAATCATAAATTTCACAAGGGGGCAGTCAATTCAAAGTTTTGATGAGTAGTAGTAGCCGTGAGAATTATGAGTCCTCACTTAGAATCTGCGTTGCAAGTTTACTTGCGCGTGACATACACCCAATAACATTCTGCAGTCATCTGAAATAGTTTTCTGCACAGCGTCAACCTCATTGACTCCCGCATCAACCGCATCGCTAACGCTGCCCATCTTTGAAACACAAGATGTCCGGACAGACATCAAATCAGACATTTTCCGGACAAACAGACACTGTCACACAATTGGAAACTCCGGGGTTAATCCCAACGCCATTCTCGACGGTCTTGGAGATGTCAAAAACAGTGACATGGCGGTGGATATCCATATTTGGAGGCGTCAGCGAGATGTAGACCTATACAATCAAAGCAAGCGAATGATTGTTTTGTTTAATTGTTAATTGACGCCTTTTGAGTTGGGCAAGGTCCCATTCATGCAAGGACAAATACTACATACTGTCGATTCTCGAATATGAGCTTGCAGTTAATTGGGGTTTGCAAGCTCGCGCTTCAAGCTTCCGAGTCTCAGTCTCCTCGTAGATATCTGAGTCCGTAGCGGAGCAACTGCCAGAGGCGACAGTGCCGCTGCGAGCCTCGCACAATCAACCAGGCCTACAGCCACCTCGTATGGCCTTGTTAGGCCAGTCAAGGCCTCACAAGACCTGGGTGGTTTTGCTGATCTGAGCATTATGATCCAATAAGATAAAACAGATAACAGAGTAGGTGATTATCTACTCGAGATATACCAAACCACATACATACATACGAGGGAGTAAGCTCAAAGTAAGCCCCCCACAGGACAATAAATTTGAAATAAATAAATAAAATAAAAAAGATGAAACAGAAAGATATGTACAATATCATACATGACAGATAATCATCTTCGTGCCCTCAGTAGTTAGCATCCTGTTGAATGAGCGCAACGGCTTGTGCAGAACGAGGCTTAATAGAGCACTTGAACGGCTTGGGGTGACTAAGAGTGTGTCTAGCTAAACCAGCACTGTGGATGCGATGAGATGCACGGCGTACCTGATCGTGCCTGATGTAGGGTCAACTTCAGGGGTGATCTCAACACCCTTCTCGACGACCTTGGAGATATCAAACACTGCGAGTGACATCGCGGTAGATATCCAGACGGAGGCATCAGCGAGGTGGAGACCTGTCCATAAAAGCAAACGTCAAAATACTGTTTGTTGAGTATGATTTAGGCGTACCAGGGCAGATACTGCGGAGCAGAAGGTTAGCATTGCACCCAAATTTAACTCCATGCTTACCGTCTACCAAAACCAAAGCAGATCGTGCGAGGTTCGGGTTCGGGATCTTTTCCGTTATTGTCCAAGAAGCGTTCAGGGTTGAATTGCGAGGGATTAGCATATGTCTGCGGATCATTGAGCATGAACCTGTCTTTTAATTTAGCTGATGTGTCGAATACGGAAAAATAACAGTACCAACCAAATGTTAGGTATCACCAAGGAACCTTTTGGGATGTAGTACCCGTCATGGATATCGTCCTCAGTGACGCGATGGGGTATAGCTGGCATTCAGTGATCAATACCTCTCGGTAATTAGAGAATGCGATAAACGAGATCCACACACCAGTAGGGCCGACAGCATTCCAGCGAAGGACTTCTTTCGCGAGCGCCTCAATATAAGGGAGGGAGTCGCGGTCTTCGAAGGAGGGAAGACGATCAGGACCAACAACAGCGTCTATTTCAGCCTGGGCCTTCTTCTGCACATCAGGGAACAGTGTCATAGCAAGGAAAAACGAGTAGATTGCAGAAACTGTCTGTGGAGACAGGTGTTAGTCTCAAAATATGGTGATATGAGGGGAGGAGCCAACCGTGTCGGAACCACCAGCGTATAGGGCTGCAGCAGACCATTTCACAGAGTGATCCTCTTCAGCAGACAATGTACGGCCTTCCAACAGACTTGAGGTGAAAGACATTGGGGCAATGCCAGCATCCTGTAATATGATCAACGCATGATCGTAACACCAGATGCTTGGTTACCATCTGTTCCTTAACGAACTTGTACGGTACATCAACCATCTCATCGGTGGACTGGCGCCATTCACGAGCCAAGCGCTTGAAGCCAGCACCAGGAAACCACTCGGGGACGTTGGCCACTGGAAATAATCAGACCAATTGCAAGCCAAGGTCAGAGTCCTGTAGTCTTACAGAATGGCACGATGTCAACTATGAAGGCCCCGGGAGCAGTGGACAGCGAGAACTGATCCGTAGCGCGGTCCGCAAGGTCAATAAACGGATCGTTGTTCTCCTTCACCTCATAACCGTGAGAAATTCGTAGAATGATAGCGCCAGCAGTGCTAGAAAAATTCAAGGTCCCATCCATGCAAGGGTAAATCATACAACATACAGTCGAACATGAGATTGCAGTTGCTCGGGGTTCGAAAACACACGCTTCAGGAATCGGCGAGTCTCAGTCTCCTCGATCGGGTGGTAGACATTCAAGACTGCGCGATTGCCCATAATTTGGTGTATGTTCTTGCGCTGCTGGCGAAAGCGGTCACCACATGGGAGAAGACCCAAAACGTGCTTCCAGCCAACAAGCTCGCCCCCCATAGGCAGAACAGGACGGTCAGAGTACAGAGCGCCTTTCTTGTCCAACATGTCCACCGCACTCTTGACTGAATTTATCACAATGATGTGCTGACCCAGGACCTTAACATGCGAGATAGCACCTGGAAGGCACGGAGTTGGAATGGATTATGTTGGAACAACAGGAGCCACTCACCATACTTCTTGCCCCACTCCGCAAAGGTGAGCCAAGGCTTGATTTGAGGTATGTCTTGGATGTTCCCAACGAGAGGCCACCCACGGGGGCCGGGGGGATATGATGCAGGATTCTTGTTCAACACCTGCTTGACCAGATATGCTCCGATACCAGCAAGACATAGGTCCAGCCAAGTGACATTGGGTGTCAACATGACCAAGTAGAGGAGAATGAACAAGTAAAGAACGAGGCTGAGTGATGAGAGAACAGATAAGACGAGTACTATCCTGGATATGTTATATCTGAACTTTGCTAGGCTTCATCATGTTATCCAAATTACTGAAGTCAACCTAGGCGACTGAGCACAGGAGAACATCAAATGATCGTTGAGTTACCAACTGAGATCCGGGAGACTTGAAATAGGTGGAGAACTTGAGCGGCCAATGCAAAGCGGACTGGAAATTCTGATTCCAGTGCTCAGACTGATATATACTCCAGATGTTATGATCCGCGGACAAGAGAAACGAAGGCTGGACTGGAGTGGTAAATCATGTATGGTGAAAATTCCAATATGGGGCATTTGTTCGACAGAACCATGATGCGCGCAGGAACATAGCATGGCGTGGTGGACGCAATAGCACCCGACGCCGGCCACCCTTGGCACAGCCATGTCCCACTCTCAGATGGTGTGTGATGTTGTTTTGTGAGCTCCTTTCCCGGCGCTGATCGTGCCACAGCCATGTCTCACTCTCAGTCTGCGTGATGTCGTGCTTTCCTCATGCTGATGGTGCTACGGCTCTCAGAAAGTCCGTGATGTCATCTTTTGAGGTGCTTTCCTGACACTGATCATGCCACGGCCATGTCCCACCCTTAGGGTGGTGTCCACGCATCAATATCTCTCTCACAGACTGACCTCTGCATACCACAATATTTGCTGGGTCAATATCAACCAACGAGAACACCTCCGGCTGTGATGCAGCAGATAACGAGTTTCTGACTCATCGGCGCAGCAACTTGGACGTGGCTATCTCATACCTCAGGATCGAGTTTTGGTGTGAGGTCCTTGCAAATCTAGATGCCAAACTTAGTTGACGGAAGTTTTGTATTGGCTGTATCAAGAGGTTCTTGGCGATGGGCCCAACTCGCGGGAGAGGCAAGTCAACCACTGGCCAGGTTCCGCCTTATTTTCACTTTTGTACACCATCCTGTGCCCCTCTCTTCTCCGCACACAGCTGCACCCTCCCGGTACCCATCTACATCGACTCACATTGAGGCGGTCCCATTAATTTGTGCCCGTAGTACTGATTTGAATCATATTCACCATACATTCATAGTCATGACATTATACTATGAAGGTCCGCTTGCATAAATTTGGTGTTCCTAGAACAAATATATGAGCTCGCTGTGTGTGACAGCGAGCTCGAAGGTTTGGGCAATGTCCATATGCCAGCAGCATTCAAACGCATGACTCCAGAGGCTTTCTAAAACATCCGCCGTCACCCTCGCTGACATCACAGGCAACATACAGGGATGTTGATGTAGTGAGCCTCATTAGGTGGCAACAGAGGGTTGCTTTGTTGAGGCTCATCAGGAGTCCTCGTAGATATCTGAGTCCATAGCGGAGCAACTGCCAGAGACGTGGTGGATGTTCCAGGACCCTTGCCATCGATCATACCGGACCTTTTAGTTCGGTCTTTTTAGTCTTTTTTTGTTTATGTTGATCTTTTTGTCTGCTCTCTGGTCGTCTCGTCGGTGTGCTGCCTTCTCATTCAATCATCCCAGTGTCGCCGTCTCTTCTTTCTCTTAATTTTGCACGTTGAATTCATCTCGCTATGGCCTCTAGCTCTTGTCTTTCTCGACTGGATGAGTGAAAAATGGTCCTTAAAATGTCTACCAATGGTACCTGGAAATTTCCGACAGTTGCTTAGTCATCATAAATCTCTGAATTGATTCAATTGAACTTTCGACGAAGTTTGTTTGCCATGGATGTTTTGTTCTATCATATATGCAGAACTGGCTGAGCAGGCGAAGCTCAGCTGGCGTCGTGCGGACTTACAGTCAAAGCGTCTTGAACGACCCTGCAATTTGCAATGTACGCAGCCTCTGTAATCGTGACTCAGCTCCCTACAAGTATAGGCCCACTTTTTCAATCCCAATGTCGTCTACCCTGGCAGCCCGCAGAACAGATCAAATGTCAGGAGTCAGTACTGATCGCTATCTACCTGTGACGTTATGAAAGGAGCATAATCATCAGGTATGAAGGACAGGCACGGGGTGCCAACGGCAGCTACGAACGAGCGCGCAAAGCCACGGGAAAGGGTTCGTGGAGAAGCTGGCTGTCTGGTAAGTCAAAGGGCCAGCATTTGCTTAGTGCTACCGCCTGGCAGATCGGACGGGCGCATGCCTAGGGTTCCCAGCGGCAGGCACTCTGGAGACATTGAAGGCACAGGACATACCAAGAACTCGAAACTGACAACTGTATTACCCTCATTCATGCTCGTCTACCATCGAGTCTCCGATTATGCAGGTGCAAGTCTCGGAAAGGGATCGTGAAGCTGTCTGTCCAGCAAGTCAAGGGCTAGCACATGCTACTGCTTTGGAGATCGGAAGGGCGCATATATTCGCATCCTTAGGTCCACAGGGGCAGGTACTACGGAGATATCAAAGGTGCGGGACGGGCCAAGAACTTGAAACTGTCAATATGCTATCGTACAGTCAGCCGAGTTCAGGGCGACATAATGCGTTAGGTGACCAGCGGCAGGTACCAAGGTACGAAGTACGAGAAAGCACATCAAAGGTGAGACCCTGGCTAAATCGCAAACCACGGAAGGAGGTACAGCCTTTGCGACTTGAAACATATAAAAGACCTCCTTGCTGAGCCTCTAACTGCAGAACTCAAGCTCTTCAATCCAAATTCAATATCAACTACACTTTTCGTTTAACAATCTGAAGCAATGTCCCTCTTCACCAGGAACTTGACCTTCCAGTCGTGAGTGTCTTTGCGCTATCACCCTGCATACCTTTTCCACCCAACTCACCGTCGTCTCGCAGCAACGAACTCGGCAAGGATGTTTCGATCATGCTCACTTTCAATGGCGCCATGGAAGGCCTCTACGAGGACTTCTTCCCTGTAGTTTGGAAGTAAGTGCGCCTGCCTTTGCCCACGACGATTCTGAACCTTGCAATTTTTCAGGGTCAGCAAATTCGGGAAGACGGGTGGGTGTTCCTACTCTCTCGCTCGTCTTCCAGTTGCCAACTTACATATGACCCTTCTTGCCAGGTTCATACTCGGCTAAAGCAACCTACACGAGCCAGTAAGACAGAAGACGCAGATGGTGCTCATATACAATGCTCATACAACGTATAGACTTGCTTTCTCCAAACCCCAGGTCGAGGATGGGAACATCATCGACGCTGCAACCTGCGTCAAGATCAATGTGAGTGGCTCCCATCTGCTCTGTAATTCCTAGCACCAATGCAAGCCATGATGCAGAACAGCGAGAAAACGACCCTGACCGAGGCCAACGAAGTCTATCAGTTCTCTGTAAGCCTGACTTTCGTTAATATCTATCTTTACCACTCACGATTTCTCGTGTAGGCCCCTAAGGCGGGAACCACTGGTGTCCTGCAGGCCGTGAACAGCACTGGGGCCGTTCAGGACATCGCAGTCGGTTTGTGACCATCACGTTCTCCTTTCCTTTTGCCTCATTGTATTGTCCGCCTCCAGGCTTCATGAGCAAGGGACAGTTGATGCCCACTCCCGCGCTCTACTTCAACGGCGTTGGGTATGTTATCTTTCCTCCGTTCCTGCTTCAGAGCGCTCACAGTACAAACGCAGAGATGGGAGTCACGTCACTGCTAAGTTCACTCCGATCCTGTGCGCCTACATCACGTCGGACTATCAAGAGACCGCAATCTTACGAGGTGCCATCGACACCCCTGCGATCTGGTCGCGGAACCTCGCTGAGCTTTCCCCAAGCACGACTTGGAGCCTCACGCGCGACGCGGCCAGTGGAAAGTACACGATCACCCAAGTTTGATCAAGGAATGCGACATTGGTGCGCCTAAACATGTGTTCTGCGAGGTCTGGATCTCAACGCTCTCCCTGTTTTCGTAGCATGCCTTTTCTTTTATAAGGTCGCTCGTCTCTCATGTGATAGTTTGCAACGGTCGTACTGCTTTGATCGATAGGCCTTAGACTCTATCTATATACTTGATTGAATAACCAACGATCGCACACAATTCGGCCACTTTTTAGGCTTTTTTCGTTTTAGTTTAGATCTGTTTGCTCTGCTTGTGCTGCCTCGACGCTTCGTTAACGTTCCTCGCTGCCGTCCCTCTTCCTTTGAAATTGACACGTTGAATCTAATTGCGATCGCTCTATGGCCTCCGGTTCTTGCCATACTCAACTGGAAGATGTCTGTTTGCCACTCTTCAAGTTCCATACCCGCAACGAGCCATCCCTTGATCAAGTCATTATCCGTTGGCCGCATCGGTGAATGTTTACGATCCTCGTCTTTTCATCCGTTCTTTTCATGTCAACAAACCTGGTGCTGAGCTCAATGACCTCAAAGGTGGCGTCGTCGGCGGTTCTATCCTCACTGGCGCCCTAAGGCTAGGGCCAGAAGTAGAGATTATTCATCCACAAATTGTGACGAAAGGGTAAGGCCGCCGCCACTGTTGCAAGCCCATTTTCAGTAAGTCTCTCTCTCTGCACGCCGAGCACAATCACTTTCAGTTTGGAGTTTCGGGAGGTCTAATTGATGTTGGGACCAAGATTGATCATACGCTGTACGGAGCGGATCGTTTTGTTGGTCGAGTGTTAGGTGCTATCAGTAAGCACCCAAAGGTCTATATCGGCGGTACGCATCCTCATCTTTCGCATGCTGGCGTGTTCTAAAGAGCATTCAGAGCTTGAAATCAGTTTTTTCTTCCTATGCTGTTTGTGGGCGTTCGTACAGAGGACACGAAACGAACAAAGGTGTTGAAACTTGCGAGAACAGACTCCTGCTCATTGGCATTGGTTCAACATCGAGTATTCATGTTGAGCGTGGAACACGAGCTCGCGAAGATCCAATTGACTCCACCTGCATATACTGAGATTGGGGAGAAGGTCGCCCTTTCGAGACGTATCGAGAAGCATTAGTGGCTTGTAGGCAAGTATTTCTTGTCTGAAGGTTAGGCAAGTGTCCAACGTGGAACATTGTTGGAGTTAGACTGATTCGCTACCTGGCATGTTCTTGCACTTCATGTGATCCGATGGAGCTAATCATCTGTATCATTCCAAATGCAACTTGTTCCGATCGCACTGCACATCTTTATTAGGAAGAACTCGCGACGGTCACCACCCCCTATCAGCGATCCCTTACGACTTGATTTGGAGACTTTGACACCATCTACATGCATATCGACCTTTCAATCCTCTGTCTCAAACAGACTCTGTTTCTGCCCTATGGGCTTTCTGTCGCCACACACTTTGCAGCTTTAAAGGACGGCCTTGCACTGTTCGAATACTGAAACTCTACAGTGCGCGGATGGTCGACCGGTCAGCGCTCAGCAATGAGCATGCTCTAGGCTAAATTCTTTCTTTCTGTCTTGAACATGGACCCCGCATCTTCATTTCACTGCATTGTCGATCTTGAGAATGACACTCCATAATAGTGCGCCTTTAATCAGAAACAACCTTCCCATCTCTGTTTTTTTTTGCTTTTGGAATTGTATATACTTCTACGACGTTGCGACAGGTGATCAAGCACCTCCCGATGCCCCCAAGTACCTCGTAATGTGATTTGAAGGCGAATGACTTGTACGAAAATCGTGTAAATCTAAAGTGAATGCCCTTTGCACAGTACAACATCATGATGGGATCCAGCAGACAGACGACGACACTTAGAACTGCAAAATCGCTTAAATGAACGCTTAACTTACTATAAAGTAACGAGGGCAATGTCCGTGTCAGATCGCTCAGATTGATAGTAAATGTGGGCATTGGCGCCGGGCAAGTGCCAAGAAGCACGAGTAAAAAAGAATAGTAAAACATAATTAGAGTCTGTTCGGCCACGAAATTTAGGCCAACTTAGCTGGCGGAATTTACGCCTGGGCGCACCATATCGGGCGAGGTTCAGTCACGTGGGTCACGTGGACGAGAACCTCGCCCGCTTTTGGTTCGTCGGGTTCATCCGATTGGCTGCCCCGCCAGCCAGCACTTCGCCTGAGTCGTTCGCGTTTGGATTATTATATCATCGCTGGCTGTGGTTATATATATTATATATATCTGTATCGTCGTCGTCGTCGCCTGATGTCCCTCGTTCATTGTTCTCGGTTTTTCCCCCTTCCCCCAATCAAATCAGACTCTCGCGCACACGCTGTGCCGTGCTTAGGAAACTCGCATCCACGCTGTGCCATGCTTACCTACTGACAATGCTCGAAGGAACTCGCATCCACGCTGTGCCATGCTTTATCACCGTTCTCGAAGAGACTCGCATCCACGCTGTGTCATGCTTGTGCCATGCTTACTACTGACAATGCTCGAAGGGACTCGCATCCACGCTGTGCCATGCTTTCTCGAAGAGACTCGCGCCCACGCTATGTCATGCTTATGCTCATGCCATGCGCCGTGCGCCCTTTCGTTCGAAATTCAACGGTGTGTATTACTAGGGACGGGGCCGTGATTATTTAGTATATATAAACTGAATCTAACCTTAAAACAGCCTGCTACTTGCGGGGGATGATCTCTCCGCGGTCCTTCTTGGCTCGTTTGACGGCAGCGAGCAGGGCAGTGTGACCTTCTGTGCATTCCGGATATGCAGCGAGGAACACCGACTCATTTCCTTGGTACCTTCAAATGGTGAGTGGCTTGTTGGGTGGCGCCATTTGGGAGGCAGGTCACTCACTGTTCAAGAAACTCCAGTGCGATCAGAGCCCGCTGGTGGTACTTCGAGCCGAAGATGGCTTTGTTCTTTCCCCTGAGCCATTCAGCTGGCCAGTCTCGGAGAGCCACATGCAAGCCACGACCAGGATCGGCTTCTGTCCAGTGCTGGACGATATACTTCCAGGAGTCCTTCTTGGGAGCATAGCTCCCATCAGCGCACCTCACAGGAAGGTTGGGAATGTCCAGGCCCTTCTCTGGGAGTGGACGAGAGCCGAAGTTCGTGGTGCCGGCGCTGTTTGTAGTTGGATTGAGGGTGCGACTCGGACCACTGGCAGGGACTGTCTGTTGTGGGACAAATGTTGGGGACTCGCGAGGAAAGGAGGTACCGGCACAGAGTGGGCGCTGCACCAGTGGCTCAGTAGAGCTGGGCTGTCCTGTTCCTGCGGGAGACAAATGCGTTCGTGAGGATCCGGATGTCACTTCGCAAATCTGCGACATCGGCCGTGATAAACTGCTGCATGAGCTGCAGATCCTGCGAGCATGCAGGCTTGACAAGCTGGTGCTCGCCGAGCAGGGAGCCATCAGCCTCGTTCTGTGTGGGACAAAGGGCGTCGCTATGGTCATTTTCGTAAGTCGAGAGCTCGTCAAGTAGGTACTGGATGAGTGTATCACGCTGATTTGTTTTCAGAAGTCAGTCAGGCTGATATCGAGGGACTCCGCTGACTCACGTTCTCATTCTCTGCCCACGATCCCCACCACCTTACCCTAGCCAATGTCCAGCGCTCGCCAACAGGCGTGAACATCCAGCGCCACTGCGCTCCACCACGACGGTAGGTGTGGGTGGTGAAACTGTCACCCACACCTCGTGGGATTCCTGCGCCGGTGGTTGCTTCATCTATCCATGCCTGCACGGCATCGTGCGAGATATGTTCACCACGGTGGACAATACCATTGGAGCTGATTGCGGGGAAGACAAAGTCATCAGGCTCGAGCTCACTGTTGTAGTGGACGCGCTCGAGAAGGGCAAGCCACAGCAACATCCAGAAGAAACAATCACAGCCAGGGATGTCTGGCTGTGGATATATTTTGTACCGGTTACCTGGTGTGAGTTGGTGAGAGGTCAGTAATTGCACTTGCCGCACAACATGTTTACTCACTGCGCGGGTCTGCCTCCTTTAGCCCCTTATCCACCTTCCGCTGCCATCCTTTGCGGTTCGACAAGAATACTTCGAAGTGAGCATGTAAGTCCTTGATCGAGGGTGTCTCGTTGCATAGGTACTTTCTGAAGGCCACGCCAACTTCGGACAGATCAATGGTAAGGTCTTTCCTTTTGAGTTTAATCAATTCGAAACACCTTGTCCATAGATTCCAGGCTGTGGTGCTGAACGCCTGGTACATCACGACACGTGTGATCGATGTGCGTAGCTCTAAGGTGAGGTTGTCGGTAGCCAATTTATCCCCTTCAAGCAGCATTCTGACGAGACCCGTGTAGGTCTCCCTCGGGTGGCGTTTGTGGATCCACGTTAGAATCCTATCCATGAAGCCTTTCGACATCGCAACCGAGTGAGTTCTGTCGGCACCCTCACTATTTGCCTTGTGTCGGACGGACTTAATGACATCCTGCACTTCAGCTGAGCATGCGGGATTCCCTTCCCAACACTTCCGCACCTCGTTGAAATGCCATTTTCCACGATATGTATCACCGGCTCTGTCGAATTGAGTGAGCATCGAAAATATCACTGTAGAGGTGCTATACTAATACTCACGCTTCCTCCCAGTACTTTTTGAATGCTGCATGAATACCATCACATGTACTTTGACCGTTATTTTCATGAAAACACTTGTATGAAAGGAAGAGTGCGAGGGCTTTATCTGAATGTTGGTTAGGTATCTCCTCGAGTGCATCTCTGAATGTTGGATCCTCATAAGCATCGCTGTCGTGTGTTTCTTCATCTTTGCAGCTGGTGGTGGAGGCATGCACCTTCAGCCATTTCTGCCCGCGATCGACGTAGGAACTGTAATTCTTCCGTGTGCTACTTGCATGCTTATGCTGCTGCTTCGCCCTTTCCTTTATCTTGTCAATGACCGGCAAGGTAGTGTTTCCTGTGGGCTGTGCTCCTTTCCTCCGTTTCTTGGGACTAGCTTCACTGGGGTGGACCAGAACCTTAGCGGAAGTTTTTTTGGTCCTTCCCATGACCAGAGGTGATGTAGTGTAGTGTTGTCGAGTCTAAAGAATGCAGAGGGGTCCGTTTTTCATTTGAACTTCAGCCACGCCACACCTACTTGTCATTCAGAGAAAATTCATGTCATTTGGACCGGAGCCATGTATGTCAAAGTGTTTAAGAACAAAATCAGTCTACAGTAAGGTCAATGACTTCCCGACCCTCTTCATCAATGCACACTTTCAGTTCACTTCCCCTGCTCAGCTCTGGATCCCTAACCTCGCTACTCATATCCCCAACCTCAGGCCATAGCATATCTGCCACAGCAGCATACTGCGCTGATGGACAGGGATGCCAGTCGGGCGGCAGATCCCCTGAGGAAGGTCCCACGGAGGTGGTGTGTTGATCTGCATAGTCAATAACATCTTGAGGTGAGGTGAGCTCCATGATTCGAGCCGGAATATCGACTTTGCTGTGTGACGGTACCCAGGACTTACTCTCTTCGGGACTCGAATCATCATCAGCTTGAATGCCATCATTAGTAGCATTGACGAAAGACGGCGCATATAGTGTGACACAGTAAACCGGTACACCCCCCTTAGGATCTTTCCGTTTGTCAACATTGAATGTTGGCTTCAGGAGTGCGCTACCATCATTTGTCGGAAGCTTGAAACTTCAAGTTAGTGCTGACAACAGTGAGAAGAGAATGCCTACCTGGCATAGTGCACGCATGCATGCAGCAGACCATAATTTATTCCTGAAATACTTGTGAATTTTCGGTCGCATCCAGCCGAGCCGAGCTTCACAGAATGCAGCGAGACGTGTAAGATCAGGCTGAGTGGGATCAAATTTTGGAAGCAAAGATGAACTGGTGTCATCAGACCAAGTGGTGGCTGGATTGAGATAAAGGTGCATGGTGTCGACACTGGGAAAGTCTGCAGGGATGGATGCTGCGAGTGTTGGATACTTTCTCCCCAGAGTACCATCAACCAGGACAGTGCGGAGGCGATCACGCCAAGTCCCGAGCATGCTTTGAAGCTGCGCAGGTGCTGCCGATGTCATGACATGCATCAGCGAGTCACCGAGGTCACCTGCAAGCAAAGCACGGCTGACTTGACTGCCGCACCCTGCAAGTCCTCCCTAGATACATTGATCTCAGGGCAGCCAGTGGTTGCATACACAAAGACGACATACCGGGTTACAGTCACCTCCACGGAGCATGGCCCACAGGAGGAGACGGGCAGTGGTCAAGGGGATTTTCGGGTCGTTGGATAGGGCTTCTGCACAGTAGGCATCCACAATGAATGTGCCATCTTCATTGTCGGTGCTGGCCAGGTTGCATAATCAGAACACCGGACGAACATTATGCTAGATAGACTCACACACGAAGAACTTTTTCCGCGCCAAATAAGAGGGCGTCGCTATCCTCTGTCAACACTGCGCTGATCTTCCCTGCTTTTGACAAGAATGCTAAGTCAGCTTCAGCCTCGCCTCTAGCCTGCCCATGAAATTCAGCCTGTTGCTGCAACACATTGAAAAAATGTGCTTACCGTGGCCCACGTGAATCCGAAAATGTGCAACAGTTCCTGTAAGCTTCGTGTCAGCCAGTGAGGTGCCAACTGCACGTGCTTGCTGCGTTTGATTGGGGGGCGGTCATCCCCATCGAAAATGAAGTGGGCGTGAACAGGTGCACTAGCTAGGGCAACGAGCTTGTACATCAGTGTTCGTAGTTCTGGGTTTTCGCCTGACTGGGCATGTCCGAGTCGAAAGGCCTGCAGTTTGCAGACGGCATAAAGCCAAGCGCTGGTTGAGAAGAGTTAGTTGGGTATAGCATGGCTCACACCCGGCCCACACACCTGGCATCGACACCGACTTTCATCATTGAGAGGCCGCTTTCATCCTGCACATGCCCCTTGAGCCCTTCAAGGGCAAATGCAGTCAAAGTTTGCCCCTCAGTACTTGGGGAAACTAACTGCAAGGCTAAGCATAAGTCCAACGACAAAGAGAAGATGACAAAAACAAACCTTCCATAATTCGTTTATACCCATTGTCTGTTGATGATGGCAGTGAGAAGAAAGATGGGTCGAAGCCGTCGGAGGTTAAATGTGATGTGGTTTAGGGGCTGCCGCAGCCACACCAAATATGGATAGGTGCAGCCCCGACATAACCATGGTCTTCATCACACCCCACCCCAACATCTTCCTCCTGCCAAACACCAACAGTTTGATGGCCCGAATCAACATCATGGTCAGAACCGACAACTTGGACTGCCCCTCCTCAACCTCAGTTTCAACCACCTCCTGCACCGCTGGGGAGTGTCGGGATTTATCCCCAGAACTAAAGGCAGGGTCAAGGGCAGCCTGGCACCAATCAGATGCCATAGGTGGAAACAGAGGTGGAATGGGTGGAAGAGGAGGCGATATGAGCACGGCAGAGGCAGAGGTGCAGTCATGAGTGGAAACCAGGGAGGATTGACCAGACAACATGGTGGCAGAGGCGGCAGCATGTTCGTGAATAATAGCAGCGGACGAGGTGGCATCGCTGGTCAACAAAATTCTTTGTGTGGACACGGCTCGAGGGGAGGCTTCAACAAGGACTTTCACAATCACAGAGGAAGTGGGTCGTTCAATGCCGGACATCAGCAACACCAAAACAATGCTGCATTTCATGGACGAGGGCAGCGCAGCAAGGGCTCGACTGCCATTGCTGAACAGATTGACCTGGAGTAACTGTCGACAATTTGGCGTCACCAGCAGGCATCAAGGTTGATCCTCCTTGAAAAAAAACAGGTCAGATAATCCACGTGAATGCTGGGTGATAAATTTTGCCCACCTATCCTTGATCTGTTTCGTCATTGTCAAAAACGCTTGTTCAACGTTTGTCGCATTCTTTGTGGTTGCAGTTCCCTCCGGGATGGGAATACTGAGCATAGTGATGTCAGCAACAGTGATGCGGTCACCAGCGAGTGATAAATTTTGCCCACCTGTCCTTGATCTGTTTTGTCATTGTCAAAAACACTTGTTCAATGTTTGTCGCATTCTTCACGGTTGCAGTTCCCTCTGGGACAGGAATACTGAGCACAGTGATGTCAGCAAGAGTGATGTGGTCGCCAGCGAGTGATAAATTTTGCCCACCTATCCTTGATCTGTTTCGTCATTGTCAAAAATGCTTGTTCAATGTTTGTCGCATTCTTTGCAGTTGCAGTTCCCTCCGGGACAGGGATACTGAGCATAGTGATGTCAGCAAGAGTGATGCGGTTGCCGGTGAGGAAGGTACAGGTGCTCAGATGGGTTTCGAGGGTGATGAGTCACCTAAGTGTCAGCTAAGTTGAAGCTAAGTGAAGATTTGAGTGAGCTAAGTTGAAGATAAGTGAGGGACTCACCAGGTAAAGGCAGTGAACGTAGTGAACCTTGGTAAATGCGTAAATGCGTAAATCTGTAAATTTCGGGGCGGCAGGCAGCAGCCCGCCACAGGTAATACTATAGTACCAGGACCTGTACAGTTAGCCGAAGGTAAATTCGCCCACATGTGACACACACAATTGCAATATGCAGGTCCCACATTCTCACAATGAGCGCGGGGACTTGAGAAGGCCATTCAGCTACAGCAACAGCAGTTCTCAGGCTGCTAAGATTGGACCTAAGCATGACAGTCTCAGAACTACTAGACAGCATACTCGCTCAAAATTCAGTGGTGTCCTCTCCCTGCCTTCATATACATCCATGGCCAAAAAAAAAGCAACAGATGAGAAGAAGCGGGGTGAATCAGCGGGCCAGGACTCAGGTGAAAGATGTAACTGGTCAAGCGCTGACGAGTTACGTCTCCTCGACTATGTCACCACCCATAAAGCAAAAGGGGGTGATGGACTCAATTTTGACAAGACATTTTGGACGCAGGCTGCTGCCGATGTAGCACACACCACCACAACCGGTGCGGTGAAAACAGCTGAGGCGTGTCAACAGAAATGGTCTAGGGTATGTTTTTTGGTGCTCCCTCTGTCCTCCTATCTTACTAAAACAATTCAAGATGCGTGCCACCCATTCAGTTGTCAACCGGGTCGCAAACTTTTCCGGAATTTCATGGAGCCATGAGCTTGGCGCCAACATCACGCCTGAGTCTGAGTCTGTTTGGGTGGATCTTGTTAGAGTAAGTTCTATCTACTGTTTTTTACTAGTACTGCTAACTTTTTCATCATCCAGGAAATCCCCCTTGCGAAGAGCTTCAAAAACAAGGGGTGGTTACCATACGAGAAGATGAACACCATCCTGCTGTCAAAGGCGCGTGGCAGTCACGCATATCACCCCCTGCTTCAACATGGCCCCAACTCAGAGGCGGGTGCAAGTGCGACTAGCCACACATTCAGCTTCCAAGAAGTTGACGCACAGGAGCAGTCCAAAGTGCTGGAGAGTCTCGAGAGTGGCGCCGGCGAAACCTCTGACAAGGACAGCGACACCTTGATGATGCCGGCCCCCTCCTTCTTTGATCCTGCCAGCCAACCTACCTTTGTTCCCTCAACACCAGGGGCCTCTTCCACCATGCTAATTTTGGTGAGCAAGGGGAAGGGGAAGCGCAAAGATGACCGCGATAACGACGACAACTCGCGAGCGCTCATTCGCCCCCCCAATTCCTCCAAGTCCGTCATCAGTCCATCGGCATCAGGTCGGTCCATTAAATCTGCGCGCATCAGCATGCCTGAGGCCGTCCAGCAAGTGGGCTCTGAGATACAGGGTCTTTCCAAGGGTCTCACCATGTCCTTTGATCGTGCCACAACTGCCTTGGAAGAGCGCACAGCGCACACTATCTCGCACTCCGTGGATCCCATCCCTCTGCGCAAGCAGAAAGCTATCCTTCAGGTGCAGGAGGAGGAGGGTCTAGAGGACCATGAGGTGATCGCAATCATTGAGCACTCTCGCGCTGATGTTTCTATTGCTGATTCCTATCTCGCAATCAAGAGGGACAATCTCCACAAACTTTTTTTAATGAAGTATATCACTTAGTTTGTCCACTCCTCGCAATCTTTGTTTTCGTGCTGCTTTCATAGAATCAAATTCAACTTGTTTGCAATATACAATGTTCGTGTGATCATTACATTCAAAGGTAAATGAATAGTACTACTCCAGGTCATCTACAACAACAGACTCACCTCTCTCCTGTCAAACCCTGTTGTAGTCTGCCCACATTTGGCGCACGATAGCATCGCGATGGTCGTGGGCACGAGTACGAGCCTCGTCAGAGGGAGGACCCTCAGCGAGCATGCCGGTGTGATGCTCAGGCCCTGCATACCTATCGTCATCGTCGTTTTCGACTCGGCGATAATCCATCATGTCATCCGGGTCATGGACCCGGATGACATTGTGCACTAGGCACACTGCAGGGGGGATACGAGCTTGGACGCTCATGGGATAGAAAGGGGGGAGGGAAAGAATTCGGAAGTGGTTCTTGAGCACTGCCAAAAATGCGCTTGATGACGTTCCAGAGCATGGCGTGACGTAGATTGAATAGTTCCCTATGATTACAAGGCCTACAATTTGATGTCAGTACGAACATGAGGCAATTGAAATGAACCTTACTTGAGATGGCCCCTGCCCCATTCAGCTAGGTGATAGCGCACATTGCGATATGGTACAAGTAACTCGTCACAGGCTCCAAATCCCGCGTCGGCAAGATAGTATTTTCCAGCGGGAATGTTGAAGTCCTTGATCCGAGCATGGTAGTACACACGAGCATCAGCCGCTGATCCCTCCCAACCACTCAAGATGTAGAGAAACGACATGTTGAATGTACAAGCGGCAAGGCAGTTCTGAGTGAATGTGCCCTTGCGATTGCGCGCAGCGTCGCGCTCTTTGCAGTCGGGGTGACAAGGGATGTGAGTACCGTCGATGGCACCAATGGCGTCAGCGAAGTAGGGATAATATTTGGGGTTTTGGAGTATCTCAAGAGGGATCGGATCATCTGCGCAAGGTAGCCGAACATATGATTGATAGATGGGGGGGGACGCGTGTCACAACCCACTAAACGAATTTAATGCTAGGGCAGAGACTAGGACTTAAACACAAGAATAATCACAAAGAGAATATGAGCAGGGACGTCTGGATTGCTACGATGCAGATACAAGAGGTTTGAACTAAAGAACTACTGACTACAAACTACTAACTATATACTACTATTTAAGCGGAGATACAAACTGAGTCTGAACTAACTAACCAATCATAAAAAGAGAAAGAGAATTGTACGTTGTGACATTGTGAAGAGTAATTAAAAATAGTCTATGAGGTCATTAGCCATGAGGCTGCTGCAGAAAGGTTCTGGAAAGGTCCAGGAGATATGCGAGTGCAGTCACGTGATAGGTCGGTGTCTATTGCAGAGAAGATAGCGGATCCAAGATCAGGGGTTGAGTTTGTCACGGTAAAGGTTGTCGGGTTAGGGTTAGAACTAGCGCTGGTTTTAGACGCTTTAGTCACGTGATTTAGGAAAGAATAATGGTTTGTTAAAGGTACTCGTGACAACGCGAATGCATTGAGTATGCGTTTGAAATACCTTGAAAAATTCAGCATTTCAAAGACTCAAGAGTGGGATTAGCATACTTTGATATTGTTTCATTGGAGCGCTGAAACCGTTCGCCAAGGTGACGAGTAGATAGCCCTGTTACAATAGCATACAGAAAAATAGCAAGCTGCTCCTCGAGTGTCACAAACTTTGAATCACGGCACCCGGAATCACGAAGTAGAGATAAGAGTACATAAAATACATGACGACGCACACCGAGTTCACAGCATATACGATCCGGGTGTCCTGTAAGTAGCTCGTTGACCCATCCTAAGCCTGTGAGAATAGATGTATGGTAAGGTGTCTTGTCATAGTATGACTGCGTATAAAGTGAAATGGCCTTTGAGGCACTTGATGAAACTACCGCGGCTGCTTGAGAGGCGCCAAATAATGCCTTGAAGATCCACTTCTCCATCTCATCCATACTGCTGCCAACTGCAGTACTTCCATCAAAATCTTCGATTATAGTCATCTCTTCATTGGCTGGTTCGCCAGCTGGGTCAGGTGGGTCGATGGGGTCAATTTTGTCGGCAGGGTTGTCAGGATTCATGTTGTCGACAGCTATGAGTACAATAGTATCCTTATCAATGATAAGCGCAGCGCTGAGCATGACATCTACCTGTCCTTACAAATCATGACAAAGCAAATCTAAAAGCAAATTTCTCAAGTTAAGTTGGCCTAAATTTCGTGGCCAAACAGACTCTAAAGGGTCCTGGGATGCCCGGAGGGCTGTTGTATTTCTACGGAACCACCGAGAGGTCACTTGTACGGGACATGACCCAAAATGGGTATCCAATATAGTTTGCCAACCCAGAAATCTGGAAAAGGCAAATGTCACTCATGAGGAGACTTCGGAAGCAATAGAATGTCATAGACTCTGAGCCCGTTCTGCCGTTGAACGTTAACGCTCTCCACCTCTTGTACTACTAGTCTGCTTAGACAACTATTGTATTTATACTGCTCCTGACGTTCCAGACACTCTTGGTCGACATCAAGTATGGCCAGCAACCTTTACGAAACACTTGGCTTGAGCAGAGATGCTACTCCAGACCAGAGTATGTAGTCAAACACACAATCATAGGTCGAGTCTTGCAAATTCACAACCCTGACCGCAGTTCGCAAGGCTTATAGGAGGAAAGCCTTAGAAACTCATCCTGACCGCTTGCCTCAAGGCGCTACTCCAGCGCAGAAATCTGCGTCAGAAGAGATGTTCCGTAAGGTAACATTTAAAAGGCGCTCATTTCTTCGAAGCAGATTGGACTCATCAAGTATTTTAGGTCAATAACGCTTACGAAGTCCTCAGCGACCTAGACAATCGCAAGGTTCGTGTCGGTTGCACCATTTTATATTTTATTCTAATTATCTTTCAGGCCTATGACCAGTACGGTGTCTGGCCTATTCCAACTGCCCAGGAGAGTTACACTCAGGGCAACTGGCAACGTCCCACTAGCGAGACTTTCCAAGATTCATTTTTTCAGGACCCCTTTTTCCGACATCCATTTTTCGATCGTGGTCATCAAGCAGACCCATTCCCTTCTTCACGTCATCCGCACTTCCATGACTTCACAGACCCTTTTGTACTCTTCAATCGGGTTTTTGGAGATCTCCACCAAGCCTTTTCAAGAGATCCCTTCGGTGATCCATTCGGCCATCGGGATGATGGTTTTTTTGGCCGAGGGTTCATGTCTCCAATGTCCATGCCTCACATCACGAGTTCACCATTTGGATTCCTCACCGGCGGCAACGTAAATGTATACAGTTCTTCTTCCCGTGGGGGACTCGGTGGCTCGAATGGCTCTAGATGGGTTTCTGAGAGCTACACAACTTCTACTGTGAACGGCGTTACCCACACCAAAGCTGTTCGTAGAGATTCACAAGTAAGTGATGTTTACTTGTTTATCCCTATCTTGACAATCATTCGTCATTCATTAGGGCAACGAGCACGTCACCTACTCATTCCCGGATGGTACCGAGCGCCGCCTGATCAATGGGGTCGAACAACCCTCAAACTCTAACCCTCCCCCATCTCATCATAACAACCGTGCTATCGCTGCACCGCCGCCAAGTCAAGACCTTCCCCCGCCATATGATGCTCATGGTTTCCCACCGCCAGCTGCAGGATCCACGCGCTCATCACGGGGCATTCATTCCAGGTCCCGTGACTATGCAAAGCAACCGCAACATCCCAACCCTACATACGGCACTCACTCGATGCAGCCGCGGGCGCCTTACGCCTCGCAGTATGCAGATCCAAATTCGTCTGGTGCGTATGACAATTTGAATTTGTGTGCGTTCAAGAACCCTGACTCACATGGTCATGTATTTCTTTTGCAGGACATCGCCAGAGGAACACGAGCCGCGGTGGCGCAGACGAGGGAAGGGACAAGTCTGCGTGGAATTTTTGGAAGTGAATGAGGCCACGATTAAGATGATGAAATTATTATGTGCTCCATACCTGGTTGCTCACTGATGATTCTGTATACTCATGCGATGTATTTGTTGTTTATATTTTTCTCCTTTTGCTAGTGTTGTATCTTCGGGTTTTCCGTTACATTTTGTTACCTCCCTATGGAGAAGTCGCCCTCCCACTGAAGTAGCAGGGCTGCTGACAATGGAAGAATTATCTTTGCTCGTTCGATCAAGATTTGTTAATACACATTGTACCGTAGTAAACCAAAACCAAAATCAATACTTCAGTTTCACCGCTCACAACCCTTCAAAGAAGGACAAATCTTGTGCAGTCAGCCCACCCGTCTGAACCGGCTTCGCAGGCGGTCTCTCAGCTCGCGACGACGGTGACAACGATGTAAATGACAATACCGGCTGGGACAGCGGCGCAGGCGGTGAAGATGGTGACAACTGAGGTACCATCGTAGACTGCACCTTCGATGGCGGAGACCCAAACTTCGGCGCCGACAGCGCCGCGCCGTCCGCGTCATCGCTCAGCAGATCCATATCAGGACCAGATGACGAAGCAGGTGGTGGTGGCAGCACGGGGCACATGGAATGCGTATTCACTGGGGACGGCCACTGCCCGCGCTGTGTGGCAGCATGATCAAGCAGACTCTGCGTGCGTACATGTATGGACACGCCAGACCGCGAGCTTGGTATTGCTGCTGCTGTTCCTCCAATCACCTTTGAGGGCTTTGCCGGGACGGGCGGCGGGGATGGCGTGCAGATCCGCGAAGAAGTCACAAATTCGTCAAAGTCGTCGTCGAAAGACATTGACTTCGATGACTTGCTGGAGTTCAATGCTTGCGTGGAGGATGGTGAATTGAGGGATGAGTCCATGGACTCGCGTGGTGCCGGGAAGGGGTCTGTGCGAGGGAGGGTTGAGAAAGCGGAGAAAGAGTCGTCGTCGTCGTCATCGTCCTGATATGCGGCTGCTGCCCAGCCGGTGTTTGGGGATGATGTGAAGGAAGTAGCCCCCGGCATTGGATGCACGCTGGGCCGTGGGGTTTGCGGCGGTGAGACAGGGGGTGGCAGGAGTGGTGGTATCGAGAGCGCAGAAGGCGCCTTGGGCGGCGGCGGGAGTTGGAAGGGTGAGTGCGTTCTTGAAGATGGTTGAGGTGGCGAGGGTATTGCAGCTGGTATCATTGGGTTGGTGTAAGCAGAAAAGATCGCATTAATGGGTGAAGATGGTTTTTGAGGCACTACTGGGCTGTGCGGACGCGAGAACGACATCCCTGTCACTGGGGACAATGGTGGCGGCAGAAATAGAGCACGAGCCGAAGTATGCTGCGGATAACCAGGCGCAGGCTCCAGCGTAATGCCCAAACCACTCGGACCGACAGGAGGTCGGCTGGTGTTCACAGATGGAGGTTTTGGTGGTGGCGCGAGTGGGGGCGGAAGCTTTGTGGGTAATGGTGTTGGATTTGAATTTATCAAACTCGACAGCGCTTTCAGCTGGGCATCGCCCGTGTCGTCATCGGGGTCATGTGCACTAGGCATATCGGAAAGGAAATCAAGGTCGTCTGTTGACAGAGCAATAGACTTGCGCTCAGATCCAGTGCCTTTGGCACGTGAGAAACGGTTCAAAAAGCGCGAAACGGCCGATGGCGCAGGTGCTGCCGCTGGAATCACAATATCAGAAGCAGTGGATGAGCTGGCTACTGGAGATGAAGGCATGAAGACGGGCGGAGTGCGAGCGGGAGAAATATCACGTCTTTCTGGCGCCTGGGGCTTCGTGGTCTCGACGCTAGAGCGCGGAGGTATAGGCGGTGGTTGCACATTTTCCACCTTTGCATCTGCAGAAGGTATTGACGATGATGCCTTGCGGTTCCAGAACGAGAGCAATCTTGCACCGGGTTTCTTGGCGTCAGTAATGGCAGCGCGTTCGTCTTTCTCTAGGATTCGCCACCCCACTGGAGCATCGTCCACAGGAATATCTTTCCTAGCTTTGACTGATTTCTCCCAGTCCATTGACCCTTTGGAACTAAGGAGGAGGGCCATCGGGCTCTTACGTGTCAAAGGCATATGCCTCGTGAGCTTGAGCGCGTTATTTACCGCTTTCGCAGTGGCTGTCTGCGAAAACTGCATTGGAGGAGACAAAGCCATGTCCTCAGGGACTAAGTCGTTTAATAAAACCGTACTGAAGTAAGAGGCATGTAAATTGCGCCGTAGAGAAATACCAGGTCATGTACATACATGTTCTCAAGTCCATCAAAACCAGTCCTCCAGTTGCTAGCATCCGAGTCGGACTCTATCCCTGGCCAGAGCTCACCGGAGACTTCCTGGCACTTCTGAATGAGAGCTGCCATCATTTCTGGAGGCTAAATACTAGTTAGCTAAGTCGACGCACATAAAACACCGTTCATACCACTACACGATTCAACTTCTCTTTCTCTTGTCGCGCCGATTCCCATTCATCTGGTGGCTCTTCAGCGTTGACAGACACCTCCGGTACAGATGTATCCGCCCAAGCGGCACCCCACTCGTCACCATCATCTGTTGAGAGGTTTATTGGGTCGGCCCATGCTTCACCGTCATCCTCGGTTTCCTCGTCTTCCTCCTTGACAGATGCGCCGGCTTCAAAACCACTAGCTACGTCAGGACTGTCTGGAACTTGGGGAGTAAGATCGACTGTTTGTAGCACTGGGTGAGGCTCCACGGAATCTTGGGGAGCAAGTACTACAACGTTGTCGCGTTCGCTGGCTGTGGCAGCTGCGGGTACGGGACATACGGCTTCATCTTGAGTGTCTGAATCAACGACTACTTCTTCTATTCTCTGACGAGAGGGGTTTATCTTTGCGTATGTCGAAGAACCCCACGCGCCACTGTCGTCGATGGAAGAGGTCCAGAGAGCACCGCTGGTGTGGGATGATTCTGGCCATTGTTGTGTATTGTTGCTTGCGGACAAGGACGGAAGTCCTATATCTTCCTCTTGATCCTGAGTTTGATTACCAACGGCATAAGTCCAGGACGGTGTCGGAATGGGTTTCTTTTGATCGTTTGACTGATTATCTGACTGCTCCCAGACTGTGGCCCAAGGGTTGTCCATAGCAAGCCAAACCGGTTCAGGCTGCCACTGAATAAGAATGTTTCAGCTGATCACTTGCAACACTGGACAGACTCTAGCTTGTCTAGGGAGGCAGCTACTATACATACCCTGATAGTATGTCGAGCTCAAAGCGAAAGTGATGACCTAAGTTGTGGGGAGTCGTGGGAAAAGTTCAAGTAGCATTCAGATCGCGCAAATTGGCTGGCTACTCTGCGCTCAGTAACGACAACCTCAGCCTATGTCGTCTAATATGGCATGTTTATGCTGACGATCTGTCCTTTTGAAGGTCAAGCTAAACCAGGACTTACATTTACTCGGTACTATCGGCGGTGTCGTTGCCGCGAATTCTGCTCTGTTCGTCAAGGCTGTACTCGAATATAGTGATGGATTCATGGGAGTCCGATCGACTCTACACCATCGTGCAACGCCCTGCTGGTTGACCTTGGCTCCAGAACCTCACGCATCGCAAGTCGCGGTCCTGGCGAACCGTATGCACTGCACAGCGGATTTACATCAGGTCGGCATTCGCTCAACGCGATTCGCTGCTGCACAACAGGATTTTTATACGGAGCTTTATGAGAACTACCCATGCTCAGCCGATCGTGTACAGTGAGAACTACCCTACAGAATTTACTAATAGAGATCTCTATTTTAGCATTCACTGTGCACGTCTGACTTAGGAGCGAAGACAGCTCGCGTTTTAATCCAATCAACCCCGCGGTGACGATATACTTAGCTGGTGCGGTTGTCCCGGAATCTACGGAAAATTTGGATGATTTCAGGACGACTGTAATAGCTAAGCACGTACTAAATTCGAGTACAGGTCCTCACTAGCACTTTTTACTGTAAGCTGGTCGCTGCCAGCAATATGAGCCTTCTATAAATAGTAATAAAATCATGTGACACGTACCAAATATGGCATGTGTAAGTGCCATTTTTGGCACGTGGTAAATAAGAATTGACTGGCGGTGTCAGGTCTTCTCCGAGTGTGCTCTTGTCTGATCCCCTTTAGCATTCAATATTCAGTCGCGGCTGTCTTTGCCATGGCCATGGATATTGCCAACGGTGAACGTAGTATATTGGATTGGGATGAAGACCATGTCCACCGATGGCTTTCAAGTCTTGGTTTTCCGCAGTATGAAGCTCAGATCAAAGGTGCTACTCGTGTCATCTTTGAAGGTTCAAACGTTGAATTATATTCCATATACCAGAGCACAATATATCCGGTGACGTCCTCTGCATGCTAGATGCGGAGCATCTCAAGGCAGTCGGGATAAGCACAGTGGGCCAGAGATTGGCTATTCTTAAAGCCGTCTATCAGGCTAAGCTCGCCCACCATGTGCCTGTCGAGGCCGACCACTACATTCCTCCTTGTGCGCACTTCTGCAACGATCACTGCTTCAAAATATGACTTTTATCTCTAGCCGAAGTGCAGGAACGCAGTGTAACGGTAGAGAAGCTACACGACCTCGTCAAGGAACAAGGTCTGTCATCAGCTTTTCCATATCATGGCACTGTGCTAAGGTCATTCCATGCAACAGCACAAAAAGTCCATTCACTTGAGGAAGACAACAAACGTCTGAACGAAAGATTTCAACTGCTTGTTGAAGAGATCAGCCATACTCCACTGAAGCGACAGCCTTCCTTCAAGTGGGCTCAGTATGTCAACCCTACCAAGTCACCAACAAAACCCGACGTCGAATCTCCCCATCCTTCCCCCAAACAAGTGGACCCAGATATTTCTCATAGTCGCGGGATCCAGCAAAATCAATCCCACAAGCATCCACCGGCACCTGTAGAGTCACCTGTGCAACCGTCACCTTCAACATCATCATCGCGGCCAAGCCGGCAAGACAGCACTGACAATCTCAAGAGTTTCAAGGTCAGTCTAGAGGACCCGACGTGGAAAGTGCTTCCCGCCGCCCTTAAGAAGTACAAGATCAACAACGATCATTGGCAAAATTATGCCATGTTCATATGTTACGGCTCCCCTGGTAAGCAGAACAGATTTTACGAACATAAATGTTTTATTTGGTTTACAGGAAACCGCATCGAGCGATGTCTCAGTTACGATGAAAAGCCTCTTCTACTCTTCCAAAAACTCAAAGACGTAAAGAAAAACCCTGTTTTCATGCTCAAGCACATCAAAGACATCCGTTCTCCCATCGCTGTCGCGCAGCAAAAACACGCGTTGCGCAAGGCGTCCGTTGCATCGGAGTCACCATCTAGCCAATCAAACAATAAGTCTTCACCATCAGGGCAAGGCAGGGCAGCCACGCGACCACCGAGATTGGAAGTTAACGACATCACACCTCCCGCACCCCTGTTAACAGGTACCACACCCCAAGCTGGATGGCCAGAGGTCATGTCACCAGTGCTGGAGAAGCAAGAGCAGGAGGTTGTGAATAACCGAGACACATGTTCAACTTCGACGACACTCGTAGGCCATACGAGCACTATAGAGGTTCCAAAAACACGGACCACGAGCACCGCTGACGCAGACACAGCGAGGAGGGAGATGCCTCCGCCAATGTCTGGAGTATCATATGCGGTTGCAATATACCCGTATATGGCTGAGCAGGAAGATGAGTTTGACGTGGTTGTGTAGGTATCTTTTCTACTGATTAGCGTTGGTTATACTCAAGTCTCATCTAGTGGTGATACATTCGTCATTCTATCGCGCGCACGAGGGTGGTGGGTGGTGCAACGGGACCCGACAGGTTCGGGTGTGGTCGACACCGACACCTCAAAGCAGGGCTGGGTACCTGCAGGTTGCCTGCTTGAGACAAATGTCCCAGTTGCATCCGCTATTGCAGAGGCTACCGCACTTTCCAAGGCAGCAGGTTCCTCTGAATTGCCATTAGCAGCTGATTCTAAGACGCCCATCCTCCCCTTGAGCATCATATCGACGAGTTTCCCCGGAATAGCCCTTATGGACTACAAGAAGAAAGGCGAAGAGGAGTTGGATCTAGTGAAAGATGATGCGCTAAGGGTCTTCAAGAAATACAATCACTGGTCATATGTAAGTCATAGTTTGCCGTCCATGATTCGCAGCTCACTTGTTATGTAGGCTGTCAAAGAAGATGGTGGTGATAGAGGATGGGTACCTGTGCGTTTACGGTTTTTGTCTCTATGGAGCCCTACTAACCATCCTTGCCACTTACTAGTCATGGTTCATTGGCAAAGTGCCTACTCCTGGCACGGTGCCACCAACGCCGAGTACGAGCTCCGCCCCCGCACTCAGCAGTGGACCCTCCGTCTCCCTCGACGCTGAGGGTGCGAACCAAAATCAGGTTTCACCGATGTCCTCCGCGTTCCCCGTGCAGCATAGAAGCGGTGTTATATAATGTCTCCACCACAAACTGACAATAACTTCTCTCATGTACATTATTCCATCCTTCACTGCTGATATTTTCTCATTCTTGGTTCCTTATTGGGGTGCTTTGTGGTTGATCTGATCGCGATGCTTTCTTTCGTTCGTTCGCGACGCTCTTCATCATTCCTTAATACCTACACATACTTACATATAACGCATGGTCATACTTTGTCGCCCTCTTATCTGTCAATGACGCAATCATATCTAGCAATATTCAATTGAATGGAACTTGCATCAACATGCAAGGAATGCGGTGTCACCAATGTGCACAAGGAACGGGGAAATGATGGAACAACCATTTTCGATAATAGTGCCTGCCATTTTAGGCAATTTGACAAACCCGGCCTTCATCACAAATGCAGTATTGTATTGGCCTCGACCTCTACGTCACAACAATTATTGTCCCCTTCGGGGTGACATACGAAAAATTGGAACGATACAGAGAAGATTAGCATGGCCCCTGCACAAGGATGACACGCTTTCCCGGAGTGGTAGACCTACGGGTCTCAATATTTATTTTGCACTTTCTTAGTGCATTTCATCGAAGAGGTTTTGACCCTCCACCGTTGGCCAGATCACCGATAAGTATATGCGACCTGCCAGATGTAAACACCATCATTGCTACTCTACGTTCATGCGTACTACTATACTTCTCAAACACATTTACCAAGGATTCTACATATCATGCTGACCTGCAAAGTAAAGTGCGTTAGCATACAACTAATCCATTTTTACTCCGTTGAATACTGTAATAGGTGTACTCACTAGACTGTCAACAGTTACAAGACTAGTTCCTCCAATGTCCCTCTTGGAACAACCTGAACACCTTGAGGTATTCATTCACCTTGGCCCAACCTCGCCGCCGCGAAGGATTCACCACTATCTTCTTCACCTTTGGGAAGGCTAAAGAGACAATGAGAGCAAAATCTCTAGGATTGTTGACAGTAGTGTCTGCGAGCACGAGATGTTGGAAGTCGTTTGGGCCAACCATCGATGCAGGACACCTCTCTATTAACCCCAACCCATCTCCTTTGATCATTAAATGAGCCCTCCTCAAACGAGTTTTGTTCACTAGTAAGATGAGGCCGCGCAGGCTGATGTTGGACGATGGAACTGGCTGCGAACCTTTGCCGTTATTAAAGTTGATGACTTCAAGGCAAGGCCAAGAAGCACCCATAGCAGCGAGCTCCTCATCCGACAAATGAACAGAGTTGCCCGTCAAAAGATGAAGCTCTCGCAGCCTTGAGAAGCAAAGCAGAGGCTTGATGGTACCTATATCAATGAATCCATCTGAGAGTGTTTGGTGGAAGGAGCGGGAACTGCACTCGAAGAATTTGCAAAGATTCATGTATCCGTTGATTGGACAGGATACTGAAAAACTCCTGCAAATCCTCAGAAGACATCCCTTGGCTCGTTGTAATACACAGATTGGAAGGCGAGGGTTGGACCGCCTGAATAAATGCAGTGATAGCAGTAAGATGAGTGGACCTCATCGCAAAGCTTTTGATCCGGGAAAAAGGTGGTATCTGGGGGAGAGGGTGATGCGGATATTGTGGAAAACTGTACGGATGGCCACTCGTAATACTGATGTCCAGTTCGGCCAGCGATTGGTGCCATGCAACGAAAGTGATCGCCTCTTGGCTGAGGTGGTCAGACTGAAGCGCCTGAAGATGAGGAAGACTCATAATGATATTTGACACAGTGGCCACCGTGGGTTCGTGCGATCCGTAACCGAAAAGACGGAAAGATGTTAAATGGGGGCATAAAGTTGCAAGAGGTGAGATGAATGAAATATCGGGAAGGCGGGAATGTTGAACCTCGATAGTAAGATCTGTCAGAGATGGCACGAAGAAAATGTCGAGGAGGTGACCGTCTTCAGGAACGTGGTGGCGGTAATCAAGCCGCTGCAAGTTTGGGAGGGGAGGCTGAGCAACGGGCGGCTGTCGAAGAGCACTCAAGACGTCGCGATATCGATAAAGGTCCAGTGCATTTGGAAGGAAGGTCAAAGTCCGAACTAGCGGGACATATTTCTGCAGAACCTCCCAATCCCTGGCGGACAGTGCGTTGGTATGATCCTAGTTGTATTCAACTGTTAGTAGTAGCACCCAGTGAAAACCTCTGCCGTGATAAACCTACCAAACGCCACCGATTGCGCCAGTCCGGCATGCACCGTATCAAAGGATATGGAAAGTACAGATCTGCCCACAACAAATCCAGTGCGGGTTCCTGGAAAGTTCGGCATGTACTCGCAAGAGCCGCAAGAGTCATCCGCCCAACATTGTTTCTTGGTCCATCATTTCTTGGTTCATCGAGATATATCACGGAGGGCGGCAAGAGGTCATCATCATCATCATCATCATCATCATATGTCACAGAAGGCTCAGCATGATATGATATCGCGGAAGGTTCATTGATGTGGCGGAAGATCGTGTAAATGATGTCGCGCAGCTGCAGCGCGCGATGCATCGTGGAGCCCAGTGACGACTTGAGAATTTGAGTGTAAAGGCAGTAGTAGTTAAGGCTGAGTGCTAGAATCGAGATTCGCAAAGACTGCAATCCTCAATACGTACTTACTTGGTGCCAGATTGGGTGTTGCAACCTACTAGGTAAGTACTAAGCCTAGTATTATATGTCAATATGCAAGTGGACGCGAATTACTTCCGCGGAATCAAATTCATTCGCTTGTCTTTCCAGTATACTTGTGTCGTAGAATTGAACTTCCAATCCGCTAGCGATTCAATCATGAACTCGAAATATTCCAAGATTAAGACAGTTCTCGGACGTATCAGCACAAACAATGTATAATCACCAATGAATGATTCTACCAATTATCGTTTGCCCATTCAACCGATATCCTAGGAGATGGAAATCAGCTTTCACGTATCAACAAAGCCAGTCCAACGCCCCCCTCGGACCAGTCTGAACATCTCGAGATGCTCATTCACCTTGCCAAAATGACCCTCGTCATTACGCCACCCGGCACTATTTTCTTCGCCTTCGGGAACACTAGAGAGACAATGAAAGCAACAGCTCTCGTATTGTCGACAGTTGTGTCAGTGAGCACGAAATACTGGAGGCCGTTTGCACCAACCATCAATGTGGGACGCTCCTCTATTCCCTCAGACACATTTGTGTTGATCGCTAGGTGAGCACTCCTCAAAAGAGGACACTTATTCACCAGGAAGATGAGGCACGCAAAGTGGCCATGGATGGGTCCGCCTGCGCATATCCGTCGTTGAGATTGATGACCTCGAGGTTAGGCCAAGAAGCACCCATGGTAGCGAACTCCTCGTCTGACAAACGGATGGGGTTGCTCGTCAAGAGGTGAAGCTCTCGCAACTTTGAGAAGCGAAGTAGAGGCTTGATGGCGTCTATATCAATGGATGCACCCGGGGGAGAGGATTTCATCGGAGAATTTGCAAAGATTCGTGTCTCCATTGATTTGACAAGATACTGTAAAACTCCTCCAAATCTTCAGGTGACGACACATAGCTCGTCGTAATACGCAAATGAGAAGTGAGGGTTACATTAATAAATGCACTGATGGTAGTCAGACGAACGGAACTCATATCGAAGCTTTTGATCCGGAAAAAGGGTGGTATCCTAGGGAGAGTGGGATGCGGAAATTGTGGAACATTGTACGGATGGCCACTCGGGATACGGATATCCAGTTCGGTCAGCGACAGGTGCCATGCAACGAAAGTGATCGCCGCTTGGCTGAGTTGATCGCAACGAAGCGTCTGAAGATGAGGAAGGCTCATAATGACATTTGACACGATGGCCACGATGGGTTCGTGAGACCTGTAACCGAAAAGATAGAAAGATGTTAAATAGGTGCATAAAGCGGCAAGAGGTGAGATGAATGAGACATCGGGAAAGCTGGCAGGATGAACCTCGATAGTAAGAACTGTCAGGGATGGCACAAAAAAATGTCCAGTAGATAATAGTCTTCGGGAATGAGGTGGCGATAATCAAGTTGCTGCAAGTTTGGGAGGGCTGAGCAACAGGTGACTGTCGAAGAGCCTTCAAGACGTTACGACACAATGGTGCCGCTACATGGAATGTCAAAGACCGGGCCCGCGGGTCATATTTTTGCAGAACCTCCCAATCTCTGGTGGTTAGGACGTTTGTGCGATACCAGTAGTATTTAGCTGTTAGTTCTCAGTAGAGGAGACTCTGCCGTGATGATAGACCTACCGTGCTTGCCGAACTCAAGTGACGAGTGGCGTCGTCACTCCAGACACCAGTTGTCACTTGAAGCAATAAACCAAGAGATGCGAAAAGTATAGATCTCCTCACAACACATCCAAGGCGGGTTCATGGAATGTTTGGCACGTCCTCGCAAGAGCCGCATGCCCAACATTTCCTCCTGGTTCATATTCCAAAGAGGCTCATTTACGTGGCGAAAGGTCACATAGATGATGTCGTTCAACTGCAGAGCGGCATGCATCGTAGAAACACAGAAAAAATATCAAAGAAAGGATGCGATTATTGGTAGAAGCAGTGACCGACATGGTGGATTGGATATTGCCGTGACTATGAGCGGTATACCCACGGATATTGGCCACAACGTTGAACGTGAGCATGAACCAAACGCATGAGCTGAACGTATCTCTAGAGCATCATCTTCTTGAGGTTCTAAATGCTCTTCCGACTATCTTACCCGACGACCTGGCTGTAGAATTGTCAGCCTTCATATCACCATCATCAAGCACTGTCATTCCGTACTACATTCTCCTCAAGATATCCCAATGGTCTCGCTCACCAGCAGGCCTCAAAGCCCTGCAGAGCTCTTCGCTGGATCCTCAGTCTTATTCCATGGTCTCTCTGCTTGCTGGCACGCGAACATCACCAGAAAAGAAGTTTCCTGCATACGTAGCAAAAGATCCAGAAACAGAACGCCGGCAGGCAGCAAATGACAAGAAGGCAGTATCTACGGTCGTCAATGGCGTCCTCAGTGTCGCAGGAACCGGGTTTGCAACATGGTGGGCAAGTGAACGCACGGGCCTGCGCCTTGAATGGGTATGAATCTTCCTCTGGGTGTTATTCGATGCTCATGAGTGTATATCCAGAGAGCTTTGTTCGCAACATTTGTTGCTCTCGTTGTTGCCCTTGCAGAGATCATTCTGTACATGATATGGGACTCTCGTCGATCAACCAAGAAAACAGATCGTGCTCCGCGCATACTATCAAGGAACGGGAAGCTCGTGGAAGACTCAGATAAAGCTAACATAGTGGACGCCACCGCAGCTTCTTCCAGCACAGACCCTCATCACTCTGCATTACGCCAACGCCTAGTTCAATCTGCTTCCGTTCCTCACGATAGTTTGCACGAGTGACATGAGATACTCCGTCTCCCACTCCTATCTCGGCGGGCGAGTGTAGTGCGACAGTATCTCATATGTCATCCTGTGGAGTTAACAGTGCCTCAGTATACGCTGTAGAGCAGATAGACAGCAATGAGTAGAGATCGTACATGATAAAGATATCTGTACATCTTGGCTGTGTCTCGAAAAATAATCATTTGGCCGGTATCAAAAAAGAAGTCATACGCCTGGTATGCGCCATGGCATGAAGAGTCAAGCCACGATGCTGTGACATTGACGCATCGGCCGAGAGTTGTACAGCACCAGCACCAGCCCAGCGAGTCATCAGCCCTTCTTTGTCTTCCTTTTTCTATTCCCCGTGCCACTACTCGCGCCGGAGGCAGGTGGCAATTCAATGGTGCCTCCAGCTGCTTCGGCACTCGTGCCGTCCTCCTGCTCGATCTTCGTCCGAGCTTCCAAGAAGAACATGACGTCTCTGACTTGATCCTGAAGATCATCGATCTTAGCCTGGTACTCTTGACGCTGCGTCTCCGATTGTGCGTTCGTCTCCTTCATTTTGGTTAGATTTCTCAAAAGTCCCTCACTGACGGCCTTCTCTTCCTTCAATTCTTTTTCAAACTTCCTCGCGAGCTCTGCGACGCGTTCCGCTTTCTTCTCTGCCTTGATCTTGTCCTTGTATACCTCGTTTAACTTTTCTTCCTCTTCTCGACGACATTGTGCTTCGCGTTCCTTCGTTTCTGTCTTGTCCTTTGCTAGGTCTAGACTCAGCTTTTCTACCAAGTTTCGCAGCTCTTCCACCTGTGTCTTCAGCTCAGTTGTCTGTTCCTCGTAAAACAACCGCTGCGAATCCAACTGCGACGTGAGCAGATAGGAATATTCAATTCCAATCGCCTCGATCTTCTCAGCGCTGAGAGAGTCTGCATGGCTTGGACCTAACGTGCCGTCATCCCGGGAATTGACACCCATCGAGGACGCAGCGGAAGGAAGCTCGACGAGTTTACCATCTGCTTTGTTCTGAATGAGACGATGAACATAACCATCACCCGCGTAGTCCCATACGCGTTGCGTTTCAAGCTCGAGGGCATAGAGATGAGTTGTCTTTTCGTAATGTGCGTGTGCATGAGCACGACCATAGCGCCCGCAGCCGATATTGCCACATATCAGACAGATCCACAAATTCGCGGTGGAGGAACAGTCAGCGCACGTAGAAAGAGATGGGGTGGTAGCGTTTGCAAATGGGATGGGTCGTGAACGCGAGGTGGATGATGTAGGATGTGAGGAGAGAAGTGTTTGCGAATATCGACACACAGGACATCTGATGATAATCATAAGTCGCTAATGAGGAACTGCCATGAACAGCAGCATACCGGCTGTCGCCCCATTTACTGAGACACATGCAATGGAATGTATGCGAGCAAGGGACTGTGATGAGACCAGTAACAGCTGAATCCATCCTTTCCAGACATACAGGGCAGGTCGGAAGTTCATATACTGATTGAGGCAGACGCGCAGAGGTAGAGGAGGAAACCGAGGTGTCTGAATCTATCTCCACAGATAGGACACGCACAACATGACACGTCTCGGGCTGTGATAACACTCAGTATCGAGCTAAGAGAAGTGTCGAACCACCTACGTCCATAGAATTAAATGGTTTGCCGTTGTATGCCTCTGCAAATTCAAGGGCTTGATCGGCCTGCCGGAACTTTATGACAGCAATAGAGCGATTCGGAACGGAGTCCCTGAAAATATCCCATAAACCTCAGGACGTGAATGATTGGATGTAAGTGCACACCGGATGAGACGAAGGTGAGCCATACCCTCCGCAGCGGGTGCCACGAAAGCGAGAAAGTCCGAGGGTGTCATCCATGCAGGAACTGCTAATACACCAAGCATGAGGCCATCTTCTGGAATGGTCTCGCTTGCACTTGCGGCAGAGGGTTCATTAGACTCGTCCACACTATTCTGTCGCCGTTCGTTACATTGGCGGTATACATGAACTGTGCCCTCGGGCAAGTTCGTTGAACCGGACTTCGTTGTCGTATTAGGGATAAACTCTGCTGTCGAGGGACCTGAAACATTAAACAGGTTGGCTTGAACTCTTGTCCGCGAAATATATAATCACTCGCACCTCGCCCTGCTTGTTTCTCTTTACCAGCGTACATGGCAGAATTCACACTCTCAAAATCAATCCAGTCGAGTCTTATTGGACCGAATCTGTAATCCTTGTGAGCTGGGTTGAATAAAGCGTTCCTCCTGGCAGTTGGTTTTGGGCGATGTAACGGTAAGCTTTGAAATAAGGCCTTCGGCGTGAAAGTGTCGACAGTGTCAGGATGTGACAATGAATCGTCAATAATCTTTCTGTGCAATGCAAGTCGGATATGATAGCCGTTTAACATATTGTGGGCTTTCGAGAGGAGCCCATTGATATCGCGCAATGTAAGATGACACCGTGCACGAGCGCTCAGCGCTAGTCAGCTGAGTGTCGCGGACTCACTATGGATCATCGCCACTCCACCTTCAACAAAGTTTGTTCCTCATCCAGATGGACTCCGACCAATCTTCGCTCAACGTCCGCTTTTGCGAGATATGTGCTGGCTTTCTCAGCAAGAGCGGCAAGGACAGTGTCCCATCTCTGACTAGGGCACTTGATACGATCGCTAGTGATCTTGCAAGAAATGAGGACCTGAGGTGAGACCGTAAGCCACCTTCCATGAGAACTCGATATTAAAAAATCAGGATTCGTATGGGGTCAGAAAATCCTTCGATATGGTTGCCCCTCCAACAGTTGTGGGATTTCCTTGCGGACTATCCTTCAGCGGATGCGGATGTCGCAGAATTGCGCGTCCTCGTACTAAGCGTCGCCAGATTCACTAGGAATATTGTCGCAGGCGTTGCAGTGAACCAGCAGAATGCATTGTGAGTCTAAAACATGTTAAATGGTGCTGTTATCCTAACGGCCCAGCGAGTTTCAAGTGGAGTCGAGCCAGCTCTTCGCCGTGTTCTGCATCTGTACAGCTCCTGGTCTGCGTTTCAAGTGACGGATTGTGAGTCACCCATTCTACAACACACATGTCAATTCAAATCGGATGCTCTCATCTACAGCTTTTCCGGCTACTAGGATGGCCGTTCAGGCGCTCTCGAACATTGTTACCACCAACGAGGATCTCACGGCCCGCCTTTGGAATACTTATCTTACTCTGCCTGAGGAGCAGGCGATTATCATGTAAGCCACCACAGCTACTTGCTGAGCTACAGGAGTTGACTTATTTCTTTGGAACAAATCCAGTCGCTTGCTCGGCTCCCCTGACCATAAGACTATCCTATCACTCTTGGTACTTATGGTAAATTGTATTCACGATAGTGCGGAGCGTCGGTACGTAACGTCTCGTTTTCTCTGTGTACCCTTGACCGATTCCTTTTGCATCCAGTTCTTTACTCACGAAGTCACGTGGGGGAGCCCGAATATGCGTTACACTTTTAGACCGCATGATCCTATTGTATGATGCGGAGGAATTCACCGACGGCGCGAAGGCGTTTGACTATGGGTAACTGCAACTGGTGTGTTGTGAAACTTCATAACGACTCTTTAATAGGTATCATTTGTTTGCCCACTTGTTTGACGGCGGCTATGCACCAGATCTATACAATTCTTTGTCTGTGTACGTGTAATACTCTTATTCCACGCAGAAAAAGTACTCATGCTCTGAGGCAGCGAAGGGGAGGTAATTGCGCAGCACCAGACTACTCTTCTGAAACTCCTCGACTCATACCTGCAGTCATCGCAAACCTGTCCTGTACATTGCGATATGTGCCCTATGTTATCGGAAATTTTCCTCTCGCTTTCGTCATATTCGCAATCAGCAATTACACGAGCTATCAATCCTACCAATTCAGAGCCTTTGGATGGTTCTATCGAACACCTGCAAGAACTTGATTTATTACTGCCAAAAACGTGCGAGGCACTCGTACTAGCAACTCAATGTATCGTCAAAATTTCATTACTGTCCGAGGACCAGCGGACCGTGGATTCATCCGCTGTAGATTACGAGCAATCTTCCGAGATGCTAGCTCAACTGACGGCCAGGGCACCGCTGAGAGTATTATAGGCACGTCTAGGTTATCAAGCTAGATCGGAACATGTCACCTGACTATGGTTATTCAGAGCTCCTGCGCCTTCTAGACACGTTTCTTCCACGAATTTACTTTGGCAAGGCTGTCATAGATCCTGCGACAGATCGAAGCATCCCATCGTCAGTCGCAGGATCCAATGGATTCTTATATTTAAAACGAGATCTTGTCCGTTTGGTCGGGGTGCTTTGCCATCGAGATAGGACATTCCAGGACCGCATTAGGGTATGCGGAGGCATTCCTGTTATTATGAATATGTGTGTCGTGGACGAACGTAATCCGTGTATGTCAACTTTTTTCTGTGAGAGCGCACGAGATTTCATGACCTTGGATATCTAGACCTTCGAGAACATGCTATATTAGCACTTCGGAACCTGTTGGACGGTAACATGGAAAATCAGGACGAAGTGAACAGCATTCAGCCATCGGGATATTGGGATGAAGCGGGCGTACTGCGCGAGAAGGTTGGAGCCACGCTGAGATAATCAGCTGTCAAAATATCAGACCATGGGTAATTCTATATAGAACAACAATGAATGAAGACAGGTGGTCACAAAATTACTCTTCGTCGTCTTCGAGTGCCATCGTTCTTTTTTTTCGTGCACCAGACCCGGCTTTCCGAACCCTATGCTCCTCTTCCTCTTCCTCGCTTTCAATGTCCATGTCCTGGTCACCATCATCTTCCCCTGCTTCTGCGCCATCTTCCGCAGTTTCTGTTGCCCCCTCGTCGTTTCCGATGTCATGGTGTTTCCGTTTCCGGTCATCTTGCTGGCGTTGTATAATTTTAGCATCAAGCTGATCCAGAGGATCCTCTTCTTCCTCCTCTCGGTGTTTCCGTTTCTTCCTGGACCTAGCCTCACCATCAAACTCCGCATCATCGTCTGACTCATCCGCAACCACGAAATCGTCCTCTTGATATTCGCCGGGACCCCTTTTCTTTTGTTCATCTGTTTTCCGTTTGGAAGCACCCAAATCGTCGTCATCTTCTGAACCTTCATACTCTGGTTCTTCTTCATCTTCTGACCAGATATCGCGTCCTTGCCTTTTCTTCGATTGAGTATACCTCTTTTTACGTACACCAAATCCATTATCGTCAGTTTTCTTTTTTGATTTTCGAGCCGATTGCTTCATTAATTCCATCTTCTCGCGCTCGGGGTCCATGGTTGGATCAGGAGCCATACGTAGTCGGGCCACCTTGTTATGTTTCTGACCCACCGCGCGCACCAACATACGGTGTGTTTCGGATTGCATGCCCGTCGGTCGCAGTGTCATATACCCTGTTACTACAGCTTCCGCTTGCAGTACCTCTGACCGTTTGTGCTGTGCAACAAGGTATGTTAAACCTTGAGATCTTGAGCTAGAAAGCAGGTTTTGTGATGCTGCTGGCTGGCTCTGTGATGGTTGTGACGGCTGAGTGCCTCCTAGTGATTGGCGTACGATACCACCAGACGTGTCGACAGTCTTGGTAATATCAAACAGCTCCTTCCCTAGTCTCAGGCTCAGAGAACCATCAGACCAACGGATTATGCGACTGTTTGATTGTCTTTTCTGTGGTAGGGTCAGGCATCAGGGACTTGCGGGATTTAGATCGACTACTTACATCTTGGCCAAATTCATCTTTTGTCCACCGCCAGCGTACAGTGTTTTCGACTTTAAGCTTGATAGACATGCTCTTCTCACGGATGCTCTCATTGTGGTGAACATCGTCGTCGTCGTGTTCTGGGCCAATGTACGTGTCCGGATGAAAAGGCTTTGAGTCCATTTTTACAAAGGTTGGCATCCTAATTGCCCAGCGCTATAGAAATACAGCTTTCAGCGTATAAGCATAATAATGAGGCGATATTGCATACATCCCCATCTGAGCTCTTTGGAACCGGGATGTTGGGAATGCGCACGTCAGCCTCTCGGACTTGTTCCACGACGATACCTGGCTCTTCAGGTTCCAGATACTCCAGTGCTTGTCGGTGTTCTTTCTCCGTCTGTGAGAGGTCGTCCGACTCAAACCCTGATTCAGCAGGAGTAACAACAGGGGCACTAGGATAATAACAGTTGTACTCGTCAAAGAGTCCTCGAACATAGCGTATTTACCTGTCTGATGTCGTATCTGCGACGTCATGCTTTTCGTCTGCCTCGTTTCCAAAGAGGTCATCCATTTCTTCCTCGTGTGCTCCGTCGTCAAGCACCCCTGAAATTGTCGCGGTGTCCTCTTCCTCCTTCGGAAGAACCTCACTGGTCGGGGGTTTCATGTCTACATCTCGGTCATTGAATCCTCCTGGGTTGGCAGGTAGTAGTTCTGCGGAAAAACCATGGCTGTAGCTTGCGGGCTGGTCCAAGGCACCAGCGAGGGATGACATTTGAGTTTGACTTGTTAGACTAAGTTACTTGTCCGTGAGTTGAGCATGAGCAGCTTTGAACTTTGAACTTTACATCTAAAAAAGGAAATCGTGTGTACTGCTCAGAATCTTATCCCCAGTGCTCACGCGCTCACTTTCGAACAAAGCTAGCGTGCACACTCCACAGCGATTCAAATGTCGTCGATATTTCAATGCTTCAATGGATATTCATCTTACCTTCATATCTCCCAAAATCATTCAATATACATGGGACGGACTTGTTATTTGGGGCATTGACTCATGTGGCGGGGCAGTTCAAGTGCTGTGCTATTAAGCCGCACTATACTGGAGAAAATTAATCTCATTGGCACCGCGGGGGCAGTTCTCTAGCCATGCTGCCATGGTTGTGACAAACCAACTTATTTTTGTGACCTCCCCGCAGCGCTCAGCGCTCAGCCATGGCCTGGTTCTGTTCCTAGATGTTCCGCGACTTGGACCGCATCTGGAATGCCACTGTCACTTGGCCGTCTATAGGCTTGCCCATTTCTGTTTGGACGTTTCGTTTAGAAACCACGCTCGCCAACGCGCTTAAGCCTGGCTGACCACTCGGACCGCGGAATTCAATGTCACTTCCATGTTCCCCATAGGGCCTGACTCCATAATCAGTATACTTGCGATTGTACTATGTAGCGGTATTGGTATAGGTCCCACTACGACTTTCACTAAACATATTTCGTTATTCCGACAATCTCTTTAGAATGGGCGCTCCGGCCGCTCTAATCGGCCACCCCCTTGGCTCTACACAGCACTATGACTTGCTGTATTTCTATCTTCTATGTCATATACATATAAATATGGACTCCCAACCAGCAATCCAATCCTTCTTGACATCTCCCCATGAGTGACGCACCCTCATTCGACGGCTACCCCGACATGTGCGGCCCACAAGTTGATACCCATTTCGACTTACCATGGGACAGCATGGATTTTGGGCAGCAACAGCAACAGCAACAACAACTGTCAGCTTCTTACCCTACTGTCCATGTATGTGGTGTTTAAGTATGGGTTTCGTCTCGCTTACCACCGAAATATACAGCAAATCAGTCAATTGAATACGTTCAACTTTGCAGGTCACGAATTCCCTGGTCAGCTACCGTTCGAGTACGGTGAACCGTTCTCTGGATCGATTCAAGATGCTACTAGGAATGGGCTTCCTCGCATTGATACGAAAGCTCTTGGTCCGCCACGGTTATCGATCGTATCTGATTCTTCTTCTTCAACGACTTCAGCAGGGTCAATGATGCCGCAGACTCCCTATAACTCTTCTTGGGTAGTAGATGATCGCCTTCAGGTGCTCGTACCTCCAGGAACTCCATTATCTCCATCAAACATTCAATATCCTATATTCTCACCTTCAGTATGTCTCGATGAACCAATTACACTAATCATTGACAATCGATATGTCAGAAGAAGGGCCTGTCCCCTATGCCCTCTCCAATGTCAGCCCATTCGCCCGCTGCCATGGGTAGCTCTGACGAGGGGTCTTTGTTGCAGGCCTTCGAAGACGACGACGAGGTTCGTACCAAGTGATGCGATTGATTTACACGTTGTTAAAATATGGATGGATGCAGGAAGACGCTCCTCAACCAATGGAACATGTCGTGAAGTGGAGGGCCATTCGCGATGAAGCGATCGTCGTCACAGGCACCACTGTCTACATCCCTCAATCAATATATCAACCATACACAGAGGCAGATCGTGTCCGCTACATCGAGAAAGCCGATCTCAGGGAGCCCATCATCTTTAAGACAGCGCATCCCGATCAATGGGGCATAGCACTCGATGATGCCCTGAAAGCTAAGATGAAAGACCTTCTCGATAAAGATGACAACATGTTTGAGAAGTGTGGGCCCTCTGTGTCCATCCGGCTTCAGGTAACCTAGCTCCTCGCCGGCTCGATTTTTTCTCATATATACACCTTTAGTGGCCTGGGTACCGTTCATGGACCAAGCAGATCCCTACGATGGACTTCAAAAGTCCAAAAGGTCCTATCACCAGAGCTAAATTGGCTAAAAATATCGCCAACTGCGTGAAGCGCTTCATCGAAGTACGTTTCACAATCCTTGTGTACCATGTGTAAATCATATATCCCTTCATCGCAGGAAAAGGAAAAGGAACGAATGGAAATGGAAGCAGACCGTAGGTGGAGGGTTGGAGCACGCAATATCAGAATGGAAGACCTTATCTTGGTGTCCCTGCACCACATCTCCAAGGGCAGTTGGCAGCCTCAGCTACGTCTGCGCACTCCACTGAACGAAATTCAACTCCGGCGCTCTCAAGCTCAAGCCCCGCATTCCAATGCATAGACCCATAGCTATTCACAGAGGTAAAAATAATTCCTCACCAATTTCAATGCACGGTATGCGTTGAATACCCTGGATGCCATCTGGATGACACCATGCGCTCGGGCCTTTGGCACTCGCTTCATTTCTCTACTACCTCATTGGAAACGTGCCTTTTGCTCTTTGATATGTTTTCTCAAAATGTGCTAGTCGTTTATGGAGTGTCACGTTTTAGATACGCTTTGAGCGAGCCTCTCGCTGCCGTTAGACTTATAACTTTTTAACGCTGGGCTTTCAGTTTTCCGTTCTTTACTCACTCGTCGTGCTGTTTGCTGTGGCATAGCGTTGCACTTCGCTCTAGGCTTTATTCGGTCTTTTCTTGCTGCTTTCTAACTATTTCGATAGTATGGACATTCAAATGGCCTCAAACGACAGGATATCATATGTAATCCTATGTAACCCTTCATGCATCATGGTACATCCTACAATGTACACCGTTTATACATATACCACCTGAGGAACGGGATTGTAATCATTAGATATGAATTTGTGGTTCTCCCGTCGATGCCAGTGGCTCAGCGCTCAGTACTACGAGTCAGTACTGGATCAATGCTTGGGTACTTATGAAGGGCCGAATATTAATTATGTTTGTTGTGAATCTTGTTATCACTAGGATATTTATGGTGCGTTTCATGTATATGATATGCGTTTCATGATCAACTGACTTGTGGCGAAGTACATAAGCGACGAGAAACATCAAATAAAAACAAAGTTATCTGCTCAGCCTCCGCCTCATAGTAGTCACGACATTGATCAAGCCCATAAAAAACCAACCGCTTTTTTGCTCTGTAGTCATGGATCTAACCATGTAACACAGGAGGTCTGATGCTGACCGTTCTGTTGTCTCGATGAGGCATGGGCTCACATCCGAGTCACTCTCAGGCTCACCCAGGGTGCACTGCCAATGCACATCCCAAAATGCCTAATCTCCCTCCAACGTGCACCTTTCATCCTCCCCACTGCTCTCTGCGTCAGCCTGAGTCGCACCGGGTTATGACTTATAAGATAATCAGCTAGGATTTGAAGAATTTTGATAAGGGTGGCATACTAGCAACCGCCTGGCGCCAACTCTGGTGCATCATGCAAAACCAATGCAAAACTTGCGCGCTACACTAAATCCATCATGTAGTATCACGACAGCAGCCAGATAGCATCATGACACTCTGATGGCTGGGCGCTGATCATTTGGTTTGCGGCTGATCCGAATCTACCATCATGTGAGTATCTATCTCAAATTCACACAACTGTGCCACTATCTGGCTATATCTTCGTTGACCTGTCTCTTGCCCATCTCATTTTACTAGTCTATTCCCCACGATGAGTGGCGCACCCCCATTCGACGCTTTTCCAGACCTCTGCAGTCCCGACGATCACAGCCAGTTCGACATAGTATGTGGGAGCTCGGATTTCGGACAGCAACAACAGCTGTCAAGGCCCCTATATTCTGTTACTCCTGTGCGTGTTTCCCTGTATGGTAGCTGCCGCGTTAACCACCCAGTCATACAGCAAACCGGCCACACGAATGGAAGTCACGACTTTCATGGTCAGCTGCTGTTTGAGCATCATGATGTACCATTTCCTGCAACTCATAAGGATGGTCCTTTGAGGAATGCGCTTCCTCGAATTGACACGAAAGTCTTTGGTGTACCCCCAGCACAGATGTCAGATGGCCGCCTTCACGTCCTTGTACCATTATCTCCATCAAACATTCAATATCCTATATTCTCACCTTCAGTATGTCTCGATGAATCAATTATACTAATGATTGACAATCGATGTGTCAGAATCCAAAGGGCCGGTCCCCTATTCCCTCCTCAATGTCAGCCCATTCGCCCGCTGCCATGGGTAGCTCTGATGAGGGGTCGTTGTTGCAAACTTTCGACGATGACGAGGTTCGTATTAATCGATTCAATTGATGTACGCGTTGTTAAAGGTAAATGGATACAGGAAGATGCTCCTCAACCCATGGATCATGTCGTAAAATGGAAAGCTATTCGCGACCAAGCGATCATCGCCACAGGCACCACGGTCTACATCCCTCAGTCAATATATCAACCATACACAGAGGCGGATCGTGTTCGCTACATCGGGAAAGCTGACCTTAAGGAGCCCATCATCTTTAAGGCAGCGCATCCCGACCAATGGGGCATAGCACTCGACGATATCCTGAAAGCTAAGATGAAAGACCTTCTCGATAAAGATGACAATATGTTTGAGGACTGCGGGCTCTCTGTGTCCATACGGCTTCAGGTGACCTAGCTCCTTGCCGGCTTGATTGTTTTCTCATATAAACACGTTTAGTGGCCTGGGTACCGTTCATGGACCAGGCAGATCCCTACAATGAACTTCAAAAGTCCGAAAGGTCCTATTACAAGGGCTAAATTGGCTCTAAACATCGCCAACTGCGTGAAGCGCTTCATCGAAGTACGTTTCACGATCTTTGTGTATCATCTGTAAATAATATCTCCCTTCATCGCAGGACAAGGAAAAGGAACGTATGGAGATGGAAGCAGACCGTAGGTGGAGGGTTGGAGCACGCAATATCAGAATGGAGGACCTTATCTTGGTGTCCCTACACAATATCTCCAAGGGCAGTTGGCAGCCTCAGCTACGTCTGCGCACTCCACTGAACGAAATTCAACTCCGGCGCTCTCAAGCTCAAGCCCCGTATTTCATCACATATTGAAGTACGTGATACCCCACTAGGATGATACCATGACCGACGCTTCGGCTCAGGCGTTAAAACTCGCTTCACATCCTTCTTTTCTTTTCGATGTTTTCTCAAGATGCTCTAGGCGTTCTATGGAGTGTTACACCGCTATAGAGGTGCTTTCCACGGGCCTCTCACGACTACTAGATTCAAGTTGATACTGATACCTGGACTTTCAGGTTCTCGATTTGGGCTGATCTTTCTTTTTTGTAAATATTATTGTGCGACATTCATTCTATGCTGCACGTAATATATTAAATTATTTGCCAGTGGTGTAATGTATGTAATGTAGACTCATTGCAAGTATGCGTGGACATTAAACCATGTCCCTTAGTCAGAGTCCCCTAATTGAATGAAGCCACGAATATTATAATCAAATTATAATGTTCCCTAATTAGGCATGTCGATGCGCCCAAGCGGACAATACTTAAGTTTACATAACCAAGATTCGAAAAAAAAATTGAAAAACATCTGAAGTCAAGCCTGGAATGCGACTTGTGAAATGCAGACTGTGCAGACGACGGTCTTGAATTGTATCGTCATGTCTTACCTTTTTGCTGTGTAGCGAGGTTCCCATCCTCTTAAAAGGCTTACTTGGCAGTCTTTTCACGCTGCATGCGATTCTGATCATACTAATCAAGAATATTCAAATGACATATCGTAACATTTTTTCGTGCATCTCTCCCAATTGGGCTCGGAACTGCATGTAAATTGCGCAGTTCACGTTGCTAGATTGCAGTCTTGTGGCCAGTGCCGCGCACCCCGGGCCCATCAATCGCACCTCTCCACGCGGGCCAAATTCATTTAGGTATGGAATCAGGAAGCATGCTGCCATCTGATAAGTACATTGACATTTCAAACCTTTCTTCGAGGTATTACCTTACCTGGACCGCTTCCCCGCGCACCCTCGAGAAGTTGAACGGAGTGCGACCCGTTTTCTTGGTCGAACGAGTATCACGTACAAAATCATCTCTGCGGCAGAGACAACATCATGAAGAGCAACATTACTCTCTGCTTACTAGTCTGGAACTCAACGAATGCACAGCCTTGGTATCCGATTTCGATGGTCCGCCTACCAGGGAGACTAACCCTGGGCAGCTTGATTATACCATTGATAGCTTTCATATCCGTTGTGGAGTTGAAAGAGATGGGCCCCTATTCGAACTATAAGCCTGTAGTTATGTGCGCTCATTTGCCACCATTTGCGAATCCTGTTCCGGAATCCGTAACACGAGTCGGCGGAACAACCATGGGACACTGCCTTCCTGCTAAGTCACGTATGCAGGAAACTTATTTTCTTGTGACGCCTTGTGCGGCATGCCCGCCGCGATCACAGATATCATGACAGAATAAGGCTGGAGATCCAGCGAAGAGTTCTATCCTGCCAGGGGAACTATCGCGCTAGTGGAAGGGCCGAAACAACCCTGCTAACATTTAATTTATCGTAAAATACATTCGTAAGTGAGAAAATTGTACTTCGTGTGTTCACGGTTTGAGCTGATTGATATCTAGAGTCGTCTACAAAGGCGTTCTGGAATATCTGGGCTAGCCCAGCTTACTTCATCCTCAAAGGTGTCACTTCGGGTCGCCGGTATGACCGACATTCCACAAGCTGTGGGAGTTTTACAGCAACTTGAAGCTAGTGGCCTCCCGAGGAGAGTGACTATGCGATCTATCGGTGTGTGCTAGATATGGCATATTCAAGCAATCACTGAATCTTCCGTGTCGGCACAAAAGTTGACCGATGAGATTCATAAGGGACCGCAGAAGTGATTGTCAGACGTACAGTATTCATGTCCTTCAACAACGCCAATACCCTTTCTTTTGATAAGCCCTCCACCCTAGAAATCCCTGGTTTTTTCAACGGCGGGACGATTTGGGTGGCTTCACCGGACGATTGTACATCGCCTGGTAATGTCAGTTACCTTTTTTTCTTGAAACGTCAGATCTTTGAATAACCCATTCTCGAAGTCATCTCGCTCTGCAGGGTTCCTGGAACTGCCCCCGCAGCCTACTTCGGAGCCTTTGTTAGATTTGGATGCCTTTTCAACCCTCGTTAGCACTTTTGACGGTTGCATCACACGAGCGATGTGTGATCGTGAAGTGCAGCAGCACACGCTCCCGATAGATTCATATACAAACTCCAATACGGTTGTGCAGGTGATGGAAATGGTGAGTTCATGGTTTGTTGGGCTCGTCGTCGGTGAAACCCATTTTTTGGGGGTAGCCAATCCAAGCGGAGCTCACGCCGTTGTATGCTTCTGGCTCTACGGATGGTGTATACGAAGACTCTGGGAGCGATCTTAGTGAGATCAGCCAGTCTCCTCTACTACTAGATAGCCGGGTAAGTTTTTTGTCTTGTGTCATTCAGTAAGCTCTTACCGAAGTTGCACAAGGATACCGGGTTAAGTATTCACTTGAATTTCAAGAAACCTGTCGACGACTTGGAACAGGATCTCCAGTCTGCCATTATTCCGACTGAGACCGCTACTGACGTGCCTCAAAGATTGTATCAGCCGCGAGGAGAAACTGAGCGAGAGAAGTATGTGTACACGGCGGTCCTATCTTCGCCTATCCTGTTCTACGCGGAGAAGCCATCTGAGCTGGGTATAGCCTTGGAAGAGATTCTCAAAAAAAATTCGAGACGTCTCAGCGATAGGGATGACCTGGTGTTTGAAGGCGGGGGCCGATCTATCTCGGTGAGAATAGAGGTCTGTCAGGAACATTGCGATCTGGGTCCTTGAACTGATTGCGAGCTTGAATAACAGTGGCCTGGTTATCCTCCCTGGAATTGTCAGCTCCTTACCAGGGACTATCGCAAGACACCAGGCCCCATCACTAAAGCAAAACTTGCAAAGAGCCTTGCTACCTGCATACGCAGATTTATTCAGGTGAGACTTCACGTTTCTCTCTCATCATTTCCTTCGATGTTTTTTTTTCTTCAGAAAATGGCGACTCACGGCATGGAGGCCCAATCTGATCCCATGTGGAGGATTAGTCCCCGTCACATAACATTTGAAGATCTCACACTCGTCAGTTTGAATCATGTGTCGCAAGGAAGTTGGCAGCCTCAGTTACGACTTCGGCGACAGATGCGGGGTGCATCCAGCAGAGCCTGATAATGAAATTAGTTTCATTTTGTGGGGTGGGAGACGGAATCTAATTTCTCATGCTCACCTGGAGTTGACACTTCCCTCGCTGCCGAGATTTCGATTCCTTATCTCTTTCACCATTTCAAATTTCCATTACAAATCCCATGCTTTCCGTCACAGGACCAAGATCTCTTCGCAGCTTTGACGGTCACTTTTACACGCGTACAGATTCAATGATTCTATTGCAAGTCGTTATACTTTCCTTGTTCCCAAACTTCCTTCATATTCAACATGTTGTGCACCATGCTTTCCGTCGTCTTGTTTTCATAGCTATCCGATACCCGAATTCTTAATCTGCGACTCTGGACTTGACAAAGAGATCTTCGGTTCTCATGAAAGTCAAAACCCAAAATGGTACTTAGAATGTCCGACATCTTTTTTTTGTTAAAAAAAACCGTCCTATCGGACTCGGCTGAGCCGATGCGTGACCGTTGATAAAAACTCGAAAATAGTATGTACCGCATGCTTCAAGGCAACTTCCGAGTCAAGGTCCCACATGCCTCACCAGTCCGCCGTTCCCGCCCGGTGCCGGCCGTTTTAGATGCGCGATATCCTTATCGCCCAATTTTGGACCCCCGAGCAACTTCCGAGTCAGCGTTCATGATCAACTTCTATGTCGTTGTACTTCTCAACTTTATACAACAGCCTAAGGAGCAAACCCTTTTGGTCATTAGCTTATTGTCCGCGACGTGTTGTACTACCTTTGGATGGCACGGCGAACAAGGATAGTCATTTCTTATTCTTCACTGGAGTGACAGGGAATCGATTCAATCGAATGTTGTGTGTAGGACAACTTGGGTCAGGCCTCAGGAGTCTTGACAGACCCTTGTACATCACGATTAACCTGCGACAGAAACGCTCATATAGCTGGGGATATCTCAAGTTTATATCCCAAGCGTCCCCAAGTCTGCATTGTCAAGGCTCTGTTTACTACCAGACAGCCGTCTGTCTTTCTTTTCACGCTCTTGCTGTATAATATTATTTGCCATTGTATCAATCTCCACATACTTCACTGCCGCCCATCATGAATCGCGGAACAGTCGCCATCGCTATTGTGCAACACCAAGTTATGATCATACAACTTGTACAAGGTACGTACCCACCGAAACTGCTCAAGAACAAGTTTCTTAGAAGTTCCCTACACAGCTGCCTCAGGCTACTCTCACCATCGTCGTGATCGATGGCTAGATGTATACACTTATACGCCCTTCGGCGATCACCTGTTCCTGGCTTCATCCGTCCCTCAGGCACGCATCGCCCCCTCAGACCTTCTTACCATCTTCCCGTTTCGCACCACCACTACGGACATGATTGAAATGCCTGCACAGGCATATCAGGAATTCCTACAGCTCAAAGCCAAGCATCAGAAGAAACAGGAGAATTTGTGGCGTGCTTGGAAAGCCAAGTCGCGCTAAGTGATATGGTCCGTTCTACGAAAGACGTCGATTTATTTTGCATGCTGTGGGCTGAGGAAGACTTGACGGAATTGCTTGTATTTTTAACATTTTATCATTGCCCCATTACCCCCCGGATTGTAACTGGAACTAGATACCACCTCACTTGTGTTGCGCACTGTAGCCTTAGTACCCTGAATTCGAAATTGTAGCTTGTTAGAATTTTAACCCATCTCGTTTATTCGGTATACAACAGATTATTGTGTGATCAACCCGATATTTATAAGAGAAAGCAAGAAATGGTGTAGTAGCATATGGAAATAAAAATATCGATAAGTCGACGGCAGGCCAGGAACTACATCTGACTGCAGTTAAGCAGCGGGGGTAGCATCTGGATCCCTAAACACCTATGGGAGCAAAGGGTCAGTGATGATCAATGAAAAAAGCAGTAAGCACACTTTTAAACTCCATATATCTCCCACTTTGTCTCTGTCTTCAGAGTCCGTGGCTTCATTCTCCGCTTCGACCTCTTCGTCTAGCTGGCCGCCGGGAGAAGTCAGTAGCTTCAGTCCCTGCTCATTAGCAAGGTGCAGCAGACATATAAAGCAGAAGCTTGTGCTGATCTCTTCCATCTTGTCCTTCGGATATGATTTCTGTAGCCCGGAAATTACTGAGCTGAATACTCTATGTTCTTCGGGGTTAGTAGGAGACGTCTCATCAACATCCTATGGGCGGGTGAGCAGAAAGGGAGGCGCAATTCAAAAAGAGACAAACCATATTGTCGTCTTCTTCGTCCACCTTCGGCTTCACCACCTTAATGTCCAAGCCTTTCCAAATATTTTCTTTCAGCTTCCTCACGTCTACCCGTTTGGCACGCTTGGCGTAATTGACAAATTCTGGTCGAACCCGCCGCGTCAGGCCTTGCGTAGCAGCCAAGAGGTCCTGCTCTCCAGCATCCTCCATCGCTGCACCGTCGCCATCAAAACCATCATCAAAGCCCGGACCGTCATCATAGTCATTGTCGAAGAACTGGGTATTGAAGGGTATATTTAGTCCATCACCAGCTTGCGGAGCAATGAGTTTAAAACATATAAAACGTGAATACATAATATTCTTACTTTCGTCATTTTCAGCTGCAGCACGTCCCGCAGCCTGGTTCGCCGCGGCCTGTGCCCAAAATTGCTCGTCGACCTCTCCGTCACCGTTCTCGTTAAACCTGACAGGTTGTCCCCGCATCTTCAACTGGGGATGTATATATGTCAATTCATGTCCTCACGAAAACTGATCGCACGTACTGAGAATTTGGGCTTCAGGAAAAGGGTAACGAGTTGTCTGCTCGAGAAGTGCATGTCGTCAGGAAGAGTATGCTCATCACGCTTCTCCTCCTTCGCTTTGCGACCGCCCCGACCCTTCTTGCCAGTCTTTGAACCTCCGTAGCTGGGCAAAGTGATACCAGCCCCCCGCGTGACTTTTGCAAACATCTCACTAGCAATCGTCTTGATGTCTTTCTCGGTGGGCGTCAGGAAGTCGATCTTGAATGCTTCCTTCTTCTCTCGCCGGGGTTTGGGAGCATCAGCCTCTGCTGTAGCACAACGTCATTAATATAGCACATCTGAATGAGCTGAAGAACTCACGTTTCCGAACCACTTTTCTCAGCTTCCAGTGTTCAGGACCCGCCCAGTTTTTCATGAGGTTCTTATCAAAGTAACCCATCATCGCGTCTTCTCCATCCGCGTCCGTAATGGCTATTACACGATCTGGCCCGTTTGGTGCACGTCGTGGGTCGAACGGAACAAATGCGCCTCCTGGTCGTACCGCATGTCGTTGATCACCTTCGGCGCCGACCGACCCATCCTCGCCACCCCCGTAGTCACCCCCTCCAGAAGCGTCCCCACCATCATAATCATCATCGACAGCTTGGTCGCCCTGGAAGAAATCCTGGCCACCACGATCACCATCCACATCCATGGGTGCATCATTTGTGCTGTAGTCTCCGAAGCCTGGATCATTGCCGTCGTCATTGCCAGCTTCATTATCGACTGTATCATCACGGTAAAGAGAGTCGTCAAACGTGTAGTTACTGTCTTTAGCAAACGAGAAGGCGGCCAGTGAATAGGAGATCGCCTTATCGTCGAGGACGTCTAAGTCAGGCAAAAATTGACCTAATATAATAGTGAGCAGTTTATCATCCAGAAGAACTTTTCAACATACTTCGTAGGTAACTTATGTCTACATCTTCTTCCTGCTCCTCCTCATCCTCTTCATCTTCCACCACTCGACCCATGGAATCACTCGCGTCAAAGACGACGCGCATGCCACCATCACTCCCAACCCCCAAACTGAGGTGGTTCATTAGCAAGCCCTGTGCACCGCCCTCGTCGAAATCTTCACAAGTTTTACGGAAAAGGGGGTCAACGCGGAACTCGAGATCCAGCTTCTTGCTATGAAGTTGTGAGGCGTCTTTAGCAAGTGTTGAGTCGGGCCGGTGCGATTTCTTCTTTTTCTTCGCCTGCGTCGCATCTTGACTATCAGGATTGTCTGACAAAGCTTCATCGTCTTCTGCGCCGGCCATGCCTTCGTTGGCAAGGTTGCTCAACAGCTTGCCTGTTTCTGTGCCAACGGAGTCGACGCGACTAGTCCAAATTTTAACGCAACCATCAAGGGTACATGAAGCGCGCTGGAAGTTGATGGAATTGTCGATGTTATTCCGGAGCAGCGACATATCATGGAAGTAATCAATCAGCGCGAAGTTCCATGAGTTCGCAGCATTGATTTTCTGGCGATGACTATGATAAGCAGCAAGATCCAGGTTACACACTAATACACGCACATTGTCTGTTGCCATTTTCATCCATTCCTCAAAGTTGGAGCTCATGACGTCTAGGGGTACGTTGATGACAGGAGGCGGGGCTACAGAGTTGAGCTGCTGTTGCCTCAGCTTCGCCTGTGCAGCCTTGGAAGATTCTGCCTGATCTTGACGCTCTATCGAAGGCCCGGCTTCCGCGTTTTCTATGACGGCTAACTTATTGCTCTTCCTCCGCCTGCGCTTCTCAGCCGCGTCATCATTGATGTTGACCGCCCTTAGTGGAGGGCGTCCAGATTCAGAATGTGCTTCGTTCTCGCCGCCATACATGTCGCTGATCCGTTTCTTGCTGCCCTGTCGAAGTGTCGGTCTTGGTGTATCTGGTTCAGTGTCGCCGCCTGAGTCCGAGCCACGATTCTCTGTATCTGCAATCCTGGCATGTCTGGTATTCATTTTCCGTTGAATTTTGTGTGGACCGTCCTTGACGCTGTCGCAAAAATGAGCTCGCTGTTACCGTTTGGTTGATGGTGATCACTGTTCAACAAAAGGTGTCCATCCCCAAAGCACGTGATACACGCGCAACGCGTCGTGTCACAGTCACTCATCAATGCATCACACCATGACATGTGCCACCCACGGACCGTGACCCACCTGGGGTGTACTTACAGTATTCTACGCTTCCTGCCTATATACCAGCCACTGCTGGTACCTTACCGTCGGCAATACTCGCTATGTCAGCCCCGTTGTTAGTAATACCGAGCGCTCTTTCCCTCCCAACGTCTATGGCGGGTTCCCATGCACTTCTCCTGGCTACCACCAACGCCGCTTGATGTTTGGTTTGTTGCCGGCTTGCTGATCTTCCTGGAGCTTTGAGCAGGCCTTCTTGATATTTTCTTCTTGGGCCTGGCGTAGCTGTTTGGGCTTGACCATCCAGGTCTTTGGCTCTAAGACTCCAAATTTGACGCATGTGTTTAGTGCCGCACAGCGGAATCTCAATTCTGTTAATCTGTCACGTCTGGTCGTGTTTCTCATACTGCACGTCATTCTATCACGAAAGTAGTCCCGGAGATATTTATTTTAACATGGCCTAATCATGTACAACCACGATATACCATTTCAGAATTTTCCGTGATGATATGCCTGCTGGAGTGTGCATTCTATGTGTAAAACTAGCCTCCAGCACCATAAACTGAGCCCTGGCATGAGAACCACTTGGATTTTTTTCACAAAACATATATGACAATATTGTGTATTATGCTGGGGAGAACCTATGTGTGACATACATAAAGATTCTGTGTAGAATTGCGTGTGCTAGAGCAAAAACACGAGCTCGTGAGACTGTGACACGAACCCGCGTAACCATCTAGTATTGCATGATTTTCAGCCCTTGTCTCACCCCATGCACTCGATAATGATATCGATGGTCAATCGGTCCGTATCACGCCTCAGAAATGGCCACCAAGCATACTTTTTAAAGATGTGTACGCCAACGCATATAAGCATGGGGACTCCAAACATTCAGAGACCACACTTGGAATCGAGAACTTGGTGGTGGTGTCCCGCTTTCTGCTCGTGGTGGCTGAACCAGGTGCACAGTAAACATATTCCGGATCACCTAGAAATTGGCACTGAAAGGGATACACGACGATATAGCATGCAGGCGAGTGAAACAGGTAATGCCATGCCTCCACTTGGAGGACAGGGTTAATGGGGTAGATGTGGAGAGTATGACCGTGGAGAGGAGTCGTCAGCCGCCAGCATTCGCAGCAAAGCGCCATCGCCGTCAGAATTACACACTCTACAACATCGCTTAAGGTGTGTCTCCGTGGCCATAGGTGTAGAATCACCTTCGTTTTCTCTAGATGATATTTCATGACATTCAGTTGGTCGTCGAATGATCAATCGGTCATATATCGAGCTTTCGGCGAGCATATAAAACCCACAGGTAATGCTTTCAGCGTCGACAGCGCGTCCTGCGCGAGTACTAACAATGCTCATTGCTCAATGCGCCAGAAGGCGGGAAAATAGGACAAGGTACGACGCTATTGAACTAATCATCGTCCGAGAATGTTGATTATATACTGCTACTTAAAATTCAGGTCTCAGAGCTGGAGCAAGCATCCACCGAGTCTTGGCCGAGTCTACTGACAAGATTTCGTTCTCCTGTGTGTCGTCATTTTCCTACTTTACATTATGCGCTCTTGTTACATTGTTTATCTATTGCGACTACTGAATCTTTTGTTACCTTGGATCCGCGGGTCCAACATCTTCGCTTCACTACGGTCTGAGCTACAAGAACCTCGTCTATTTAAGTAGCCTCTGCAGATGTGACTTTAACATCTGCAGACCTTTGTGTTATCCTGTGCTACGACTGAGGTAAGATATTTCACTGTTACTTCACATTTAACCCACTCTTACGCTGCGCAAAGCTATTTGATAGGTAAATACTAGACGTCTGCACTATCGCGTGCTACGACAGAGAGTATCTATCTAATATAGATCCGCACGACACTGCTATTGTTATTATACTCGAATCCTTGCTCGAATCTGTAGCAAACACTGAATTTTGAAACCTGCTGTCAAGTCACAAAGGGTAATTCTTGCACCTGACTGAGGTTTCGTCTGCACTCGACTGACGACTCCGCCCCATAGATCCCCCATGATGGACATCGATGAAGACTCTGCTGCTGCTGCATTAGCTGAGTCTATGCGCGTCCTTCGTTCTCGCAGCAATGGCCAAGTCCCCGTATCGCGCCTTCCAGACGAGATTCTCTTGATGGTCTTCGAACACATTGAAGAAGACAAGCGTCTCAATGGATCCGATAGCGATGATGACGACAAATCTACGAGCGATGTCATCGGTGATCCCTCTGCTTGTTTAGTAGTCACACACGTCTGCAGACACTGGCGCAAAGTCGCTCTCGAGTGCCCGACTCTTTGGACATTCATCAGCTCTCCCTCTCCGCCTTGGCTAGATGTCATGCTTGAGAGGTCGCAGAAGGCTCCTTTGGTCGTCATCTACTCGGCATTTACGATCTCACTAGAGGATTCCATGGAGAAAGTCCATTTACACCTACCTCGGATCAAACACCTCGAATTAAGCACATTTTCATATGAAGCCGATCACGTTATGGATTTGTTATCATCTCAGCCTGCACCGATGCTTGAAACATTCAAATTCAAGATCTATAGTAGCATTCCTACACCGGCGTTCACATCAAACACCATCTTCCAAGGACAAGCACCCTTACTTCGGCACCTCGAGGTCGATTATTGCGACCGCATATGGTCATCGTGCATTTTCGATGGGCTTCGAACTCTACGTGTGGGAAGAACGCTCTTGCTGGACCTCCTTTCAGCTCTGCGATGTATGCCTGCCTTGGAGCGGCTTACGCTCCTGTCTGGATTGTCAACATCCGACCAACCAATACTCTTCAACAAAGTGCCACTCGCCCGGTTAAAAAGCATAGCGTTGGACGGGATCTCGCTCCAAAATGCTGTGTCTCTCCTCGCACACCTAGCCCTTCCCATCGACGTCAAGATTGCCCTACAACTCTCGCCAATTACAGGGCCTCATACATTTGCTGATTTGTTTTCGGTCATGGGTGAACATCCTGATGGATCCGGTCCCGTCTTTCGGTCGCTACGTGCCATAAAGCCCAATCCATCGGGACTTGCTGTCCAATTTAGCACGTCGACAACGATCAATTCCCACTATTCCTGGAATCCACAAGATGATGACATACGACTCTCGATCGAATTCTACAACGAAGACCTTGAAGCTCACCCAAACGGTCCCCCCTTCGATGAAATTCCGCGAGACACCGCAATCAATATATGTCAGATCATCGCGCAACGCAGACCTCAAGCCTTCTTTTCTGGGGAGTTTGAATCCATCCAGGTGCAGGGGTGCTCAAACTTCATTGGAGGCTTAACCGCTGCGCTCCGGATTGAAGGGTCGTCAAATGTAACGTATCCCTCGCTCCGTGTTCTGGAGCTCCGAGATATCTTGTTCGGCGGTCATGAACTTCAAGACCTTCGGGATGTCTTTATAATGCGAGCCCAACATAATGTCCCCGTCCACGACCTTCGCTTCAGGCTATGCAAAGATCTTACGGCTGATCAGATGCAGCTTTTTCAGGGAGTGGTTGTGAACGACATTGATTGCGATCAATATACTCTTGATCACTCCCTGAGGCTTGATCGTGGTTTCAGAACGACTGCGGCTACCCTGTTTCCTTACTAGACTGACGTTTTGATGTGTTTCTAGAGTACCTATGTTCATATAGTCGACTGATGTATCTAATGGTCTCCCCTAGATAGACCCAATATACCTCGGATTCATATCATTGTAATCATGATAATGTCTTGTGCTTAGCGATAATTACGCACCTCCGATTTGGTGTACGTCCAAGCACGCAGTTTCTCTCAGCGCAGCCACAAATGATAGTGCGGAGTCAGGCTGTCTACGGGTAACGGGTGCGGTCAGGAAGCCGCACGCAGATGTTCTTGAATAGACTCGTCTGGTGAACCCACAAGGATCCCCATGCGCGATGAATATACTAATGGTCATTCGGAATCATCAGGAAAACCCTGGGACCCATGTAAACTTAGCTAAATTAGACACAACTAGTCCAAAATAAACGTATTAGATGGGCTAAGCACCCTAGTAGGGGGTTATGGGTACGGTATTAGATTGTACTCCAATAGACCAAGACTCGAGAAGAGACAAAGTTAAAACGGGCACAGCCACCGCATCTGCACGTGATCCGCCCACTCGATTCAATAGTCAGTTCGTTGACTTTGCCTACCTTAGTTCCAATATACTTCGCGTCTTTCACAAATCTTAAAATATTGCTCTACATTTGCTGTACATTATGATTTTTGGAGACTTGTCTGCTTATGTATTCATTGACAGCCAGGAGCTCCAGGAGTATGATGCCGCTGCTTCCAGTACACCAATGGAGAATAGAATAACCTGCTGGATCGCATCGGAAGAGGGCAAGGTGTGTTATTCATCATATACACTGGCGAAAGCCTTAAATGCCTCCACAAGAAATTTGGAGTCAAGTGGATGAACGCAGCTGAGCAGTCCTGGGGCATCCGAGCAGTTGTCTCCGTTGATGGTGTTCCCTGTAATGGACAAGCTGCGCGCCCGGGCTGGGTCGGCGTAAAGGAACGCACGTACTTGGGAAATCGCTCAGTCACCAGAGATTTCATGTTTTCAAACATTGAGCTTACTGGTCAGTACTCAAAAAGAGTCTAGATCCCCCTTGTAACACTAAACTTCAGACGATGACTCGATGCTTGGTGATCAAAATTCGAATGACATAGGTCAGATTGCAGTGAAGGTAGAAACGGGGAAGTACATGAAGATGCAGGTAGTTAAACGTGCTAAATCAAAAAATCACACGCTCCGTGTGCGAGAAGGCAAGGTGCATGAACGATCTAAGAAGGCATGTGCTCATCGTGTCATGTGCGTAGAATTTCACCCCATGTCACACTTTGTGATAATTATCATCTGTTAAGCTTCGGAGAGGAAGTTCCCCGACAACATTCCACATCCCGCATCATGTTCGAACCGGATAACCGTCCTACGACTGTCTTCGTGTTCAGATACACGCGCTTGGGTAGCCCACATTATTCCCTACGCATATATGCTGCTCACACCCGTTTTCAATCTCAGACATCTTGCAGGCAATGGGCATAGCGCCATCGACATCAAAGAAGTCAATGAAGGAAGAGGCAAATGACTATGTCGATGAAGTCGAAATCATTGACGGACCTTATGAGCCTTCAAGTTTGCCATTGCCCTCAAAGGACGTGAAGCCCCGAATTCAACATCTTGAGGTAAACTCTCGTCTCGGCGACATTTTCTGACCATCCACCTCATTCTCTTCTCGCAGATGGAGCTCCAGCGTTTACGTGCCCAGTTGGCCTCATCTGAGGACAAGAAGCCCTCGCGTGTTAAGTTGGAACGCGGGGTCTCGCGACGGCAGCAAACCGCTATGGAGGTCCTTGATTTGACCGAGGATTAGTTTCCGTCTGTCCTCGCTTGGGTTCCGGCTTATATGCCACTGCTCTGAGGTAAGTATCACAGAGATCATCTGTAATACACACTTACATGCAATTCAACTCCCAGGAACTCTGTGTTTTGCAAGACGGGACATGCTGCATATGTCATTTCTGTACAGTTTGAACTCATTCACACCATCATTATGGATACACATAACGGTACTTTGCATTGGAACAAGGCTTCTTTCTTAAATTTCAGATCATCGTCGCTGGTTGTGGCTTTACCCTCGTCGCTCATAATAATACTTTGTTGTATACCTACTGTTAATACACTTTTGTAGGACCCCCTCCATTTGAAACTACTGAGTGCTCTCTCACATTTTACGATTGACGAATACGAGTCGACTGCGAGCGCTTCGATGCTGGGGAACACTCTTCAAGTTGAATACTGCGCTGTACCGAGGACGAAACTTCAAGGTTCAAGTTCAAAGCGGTTCATAGATGTGCATCTGAAATTGCATGTCATGGTCGTCCAGCACAACTATTGACTATGTTAACAGGTTGTCCGTGGATTCAGCAACGGGTACTGCACATTGTACATTGTACACCGGCGTGATCCGATCCCTCCTGCCGAGATTGTCGGACACTTGGATGCAGAGGTCCGTGTATAATACAATGGGCGCTACCAAGACTGGTGCACACTATGCGTAGAGTGGATTGGTCTTGGTAAAAGCAGGCTTGAGAAAGCTCGCGCACAGCTGTTCCAACCGAGACCTTATCGTCTCGAGCTCCCAGTGGTCGAGGATCAGACGTTTAACCCAGTGCCTGCAACCGCTTTAAAATATCAGACTTGAAGCCAGGATGATTAACGATACAATAGTGCAGAGAAACCAAGCGAAATAAAAAATGACGATACATCGATATCGACTACCACAGATCTGCATCAAACCGCTCGACGACAGAGTTTGCATCCTCCACGTCCTTTTGCGCCTTCTTCCGCATGTAGAATATCGGGCAGTCCTTGCTCGAACATAGCACATCCTATCAACCATAGTGTCAATGACAGTCGAAGCAACAACGATCATAACCTCACTTGATGTAAGGAGCCCTGACAACGTTGGCATTGCGTCCACAGTCGCGAGAACCGTACTTGCAGCTGCGACGCACTTGTGATTTGCTTTTGATATAGCTCCCCGATCTTCGGTCGACAGTTATTGCACACGGCACCATCTGCAGCAAAGGCGGCAGTGAGATAGGATCAGAAGCTTGCTTGTTTCGGCTCACTTTTTACGCTGTTATTTGGCCGCAATGGAGTCTTGCACCCAAGACATGTTACCGTCTTCACTGCGAACTTCATCAAACCGCCAACTGTTGGCGTTGCGATCTGGATTGTCCTGGTGTGCGCGCCAGATACTGTGGAACATATCAAAAGACGATATTCACGCAGTCGATGGAGCGACTTACACAACGATGCTGCCTTCTCACCCAGGATGGGTTCAAAAATTCTCATAAGAGGATTTGAGAGCTGGTTTTCGAGGTAGTATTTGGTATCGATAGGAATGTTGTTCTCCAATACATAAAGGGGATCCTCGGATTTTTCGTACGCAGCAGCACCTATTCCCAAGTCAGCATAGAGCTATGATACTTGACGCAGAATTCCACCTTTAATGCCCTTAACAATAACGTAGGCGACACGGTCACCCAAGGCCGGTGCAGAACCTGACCATGGATATCAGGACATATATTAGACAACTACATCAGGCACAAACCTGCGTCACGTTGCCGCATGCGCTCTGCTAACTCCACATGCGCTTGCTTCGCAGCATAATCTGCAGACATTAGAGCACCAGCCCATTCTCGTTCAAAACTCACATACCTGCTTTGGCCAGAGCCTTTGTAATCACCAGTTGGGACATATCGACCTTGTTCTGCAGAAGATCTGATATGACGCGTTTTGTGTACCTGGGATAGCTGAGCTAGCAATTAAAAGACAAAGAGCGTGTACTTACTCCTCAGCTCCTTTGACGTCCCGATCGATCAACATCTTATGTAGGCAAGTCTCGATGACCGTCGATACTAGCCGACAGTTGTCTCTCCGGACCGTCTAGATTCCATAGTTCAGTACATCCACGGTAAACTAATAAAGACGAAGACAAACTTCGATCCCTTTTGAGTCCATCTTGTCCCATTTGTCTGGCTTTGTCCAGTAAAGTCCAGCGTACCGCTTCTTGCTGATGAGAAGATACGGGTAATAGACTTTCTCGAACTCGAGCTTGATTGGTCTGACAAATTTTGCCGTCACAAAATCCGCCGCCTCCGCTCCTGTAGAATGGTTTAAATCACATGCGAATTAGGTTGCTGGTCGCTACTAACCGAGAGCCATGACCTTTTCCAGCTCCGCGGGCCCGAACTTGACCATGACAGAGTCAGTGTCACCATAAATTACTTCAGCATTATAAGCGTGTCCATTATTGATGGAAAACTCTGCTTCGACTTCCTACGAAGGATTATTGGTTGGGTGTTCTCTGGCGGACAGATAAGACTTGCCTGCTTAGTCTTCTCGATCATCTGACGTCCATATGCTGTCACGCTGGAGGAGATAGGAAGGCAGGGCAATTTTCCAATCGTTGCACCGGTGAATCCATAAACAGAGTTGGCACTGATCTGCAATTCAACGAGATCAGATAGGGTCACTGTACTAGCTGAATCCACAGCACCTTCAAAGCAAGCTGACGACCGTCCAAGACCGCGCGCTTGGATGGATCGGTCTCCTTCTTGAGATCTGCCTTCGCACGCTTACGAGCAGAGATCAAATCTTCCAAGACAGTAGGTAGTAGACCCTTTCGTTTTGCCGTGGTAGCGAAGAAATCTAACCAGAAACATTAGCCGAATGGTCTGCAAACTGCATACCCAACAGAACATACCGTTATTGGGGGTTTGGATATAGTCTACGTCCTTGGCAAGCTCCAAGCGATCAATAGTACTCTTTTCGAGGAGCGTCGTATAACACAAATTATGTGCCATCATGATAGACGGATACAAAGAGCTGAAATCAAGAGTTGCAATCGGTGTGTCGTAGTAGCCTTTCTTCGGCTCAATGACAGTGGCACCTTCGTATTGCTCATCGGAACCCTCGCCCTTCATAACAGGAATGACATATCCCTCTTCGTTGGCCTTGCGGAATAGCTGGGAAAGCACCTTAATGGACTGGCCACGGGAAAGGAGGTAGTTGAAGGGAACGCCCGTAACACGTGCCATCTCAGTGTAGTTGACGAAGCACATAAGCTTGTCCATCAGTCGCTGGGGGAGATATGCATCCTGTAGCAATTATAAGAACGACAAAGACAACACAAAAAAGACTCGGTCACCTTCAAACAGTAGACAGCAAGCCGACGTCTGGACTCTGGAGTACCATTTTGCAACTCTGTGATAACGGAGTGGTGTACATCCTCCTTTTGCTCACCGAGGAACTGTGCACAGACAGAGTTGAGGGTATAACTACGTAACTTGTGTTCACGTTGCATGAATTGCAAGACGTCGAGTTGTAGTCGACCTTCTAGCTCTGTATCTTTTGAATCGCGCTGCCCATATGCCTTCGAAGAGAAGTGAGTTTCCTTCGTGTGAGTTTTGGAACCTTTGGGACAAAATAAATATGATCTTATCACAGCAAACATAGACGCGTACCCTTCATGCGACCAAGAAAAGGGAATTTATTTGCCTTGAGATGCTTTGCTCGATCCATGAGATATGGAAAATCGAAGTTTGCAATGTTGTACCCGATGACAAGATCCGGATCAACCTCTTCAATAAAGTCTCGCCAGGCCTGCAACATCTCAGCCTCGTCATCAAACGACATCACTTGTGAGCCGACAATGTGTGAACATGTATTCAAGGTGAAAATATTGCGAATGAATGGCTTGGTCTCGCCTTGAAAACCAGCGATGAGCGAATACACAGCAAAACTTCAGAACCCATACCTTGCCTCGTCACCATGTTAGCGATCTGGATAACTGGATCAACCTGTGCCTCGGGGAAAATGCCCTTCCGTCCGGCGCACTCAATATCGAAGCTCAGTATACGAAGAGGTGCAAACTTCTGCCAGTTTTCTTCCGGTGGGTGCGAGATGAAGGCATCCCACCTGGTGCAAAATATCATCAGACATGTGTATACACGACAAAACGGAGCGAAAATCACCTGACTTTAAGCTCGATCTGACATGTGGATTTCTTGTCTTTCTGGGACACAAGTTTGTATTGACCAGCAGGAATCTCAATCCAGTTCATGCCTACAACCTGCAGAAGTGTCATTTCAGAGTTCTTGCGACACGTGTATCCATACCTTGGTATCGATCATGAAACGCAGGGTGTACGCAATGTTACTCTCGAACGTTGAACAAGGTTGTCCGATGGGGAAAAAGTCTCGAAACCCACACTCGCCCCTCTCAAACAAGCGTATTGATCAAAGAACAATAAGTACATGCCGAAGGCGTCGGTGCAGAACAGAAAAAAAACTCATCTCGAATTTTTGGGAGATTTCTCGGTTCGGATATTGTAAGTTTCATGAAAGGAATCCAGTCGTCTCCACGATAACCCCAAAGGCTGCGCCGCTTGACAATCTCTATTTGCCTCACGAAGTTGCCTTGAGCCTGTTTCTGTAGGCAAGTTCAGTCACGATGACTGTGTGTAAGCACGATACATACGTTTAACTGGTCTGCAAATGCGTCCATGTCTGACTCATCAAAGCCGCGAGGGACGGCGACATAGAAGTAAGGAAGGAAACCAGTGACATATGCAAGTACGCTGTTTCCGTCCTGCGAGGTGATTTAAGAGCTGCGTGAAGGCGCAAGTATCAAGGAAGTACCTCGGTCACCCCAAACAACCTCAGTACGATAGACCCATTGCTGTAGTCCGTTGCCTCGTCGACATCAATTTGCTGAAATACTGCAAGGAGTAGCATCGTAAGTTGATGAGCGTGAGGCAACATGTATACACACCGATACTATTCCGCTTCTCATTGATAGAGGGAAGATTCGGACGGGCCCAGCTATCAGCCCCACCCTCCGCAGCTATTCGAACTATCAATAATCAAAGTGCTGGAGAGTTCTCCACGCTACGTACCGATACCGTCATGTGCTCTGTCTTGACTCAGCTGTTCCAATACGTCTGCAAAGGACGAATCATGCGTTTTCTGGGAGTTGGATGGGCCTAATTTGCGCTTTTTTGCGGCAGGTTCTGAGGTTACATCCGGCTTGGTGCTGTCAAAACATGTATCTGAGTAAGGATGTTTGTGACGCGCTCTAATCCTTACCGCGTGCGCGCCATTGGCTGATTTTGCCGTGTGGAATTCGTCGGGCCAACCATCGTCACGTCTCAGTATATGAGAGGAATAGTACAAACAACGGCGTGTTACAAGCGTGCTGGACAATAGACGATGTAGATCTAGCCACTGAGTACTAATGGACAAGACTTAAAGCTTAAAGGGACGCGTTTTGGATAGAAACACGTATGGTCGTATTTGTTCGCTTATGTACTACACAATTCGTTATGATCCATTCATCGTCCGATGATTGTGCGCTCTCGATTTGTACATTATGCCACCTACTAATAGAATTCAGTGTGTGTAAGGCTGGTCATGAGTTCGACGGGCTTTGAGAACAGAAGAGGTGAAGTAGGGCTAAGTATAGGTATAGATAGCGAGAGCGCGACGGGGAGAAGACGTTCTGAGACGGAGACTTCGTAGGATACGTTTTGGACGTGCTTTTTGAGGGAGAAATCAGGGTATAGGATTGTTTTTTCGTTAACTATGGAGTGTACATCAGCTACTTATACTGCAAAATAGTAAGGGTCCTCGGGAATGGGTAGGCCGAAACAATTATGTCAAAAACGGATGCTGAAGGACGTGGCGTCGAATCTGGCAGGGTAGAATAGTAGGGAAACGGGAAGGGGCCTGAAGATTGAATGAGTGGTGGTTCGAGTGCGAAGGGTCTTTGTATAAAGTAACGAGAGTTTTGACAGTCTTGAAGGGTCGCCGTGGCGTTTTGCGCAAGGACGAAATGAGGGTAGACGGAGGTGGTATATGACGGCGATGAGAGCGCTGGTTGACGAAGGCAGAGAGATAGTGATGGTGTAAGATAAAGAAGAATGTATCTGCGTGACTCGGATACAAAAAGTAACACTTTCCATATCGATGAGTCACGCGGACGACTTGGCCCTTGGGCCTCTCGCTTTGAAGCGCTTAGCGCTGGTCCGGGCGTTAGAGGATATAGTATCCTTACAAGTGCGAGCTCCACCTATTTAAACTGTTTGCCACCCGGTTACACCAAAGGCAGTTACTAAGTGAGGAGGGCAGAGCTACAAGCACCGTTCACACTCTCGTACTGGGAGCTCGGACAAGAATACAGAACATGTTGAGCGACGCCTTGGTATTGGTCGGGGGGAAAGGAATATAGAAAGAACGGTGGGAAATGATGTCGGGGTTAAGATGGAAGTAAAGATGAAAGTTTGGATCACATTCGCGGAGTCGGGGAATTGGTGCGCACGCACCGCTACTACGTAATTCGTTATGGTCCATTCAAAAGTCCAACATTATGAATATACAATGACCATCTATAAGCTAGTCCACGTACAGTAACAAAGAGTCATTGGTATGGTTATAACCGTTATCCCCAATTCTACGCGAGTCCATGGGCTTTGAATTTCTACAACTTCATGTAACTTTCGAACTTACATCGAGCACTTTCAAGTCATGATAGAAAGAGCTCTGTGCAGATTCTCATCGTATCTGCAGGACTCTTAACAGCGTGCCCGACAGTGCGAGAATCACTGAAGATCTCGTAGTCGTTACCCCCCTTTGCAGAAATTGTCAAAGGGACGAAAACTTGCCTAGTAAGAAACTCGACTCTTACCTTGCTCGTCTTGTCCCCGAAAAAGTGAATTTCTTCGAAGTTATCTTTCTCGACATGTCTGAGACAGTAAGTCTTGTCCCACCCGTGTGGAAAGACATCAAATGATATCTGGCCACCGATAGAGAACGTTAGATTCAGCCGTTTGAATTTCTCTTGGAGAATTTCCACAAAGTCCGCCCTAACGTGGTGTTCCTGCCGAGAATCAGTTAATGACATTGAATGAATTCCTCATGTTACTACCTTGTCATAAGCCTCGAAATCATTGCGTTCCTGGATACTGCGGAACCCCCGGGGTGTTAACAGTCAGGTTCAGGGAATAGCACGTAAGTGAACCCACGTTGCATTGCGACCGATAGGGCTGACGTTAATCATGCCATTGCGGAACTCGACGAACGTTCCACTGCAAATTGCAAGTGAATGGGCTGTTCGACGGCCAAGGATCATAGAAATTCACCGTTTGATCGGGATGTTCATGTCAGCAATGTAGTGCAAGATGAAGTTGACCAACTCCTGATAGTCCTTTTCGCCTACCGTTTTGATGAAAGACTGCGACTCCAGCGGCTTTCCGAGTCGATACGCGGTAAGGCCGTTCTCAGCGAACCCAAAGTCGAACTCCTCCAGAACTGCGAATGCGTATGAGTATCTTAGCAGCCAATGGGAACAAGCTTCGTACCATTGATATCGCCAACACTGAGCTGTTCAGATATCTTGACGAAATCAGACCCGCCAACAAAGCCTATAGCGACCTGCTTTCTGAGGTTGCGCAAGAGCTGAATTATTTCTGGAGATGCACTCTGTCGGGTGATCTCGACATCAAGCGTGGTAGTCGTCGGGAAGCTGGATTACCTGACGTGCGGGCGATAACGTCCCATCGACATCAAACAACACGAGCTTCTTGACTGGCCGATCAGCGAAATCTGCAGACACCATGATGGTACGGTTATAAAACTATTTTAGTGCTCAATCAGTCTAAGTACTGAATTCGGTCATCTCCGAAGCATGCCATTAACCTTTGTCAGTGACTCTCATCCAGTCATCTTAACGGGTCCGTAATTTGCCCTATATTGCCATTGTTTTTGCTCAGATTTTATCAACAGATTCATGACAAAACCAGCGCAAATGGCACAGAGATACCATGTCTTTTCACTGCCTCCCGAATTACTGGAGACCCTTACACCTCGGAACCTAATCAGCCGACCACCACCTCCGGAAGTCTCGACTCTTGTACAAACAGTTCCTCCAGTATCAGACAACGCGAGAGCGTGTAACATTTGTCTCGGAGCGACCTTTGCAGACGTAACTGAGCAACGATCTCATTTTCGATCCGATTGGCATCGATACAATGTAAAGATTCGCCTGAGGGGCGGCAGCCCTGTGACGGAGCCAGCCTTTGCGCAGCTTGTTGACGGTATGCACTTCCAACTACTCGTCATTCACTTTGACGAAGCCTGCCTCGTATAAGCTAGGACTTGAAGATTCCCTTTCAGGGTCTGCATCATCTGACGAGAGTTCTGATGACTCCGATGCAGTCAAAGCCCTCGTCAGCAAAATCAAGCGAACGTCGAGATCGTCTTCGCCAAGCGAGGAGCGACAAACACCACTTACAGCGGTTACTTGGTTTCATTCGCCTCCATCCACTCAAATCGGGGTGTACAGAATGCTATTTCCGATAGATACCCCTGCTCCGTCGTACTTGGCGGAACTGAAGAGCATTCAAGAACGTGTGGAAGGTGGACGCAAGTGGGCTATGTTTATGGTTGCCGGAGGTCACTTTGCAGGCGCAATAGTAGAAGTCAGTAGACCTGCAGAAGACCAGGATTCCATTGTCTCTGGAAAGGCGAAGAAGAAACCGCTGAAACCCAAGCCGGAGACGTCAATCCTGAAACACAAGACATTTCATCGTTACACTAGTAAGTGTATTTATGATCGTCTTATTCGTTATACTAAAAATTCGCTTCTAGCTCGCCGTAAACAGGGTGGTTCGCAATCGGTAAATGACAATTCCAAGGGTGCTGCCATTAGTGCAGGTGCCATGCTTCGTCGTTATGGCGAGCAAGCTCTCCGAGATGTGAGCGAGCCTCACTTTTTGTTCGCTATAGCTAAACATACACTCCTAGGATATTCGCAACCTTCTTCTTGACTGGGCTGATGACATTCAGGACTGCGAAAGAATTTGGTTACGTGCTAGTGTCTCTAACAGGCGCATCTTCCTCGACTATGAAAATTGTGTCATCAACAAAGGAGACGATCGTCTGAGGACCTTCCCTTTTCCAACGCGCCGACCCGTACGTTTTCTTTGCCGTTGTCGCATGCGTGATTCTTATTATTTTTCAACTTGCAGACTCAATCTGAGCTTGTGCGATGTCTCCTAGAGCTCACCCAAGTGAAGACATCACACCTTACAGAGGAAGCGCTTCGAGCGCAGGACGAGGCGTTCCTTGCCTCCAAGCCTAAGCCTAAAGCTACACCTTCCAGTGCGCCTGCCCCAGCGCCTGAGAAGGCAAAACCACAACGATTGAATAAGGAGGAGGAAGCCTACCGCGAGAAGTGGTCTCGATTACTAGATATGATCAGCAAAGGTCGTTCAGAGCCTCTCAAATCCTTCTGGGAGCGCGAAGGCGCTTCTCTTGGTGGCGTCGATGCCCTCATACCGGAATGGACAGGAGATAAGCGCGTATCGTTGCTCCAGGTCGCTGTGCAATCAGGCCAGGAAGACGTTACACGCTGGCTGTTATACGAACTGCACGCCGATCCAACTATCATCGTTCCGTCTTCAGGCGTACATCAGGAAGACAAAGCTGCCAATGAATCTGACGCATCGAACGCGCCTCTACAAGGTGCAGGTTCGCGGCGTACTGCCTATGACTTGGCCCGTACAAGAGCAGTTCGTGACGTCTTTCGCCAGTGCGCAGGAGATCACCCTGACTGGTGGGACTGGCTCGGAGCGGCACGTGTCCCGAGCACCTTCAACCAAGGAAAGGAAGAAGCGAGGGACGAGAAGAAAAAACAAAGGAAGAAAGGCCTGAAAGAGAAAATGCGGGAACGGGAGGCCAAAGAGAGAGAACGGGAAGGTAAACAGTCTGACATCGATGACGAACAGGTGGAGGCAAAGCCAGAGCTTCGCTCTCAAGACCCTACGGCTCCCCGAAAGCTCGGAGGTTCGTCCGGCGCAGCCGATGGCATTGTCGGCTTAAGTGTTGAGTTGAGAGCAAAGGTGGAGCGGGAACGAAGAGCTCGAGCAGCTGAAGCACGGTTGAACATTCTTACCGGAGCACGACGGTAGACATTTAATAATTTTACTAGCCCAATGGAATAGAATTATATAATTATAAAAAATGAAATGAATGAGAATGGGCACGGGTCACATCCTTGCCCTGGTCAACAGCGATTCTGGTGACTGCAATGCTCAGGCACGAGTGTCAAACAAAGATTTTCAAGTTGTTGACTGACTCGGCCGTACTCGCATGCCATGAGGCTCAAAATCATGTTCAGCCGAGAATGATCCCACGAGTGTGTCTGCCAGCCTAGCCAATTTAGATCATGATGGGAATTGAGCTTGAATGACTATGTCCCGGTTACACTTCATGGACAGTCGGGCGAATGTGGTATGTTTTGGCAAAGCCTAGCTCCAAGTCAACAATAGTGGAGCAACATGGCAAAAACATTAGTCATCCTCCGAATGATCACTGATGAGGGGGTCGTGAATATTTACCTGTATTTATTTTGATCGCGACAAAACATTAATATTGTTCAACTTTTTTCAACCACCAATCTTTCATTAGATGTCTGAGGTTGCTGGGCCCTCAGATCTTCTTCTTTCCCTCCATGAAATTCCTAATATTGCTCATCAAGTAATCAAACCCATGCCATGTGAGTGGGAAGGGTGCACAGTTATTCTCAACAGTTGGTATAATTTGACCAAGGTGAATTTAGATTAGCTCTTGATCTACTGTAGATGTAGATTGCAGATACTAGTCATAGATGTTCTGATGGTGGTGTACTGGGCTGTACTCCTCTCCAGGGGTACTTTAGCAAATCTTCAGCTGTCACACTTTGCTCTCCAGTTAATAGTGCTGAGTGGCCATGCTGAAGGTTTTCTAATGTGCTCTTGGAGTGAGTATTCATGGTTCACTTTACCCATTTTATCTGCATCATCCTCCATTACTGGTCAGTACTGATATATGCCTCCCTATTGCACAGCATACCTTAAGACACTGTGATCGCATATCCAACATGGTGAGTTTTCTTACCCACAACTTACCTTATTTTGCTCATCTGCTGTCCTTGCAGGAGGGACAGTACCAATGTCGATATCTGAGATGTGCAGGTCGTGTGCATGCCACTAAGGATGCCCTCAAAGCACATGTGGACCTCAGCCATCTGTCTCGTCTTGCAATTAGTTGTCCAGTCCGAGGTATGTCTTGCCCTGAAAATGGTAATCCACTTCGTTCTCAGCCTTATCTTTTTCAGATTGTGAGCGAGTTTTTCCGCGAGCATCTCAACTGGTGTCCCACTTTGAGACCGATCATAAAGATCTTGTCAATAAGCGTGTGACTCGCACTTTTGACAGGCTCGTTGCTACTGCACCACCGTCACGACAAATCGTGACTCATCCCCCACCATTGCCGTCGCAGCATAAACTTCTACATAACTGGCAGTTTACTGTTCCTCTCGTCTCACTGCCACCTCACAAAACATTTGGTCCACTCGCGCCAGTGGAACCAATTTCCCGAAAATGGAGACGATTGGACGCACCAGACGAGGACGACTCAGATTCGAATCACACAGTCATTCCACTCGATGATCTTGTCCGCCCACTGATTCCATCCCAGCAGTCGAAGGAACTTGTCCTCGACGTGCGAAGAAAGCCGCTGTCACTAAACGAGAACCAAAGGCTCTCGTACCCTCAATCCATGCCTCGCCCACCTCCGCGCGACGATTTCGTTCCTACGACCATCGGCATTTCCATATTCGAGCGGAAATTTGGAGAGCTTGCGAAAGATGGAGTGGTCGACGGAGAGGCATAATCGAATGTAGCGGCGAGAGACAGAGAACCGTGGTTGTCGTCGTTATGCGAGTCGCATCGTGTACTATTCGTCGTCATCGTGTACTCAATACTGCTACCGGTACACTATACACTGTAAATAATTGTTAATCGACAGTATTGTACTGCCCTTGCTGCGGCGCATAGTTCAACATGACCTTTCTGTCTCGCTGTTTTTCCCAAACGGTCAGTGAGTCAGAGTACGGGACCCTGGGGCTAGTGGGTTGGCCGTGCACCGTGAGCCTTGGCAGTATTGTTCACGGCCCTTGATAATGGATTGGGCGTAGCTACCGACGTACAATTCTTGTTCACTTTAGAGGACATTGCGAGTTTGAGTTGGTTGTACTTGTTCCCTCAATGTTTATAGACCAGCAGGAAGGATATATCCTCTGAAAATTTTGCAGCTTCCTTACATTGCATGAACCATAACGACAGGTGGCAAACATAAGGACTATCACGCTAATGCGCGAAATATGGCTATAATCGAGCGCATAAACCTATAACTGCCAGCATCTCATCGCGACTTTGAGTCTATGCAGCGTTTCCCTCTGCAAAGGTGAGGAGATCAGAGTCTCCAGGATCGGTGACAGTCATGACACTGAAAGAATCCGTTTAGCTTGAGTGACGGATTAAGATATACGGGACTACTCACCCGACACGGAAAAGCTTTCCGGCGGCAGTACCAAGTGCGACATTCGTGCCAGGGAAGTGGTGCACGGTCGTCTTCGACAACATAGCATAGTACTCGAGCTCAGACTTGCGCAGCGGTGGGCAGTTACCAGCAATCAAAACGAGCTTGGCTAAATCATCGCGGATGCGAGGAGGACAAACACAAAGCAAATTTATTGTCAGCACAAGGGACCTTCTCAGCCTCACGCTCCAGTCCCCATGGGTGCGAAAGGGTGCTCACCTTTGCCGCTGCGCATCTGCTTGAGGGCAGACTTGTAACCAAGGGTGTACTTCCCCGACTTGACGACGAGCGTAAGACGAGACGCGATAGATTCGGACGACTTGGTTGCCTTGGACTTTTTGGAGGGGGCCATTGATAAATTTATGTGTGTCGGGAAGTCTTGAGGAGCTTGATGACGACGAGTGGCTTTTGGATATGACAAAATCTAACTTTCAGAATCGTGGATGAACTGTACAGTTCTGGCCAAAACAGGTTCAACTCCGACAGAGCCACCCCCACTCAAGGGGTCAACTTTTTACACCGCACTCAGAACTGCTGAAAACATGGTAAAAATCGTTACAACGAAGCTAGAGACATTTCTAGAACGGCGTGTGGCCCCTTCTCATTATAATCAGTCTTCGACACAAAGTTCTTCCCATGCGACTCATTGAACGCGATCTAAGAGAGCTCATCAACAGAAAGACCTTGAATGCGATCGAACAATACACATACCTTCGCAACAATGCTAGTGCCAAGGAAAGCTGCGAAGCCATCTCCTTTTTCTCGGTATTCAGCAAAGTATTCAGGCACGGTCAGCACTCGAATCGACCGCGGCTGCACTTCAGTTGCCTGGTCTGGAGTGCTAAGGATGAAAGGCGCTAACCGCGACTGCAGTGCGGCTCCGATGCCTTTGCACGATTAATTCCAATTTGACTAGTGGTACATGGTCACGCACCTTTGACATGATTTGCAAGGTCGCCATTCACAAACAAACCTTGCCAAATGTATTGCCTTTGGGCGACATCCGTTTGGCGAACGGAAAATGCAACAGCCTCCTGCAAGGGTAGTATTCTCCCTTCATAAGGATCCGCACGCTGGACAGGTAGCCCGTTCAGCAGCGTAGGATCAAAGAGCGGCTCGCAAAATCGATGCCGCTCTTTGCCCAGAGTAACAGAGTGTTCGCGGAACTCCACAGTGACAAGATCAAGTGCTTCAATCTCCCTCGCGCGAGCTTGCTCTGCAGCAGAAGCCTTCGCAGTCAGCTTTTTTTTCATCCCCGTCTCAATGACGGCCTTTTCCTTGCCAGCAACGAGGACTGCTGCTATATCCGTGACTCCTTCATCTTCTGGTATCTCTACCGTTTGCCCGTCTGATGGAACGCGGACAAGGCCTTCCGTCCAAACGTACTTAACCAGATCGTCCAAGAATCTCTGAGCAACCTCTGGGTCACTTGGTTTGTCTGGAGGTGACGCCGCTGCCATGACTGACTGGTTGGAGCGAAGGAGGTTGGCGAGGTAAACTTGACAATCTCTGATGCCTAGAGGTGTAGACGAACGAGCGTTTTGCAGGATGAAACCATCGTAAATTGGGGTGATGTCTGTTATTTCGTGACCAATATCGACCACGACTCCGTTGAGCTGTCCAGCGGCATAGAGCTGGGCCATAGGGCGGTCAAGGAGACCGAACCCTGCAACATTGAAGCGCTCGAAGAAGATCTGACATATGCGTTCTGACGAATCTCTGAAGAGGCCTGCTGGCATGGACAGCATAACAGGAGACTCATTCTGAGTTCGCTTGAGTTGAAGTGTACGGAACAGAACATATTTCCTTGGTCACACTACGTGAGGTGAGGGCACCACAATATAATCACAGACGTACCAGAGTGCCTCCGCTTGAGTCCAATCACGAACATCGCCATCTGCAAATGGCCATGAGATCGTTATATCTTGACCAGCTTCGACAGCTTCGTCTAGTTGTGAACCGACGAGATAGTCATGAACCTTCGCCGAGGGACTAGGCTGAAAAGGCAAAGACGATGCACGACTGCTGGATGCAGAGGGACGCAGATTATCGTTGCTCTCGCCTGGCTTTAGTGTTTGTGAGGACGCGCCATTTGCGCTATCACCTGGATTGCGTCGCAGACCAACGCGAGCGTGTATTTCCTGTAGCATGTATCATATATGGAATCTCAGACACGAAATGAATGATACGAACTACAGACGGCGCCTTGAGCAGATCTTGCAAGCCAACGCCCGCTCTGATGAGTGTTCTACCGGACTCGATGATAACGACGGACGAGTCTCGGAAACTGACCATCGTGGAACACTAGAAATGTGATTTCTGTTGTGGACGCGTTGTTTACATGATCATGAGTAATAACACTTTACTACTCGGGATACGGCTGTATCATACGACGGAAGATTTCATTATATTATAAGACGGGTCTGCATCTCTCATTCTCCGGCCATGATGTACATGCCAACGGAAGCACAAGTTTCTGCGCTGTGGCCCCAGCTCGACATCCCAGAGTCTGGAAACAAGCCCTTCACTGACTACAGCCGTTGGAGGTTGCTCGTAAATGACGGCGGAAGGCACACATGGCACTACCTCCAAACAGACGAGGAGTGCGAAAAGTGGCCTCAGAATGATGTAGACAAGTACTGGATTGGTATTCCACTCGTAAGCGTGTTGTTCAAATTTTGGCTCGCAAACCCGCTCAGGCCTCAGCCAAATAGAACTTGCCCGACCTCGCTAAGCCAAAGGATGCACTGGATGCCGCCCGCAATGGGTATACATTCTACAAGCACCTTCAGTCTCATGATGGACATTGGCCGGGCGAGTACGGTGGCCCCATGTTTCTTCTCCCTGGCCTTGTCATTGGGTCATACGTGTCTGGTATGAGCTTCAAGGAGGAGGAGCGTCTGGAGATGATTCGTTACCTTTTGAGTCATGTTAACTCAGATGACGGTGGTTGGGGAATGTAAGCTGTAACGTGATATTTGCTATTCGCCTTGTTCATAAATCCATCCAGACACATCGAAGGACACTCAACCGTTTTTGGGACAGCGTTAAACTATACCGCTCTCCGGATTCTTGGTGTGCAGGCTGACCACCCAGCTGCTGTAAGAGCTCGTCAGACATTGCACAAACTTGGTGCGCTTATCCTTCATCGTGGTCGGTGTATGTGGCCTAATTCTTCAAGTACAGGAGGAGCCACTGGTGCTCCCGCTTGGGGCAAGTTCTGGCTCGCAATCTTAAACGTGTATGATTGGGCTGGTGTGAACCCAGTCCCTGCGGAGCTTTGGTCCGTTTGCAAGCTTTCATTTTGGTACTTGAACTGACGCCTCAACCCTCTGAAAGGCTTCTTCCTGACTGGCTGCCTTTCCATCCACATCGCTGGTGGATACATACCCGCACTGTCTATGTGCCGATGAGCTATCTCTACGGCATTCGATTCAAAATGCAGGAAAATGACCTGATTCGAGCGCTCCGAGAGGTGAGAATTCTATTGCTGAATCTTACATTTTGTCTGCTGAGCGTCCGACTTGCAGGAACTATACCCAACTAACTATTATCGGATCCACTGGCCCTCGCAACGTAATAACGTGTGTGCAGCAGACATGTATTCCCCTCATACCACTGTCCTGGATGTTATGAACTCCGTTCTTTCAATGTACGAGGGCTGCGTTATTCCTCCCCTCCGCAGGGCAGCTCTCGCACGTGCATACCACCTCATCATTCTCGAGGACGAGAACACCGAATACCAGACCCTTGGGCCCGTCTCCAAAATGATGAACCTCATCTGCCGTGCTCATGTCGAAGGCCCCGACAGTGAAGCGTACAAGCAGCACGCTATTAAACGCGCAGACTTTATGTGGCTTGGCCAGGAAGGTATGATGATGTGCGGGACAAATGGGAGCCAGTTATGGGATATTGGCTTCATCACGCAGGCGCTCGTTGAGACCGGCCTCGCGAAGGAGGAGGTGAATAAAGAGAGTTTGTCGAAGGCGCTTGGGTGGTTGGATGTTTGCCAGATCAGGGAGAACCCGAAGCACTACGAGACATCTTACCGTCACACCACGAAGGGTGCTTGGCCATTTAGCACCAAAGAGCAGGGGTACACGGTCAGTGATTGTACTGGCGAGGGGCTGAAGGCGGTCTTATATTTACAAAACCAAGTCGAGTGAGTATCACTGTGGTCTGTTTGAACTGCCAACTGAACATTCTGATAGAGGCTCGGAGAAAATCATCTCAGACCAACGACTTTTTGATGCTGTGGACGTCATGCTAACTATGCAGAACCCAAATGGCGGTTTTGCTAGTTATGAGTTGGTCAGGGGTCCCAAGTGGCTCGAATGGCTGAACCCTGCAGAGGTTTTCGGCAAGTCATTCACCCTCATCATAACTTTCACTATTCAAATAACGACCTGTAGGTGACATAATGATCGAGTTTTGTTATCCAGAGTGCACAACCTCCGTGATTACATCGCTGTCCATCTTCAGGAAACATTATCCTGACTACCGGTCTGCTGACATTGAGTGAGCAAGGAGGCACTGTTCCGCTTACCGCCCTGACATTATTTCAGAAAAACCATCAAAGGTGCGATCAAGTTCTTACACAAGGCGCAAAAAGCCGAAGGCGGCTGGGTTGGCTCCTGGGGAATCTGCTTCACATATGCAACACAATTTGCTCTTGAGAGTCTTTCGTTAGTTGGAGAGAACTACTCAAATAGCTCTCACGCACGACGGGCGTGTAGCTTCCTTCTCTCGTGGCAAAGAGAAGATGGTGGTTGGGGCGAAAGTTACAAAGTGGGTGCATCTAAATTTACATCCGGGAGTGGGTTTTCAATTTGTTCCGTAGTCCTGCGAACAGGGTGCCTGGATACAGCACGAAAACTCACAGGTCGTACAGACCTGTTGGGCGACCATGGCCCTTATGTACGCGAAATATCCCGATCCCGAGCCTATTCGAAAGGCAGTCAAGTTGGTCATTGATAGGCAATTACCCGTGAGTTTAGCACAAGATAATGGTGGTCTTCGGAAGCTTACCCATGGCGCAGGATGGATCCTGGCCGCAGGAGGCGATCGAAGGAGTGTTTAACAAGAACTGCACTATATCATACCCGAACTTCAAATTTTCATTCCCCATTTGGATGCTTGGAAGAGCGCATCACTACTTGAATGAGCTGGAGGAGCAAGCCGGACAAGCCCTCACGATGTGAATTTAAAAAGATAGCCGCTGTGCCTATGGTGACTCCAGCGGGCGGCCAGTGTGCTGTGCCGTTCCACTCTCGTGAGACTGCGAAGCGTTCTGATGATCATATACCTGTATCTTACATAGTTCGAATGATATTATTTTGTTGTTTTACCAGGCACTAGTACAACTTGGTAGTCTTTGTAAGGAGGTCACGGTGTATTGTGATATGAATATCGTGATAGCGCAAACTTGAATTCGGAATTCGGTAGGACGCGGACAAACAAATGGCATATGGATGATGTGCTTTTGCTGTCATCCATTTGAATCCAGCACTATGGTCTCGTTTCAGTGTTTTCTCCCTCCACTCTGTTTGCAGTCAAACCGGTAAGTCATCGTTCTTCTGACTGACAATTTATTTAGTTTCTAATGCGTTACAGCCGACGTCCACCAAAGTCATTATGTCGAGCGCAACCTCCAGTGTGGCCCGGGTAGCGTATCTGGCTTCGGATGTCATCGTAGATTCCCAGCCTACCCTCCCGTCGACCTCACAGTTCGCAAAAGTGTATAGTTCACTCTCTGCGACTTCCAGTCGACGTCCGAAAATCTTGTCAGTGCCCCTAGGCGGCGATCCGGGGTCGACATTACTCAGAAACGGATCGGATGCTGGACTCATCTCGTTTACCTCTTCAGCAGCAGCACAGACTGTGATCAGGCTTGTCCTGAATGCTGCTGAACTTTCTTCACTTCCCCTTGTCTTGCATCTTGCCGTGAAAGATGATTTGTCCGAAGTCCTTCTGCTCCATTCCGCCGTCCCTTTCTTCCTCGTCTCTAGAACCCCCCAACAAGCACATGATAACTCACTCCTGGCATCTCGGTTGGCACGGACGGAAAAGAAGGCAGTTGTACATGCCTTTTATGACGCAAAAAATGATTCAGTGGAGGAAATACCAGAGAGTGAGGTGCAGCCTTTCCTTCTCTCGGAGAAGCTTGTGTCAACCAATGGAGTGAATGGGCACAATGGGTCGAACGGGCACAATGGTCATGCGAACGGTCGCAATGGTTATGCCAATGGGCACAACGGTCATGCGAACGGTGCAAATGGCACCAACGGTGTCAACGATCATTCAGCAAACGTAGTATCCCCTGGCTCAGAGCTTTTCAAGCTTTACGAGCGCGCAGCGCTTTCTACGGTCGTTCGCATTCGTCGCGCATGCCCCCCGCTCTCTGTACACGGTTCCAGCGAACCCCACACTGTCATCTTTGGGCTGGGTGACATCCCTTCTGTGGATATTGACGGGGTGTCGGTTGTCTCACTCAACTTGCTCACTCCCCTGCTCCCCTCCCGCATACTCGATGTCATTCCACCATTTGCATCCCGTGTCATCATTCTCGAGCAGCTCCACCGCTGGAACACGAAATGGACACCTTTGTACCTTGAACTTGTCAATGCAATTCACCAGCGAGAAGTAGAGCAGCGACCCCACATCCAGAGCGTTTACTTCAGTGACCCTGCCCAAGTGATTCCTCTCGCAATTTTGAAACTTCTCCAAGCAGCTCCCTCTTCTGTTCCAATTCAACTTGGAGGCACCAGCGCCTCCTCACTTCTTTCGCTAGAAGTGCCACACATACCCAAGCACGAGTCGTCTTATACGAAGATCTTGTCTCACGTCTTCGGCGAACGCCTCGAGGTTTCCAATTCGCCTGCCTTGGTGCTTAAACAAGGTGCTATTGCCACCAGCCCAGAGTTTGCACTTGGCCGCGTTCGAGGACAACTCGATCAACGAAATGAACTCATCCGCTCTGTGCAGAAGCTATTGGAGGTTAAGGAAGTCAGCCCCGAGCTGCATAAACTTTGTAGCCAGTGGGTCCTTATCAAGGACGACGATACCAAGAGTTGCTCAGTGGGAAAAGAGCTCATCACCGCTCTCGAGTCTTCAAAGCTCTCAAGTCCTATCATAGACCGTATTCTTGCACTCCGTGCACACTTCCCCGCGCGCTCGAGATGGATCATTGGCTCAGACGCCTGGTCCTACGATCTTGGCGCCTCTGGTCTGCACCACGCCATCGCATCCGGTCTCGACATCAACATTCTCATCATTGACACCCTTCCCTACACATCCCGCAACTCCGCTGATCCCCACCGTCGTAAGCAAGACGCTGGTCTGTACGCAATGAACCACGGCGATGTCTATGTAGCGAGCGTCGCAGTGTATTCGTCGTATGCTCAGGTACTGCAAGCAGTCATGGAGGCGGACAGGCACAAGGGCCCCAGTGTCGTCCTCGCATACCTACCTTACCAAAACGAGGATGCACCAGCACTTGAAGTTTTGAAGGAGACCAAGCTCGCTGTCGACGCTGGGTACTGGCCGCTTTACCGTTGGGACCCTGTGAAGGAAGCACAAGGCAAAGAGCCATTCGCGCTCGACTCAGACTCCGTGAAGAACGACCTCCAGCAATTCCTCGACAGGCAGAACCATCTGTCGCAACTCGTACGCTCCAAGCCCGAGCTTGCCACGGAACTAGTGAGCAGCTTAGGTGAGAATGTGAAGGAGGCAAGGAGGAAGAAGGCACAACAGGCATATGATGACTTGGTTGTCTCGCTTGATGCGCCGCCGTTGGTAGTGCTGTATGCATCGGATGGTGGCACCGCAGAGAAGTTTGCGAAGCGATTGGCCAACCGTGGTAAAGCCAGAGGCTTGTCGACATCCATTGGCACCATCGACTCTATGTCCATCGATACCCTCTCTCAAGAGGAGTATGTGGCCTTTGTCACATCTGTGGCAGGCCAGGGTGAGCCCCCACAGAACGGACGAACTTTGTTCAAGGCGCTCAACGCTGCTGCCCTTCGTGGAGAGAAGCCTTTCTCAAAGCTTCGATACTCGGTCTTCGCCCTTGGTGACAGCCACTACTGGCCACGCCCAGAAGATGCTCACTACTACAATAAACCAGGCAAGGACCTCGATGCTCGTTTGGAGCAGCTAGGGGGAGAGCGCTTTGCGGATATTGGGCTCGGTGATGACCAGGATGCAGATGGACCAGACACCGGATACAAAGTGTGGGAGCCCCTCGTGTGGAAAACGTTCGGTGTCGACAGCATTGAAGTGAAAGAAGCAGAACCTGACCCGATCACTAATGAGCATATCAAGGCGGCCTCGGGTTACCTTCGCGGCACGATTGCCGAGGGTCTCGAGGATGTTAGCACGGGCGCCCTCGATCCCAGTGACACCCAGCTCACGAAATTCCACGGTATCTACCAACAAGATGACCGCGACATCCGTGACGAGCGTCAAGCTCAAGGTGTCGAGCCTGCCTACAGCTTCATGATCCGCGTTCGCACGCCCGGTGGTGTGTGCACGCCTGAGCAGTGGTTGCAGATGGACCGGATCGCTGATGAACATGGCAATGGGACGTTCAAGATCACCACAAGAGCGACATTCCAGTTCCATGGTGTCATTAAGCGACACTTGAAGCCTTCCATTCAGGAAATCAACAAGGTCTTGTTGGACACTTTGGCTGCGTGTGGTGACGTCAATCGGTGAGTTCTACGGTTTGCGGCGATGTTTCCCGCTGATCGTCCGCCTTAGGAATGTTATATGTTCCGCTATTCCTTCTTTGTCTCGACTTCATGCACAGGTCTACGGCTTCGCGAAACTCGTCAGCGCTCACTTATTGCCTAGAACAACAGCATACCACGAGATTTGGTTGGACAAGAAAATGGTTGCCGGCGAGGCGGTCAAGGACTTTGAGCCGCTATATGGCGAGTTCTATCTTCCTCGAAAGGTATGCTTAGTCCCGCACTCGTTTCAAACCGATCCTGATGTTGCGACAGTTCAAAATCGCGGTTGCGGTACCACCTACTAATGATGTCGATGTCTTTGCAAACGACCTGGGCTTCATCGCCATTGTCGATGAGCAAGGAGAATTGGCTGGCTTCAATGTTACTATCGGTGGTGGCATGGGAGTAACCCACGGCAATAAGAAAACATACCCTCGAGTTGCGGATGTTATCGGTTTCTGCACTGTCGAACAAGGTCCTATCGTAGCAGAAAAGGTCATGCTCACACAGCGAGATAACGGGAATCGTGCAGAGTAAGTCTTCTAAGCGTTCCACACTTCCGCGTTCTGATTAGTCTTCAGTCGCAAAAATGCTCGATTGAAATACACCATTGACCGAATGGGACTGGACGCATTCAAAGCAGAGGTTGAGAGCCGACTCGGTTATACATTGACCCCAGCACGGCCATACACGTTTGATCGCAACATCGACGACTTTGGCTGGTCAACAGGAGACGATGGCAGGCATCATGTGATGCTCTTTATCGAGAACGGGCGCATACAGGACGAGCCCGAACGCGATTTTAAAACTGGTCTTCGCGAGATTGCCAAGATACACAAGGGCACGTTCCGTCTGACCGCGAACCAGCATATTATGATCTCCGAAATTTCTACGGAAGATGTATCCGAGATCAAGAGAATACTCGCCAAGTACAAGTTGGACAATTTGAACCACACTGGTTTGCGGTTGTCGTCGTCGGCTTGTGTGGCCTTCCCGACGTGCGGTAAGTAGTTTCGCACTTACGACTATCGTTTCTGACATGAGAATACATTCAGGTCTCGCAATGGCTGAGTCTGAGCGCGTGAGTAGTGACTTCGTACGATTCCTAATAAAATTTGATCTCATCGTGACGTCCTCTAGTATCTACCAGTACTCATTGACAAGGTCGAGAAAATCTGTGAGGAGAATGGGCTTCGCAACGATTCCATTGTCATGCGGATGACTGGTTGCCCCAACGGCTGCGCACGACCATATGTCGCAGGTAAGGCACTCCCGCTTCCTCTCTAAAAATTTCGCTCAACATCTTCACAGAGGTCGCCTTCGTAGGTAAAGCGCCCGGATCTTATTCCATGCTTCTTGGTGGTGGATACTACGGCCAGCGCCTGAACAAGATTTACCGGGAAACAGTATCGGAACCCGAGATCCTCGCCATCCTTAGACCTATGATTAAGCGATATGCGCTCGAACGAATCGACGGCGAGCATTTTGGTGACTTTGTGATCAGGGCGGGATACATTGCCCCAACGACATCCGGGAAAGAGTGGTACGACGGCATGGGCGGAGAAGGACAGTATCGTGAAGCTGCGGCCGCTGCATGAGGCCCTTTCGTACTTACCATCTATGAATCTATTTTTTTGGGTATCCGATCACCTTACAAATCGCTGGTCGTGAATGTTATGAAATTGAAATGTTTATATACTCTATTTCATTGTATCGCGCATGCCACAAAATCATCTCGCTCTAATTTCTACAGCTTGCTAGCCTTGGCTTCTGCGAGTGAATCCTTTACAGCGCTGATAATCTTCTCGATGTCCCCCCGACTAGGGTCAACGACAGAAACACCCATGTGCCTGAGAGTGTGTCAGTCACACCTCATAAGTATTTCACGGACAGGAAACAACGCACCCTATACGGAAATACTTGTCTTTTGAGGCAGGATGATTTTCAGTAAAAAAGACTCCTCGCAGGGAACTTTACTGACCTTTGATACTGGCATGCAATCCGCCGGCGACAACGACGTCTTTCTTCAACAGACGAGGGATGATATCGCTCGCTGTGAAACCGTCAGGGAAGTAAAGCTGTATGCGGTATCAGTCAGTTGCCCTCGGTCGCAAAGCAATCAAATACTGTACGCACTGCAGACATGCCATTTGCCTGGACGTCCTCACTGAGAGGCACACCCTTGAATCCGATTTCTTCTGCTGCCTTCTTGATACGTCTGCTGACCTCCTGGTGGAGCTTGAATCGTTGCTCGAGTGAGACAGAGCCCTGCATGATCTGCATTAGGGACGCATGGAACGCATAGATGAGGTTGACGGGTGGCGTGGCGAAGTAGGCAGCGGAGTTGTTCTCATAGGCTTTCATTATGGGTAGCCATCTATTTGGGAGTTGTAATTTATTTTATGAAAGAAACATAAACTGTGCGCACTTCTTCCAGCTGCCGTAGTAGGTTGTGACTGGCGTTGAACGGTTCTCGAACACCTTGAGAAGTTTGCATCAGTGGATGCACGTCATGGTATTGGGAAAAGCAAACCTGGACGGCTTTCTGAGAAGCAACGAGGATGCTGAGACCTGGTGGCGTGCCCAGACCTTTCTGGCTGGCTGTCAATATGACATCAATGCCCCAGGCATCCATTTGGATTTCTTCGCTCGCCACAGAGCAGACAGCATCAACAACAACCTAGTATCCATCCATAATGAGTACACGTGAATTGAGGAGTTCTTGGAGGAATTACAAGTGTGTCCGGAGAAACTCTCTTCACGACATTTGCAATAGCTTTTATGTCGGACAAAACGGCTACCCAAGATAGATCAGTCCGACGTCAAGGAACCTATCAGGCACCCCAAAAAGTATCACTGACCTGTCGAGGTGTCTACGTGGGTCACTGTAACAATCTTGTACTTCTTCGCTTGAAGTGCGTTCTCGATATCAGCCTCCTTGACAGCGCCGCCTATCTCAGCCTTGATCTGGTGTACGTTGGCACCATAGGTCTGCAAACTGTAGAAACATAAAGAATGAGCAACCACTACAACGCTTACCCCACGTTGTCCCTACCAATCTGCAAAAGCATCGGCGAAATAACCACTGTGCAGAACAAGCGCGTTCTCGCCTGGTTCTACGAGATTTGCAGAGACCTGAGGGCATGAACACGTTTGTACCCCTGAAATTAACACGAGACTACATACCTGATCCCATCCCAACGTGCCTGACCCAGCGATCAGGAACGGCTGCGCGTCCTTTGAGTAAAGAAGTTGTCTGACAGTCGCGTGAGTTTATTGTTCGGCTGCGCTGGCGCGGTCACTGTGTCCTTGCCTAGTCATGCGAATGCAGTCACCAAAGACTGGTGCAAAGTCGGGGGACATATGCGACATCGAAGGATGTGCATTGGCAAAGAGGACCTATAAACATTGGCGTCATGAATCATGCAGAAACGACTCGGAGTCCAGGGGGTTGACGTACCTCATCCGTGACTTCAATCGGTCCTGGGATGCTGAGAACAAAAGATGAGATGAATTTCACGCCGGCAAAAACAAGAGCAGACATACACCAGAAGCCTGTAAATGACGGACGCGATGTTCAACCTCGGATACTTGTACACGACCTGATACAACTCACTTGTGTGGAGCCTTTGAATTACCCAGCGTCAATCATTCCCAAGACACCCGAACAACCAAAACGGTGCGTACCTGTACAAATTTACACTCTGTAGACATCTTACGGGTTGGACTTGCCGATGGATAGCTGAATATACGGGCAAGCGCGTAGGAGATGGAGGAGGAGGACTTGATGGAGGCGTTGCGGAGGGCACTCATTAGGAAAGATAACACGGCAAAACAGCTACTATGTATTAGCACCATCGGGATGGGCGGAGTCGCTGTTCCACTATTCCCAGATAAAAATCCCGTATGTAATATTAATTGCTCTCCATAATATTTCTGTTGTCACTATTCCGTGTAACCCGCTCTAATTCCGTCCTTTGCTGGCCACGCCAAGCGTGGTTATCTCGGGTATCAAAACCATGATAATCATTATCATCATCGCATTTAAATCATATGCATAGATCCCCATGAAGACTAAAGTATCATGGGAAAAACCCAAGCATCATAACCGAAGGATCAATCTGAACAACCCCACTTACGACACTCGAGGAAAGTCCCATGACATACCACGGAATAACCATGGAGAAATCCCAAGTAGCATCACCGCCCAGCCACGATCCGCGTCGCATCTCCGTCCACCACTCCGTTCGCCTGCGCACCCCCAATAAAACCCGCAACCGTCTTCTGGAGATCCGTCCACTCAGATTCACGTGGTAGTGCCATGTCACCGATGTCGTAGACATACAACTTCCCGTCGCTCCCTCCAAGTGCGGCCCGCCGTCCGTCTTTTCTGTCCCATTGTAACTTGTTGATAGCTCGACCCGACCCGACGTTCGTGGACACCACTGGTACCTGGAATAGAAGTGGAAGTGAAAGTCAGAAACGGAGTCCCGTGCACGGCATCAAATTATGCCCGATCCAGATCACAAACTCACTTCCGTGTCCGTATTCAGATTCCAAACATCAAATCTTCCAGACCCATCAACCGTTCCAAACAAAGCAGGATGCGCTGGATGCCACTTCACATCATACACATAATCATCTGCCTCGTCGAAGGAGTAGATAGGGGAAATACCGTGCGCGGCGGTCGACGGTTTCGCAAGCGACTTTGCGCGCCAAAGCTTCACCGTCCAATCTACACTCGCCGTCAAAAACAGATCAGAGAAGTCTACAGGTCCCACAAGAGGATGGAAATGGAGCCCCATGACAGGCCCTGCGTGTCCCTTGTAGATATCGTACTGATTTAATCCGGCTTTCGCACCCGCGCGGTCGTACCGATTAGCTTGATAGACGTTGCCTTCTTCGGTCCCGACCCAAAACGTGGTCGTTTCATTGTCCGGGAAGTCGAGCGTCGTGATGGCTACTTCGCCTGTTTTATTGTGGCCTGCGTGAATAAGCTCTAGGGTTTCCTGAGGACAAATTCAGGTGTCAGTGTCAATATTTGAGAAACAGGCCTACTTGTGGTTGAGCGAGCATGTCAACGAGCCAACTACATACGGTGCCATCTGTACTGCTCGTGATCAAGTTGTGCGCATTCTGAGTGCCGACCATGTGCATCGCATACACAGGGTGTGTATGTCCAGCAGCTGAGAGAGGCGTCTTGAGCACAGGAAGATGTTTCGACCGCGTGTCCCACAATAGAATCTGCCCCGAGTACGTGCCACCAAACACCAAGTTCGAGTGGAACGGAGAGAACGTGACGGAGAGGACATCAGACTTGACAAGATACTCTCAGTCAAACAAATATATAATTTATACAGATGCTCACCGACCTGAGAGTGGAACACGAATTCGGGTCTGTCGAGTAGGTGGAGATTCCATACTGCAACGATCCCATCTGGCTCGTTCAACGCGGCGGGGTTCTTGTTGTACGACGCTACGCTCAACTCCGGGTACTGTATCAAACAGTTAGTAAGAATTAGCGTGCTCGAAAAACGTCCTAGACCTTGGGCGACCAATCCACATCTGTAATCGACCGATTCTTCCCGTAGCGTTCATCATAGAACGCACAAATACGCTTGACGCGTTTTCCCTCCGAGTCATCCCTGAAATAAGCATTAACATACTGAAAGCATGTCCACGAAGTAAAATGAAACGTACCCATTTGCCTCCGTGCCTATGGTATAATCACGAATGTAGTCATACCCATCGTTCAACGCGCGCTGTAGAATCTTTGACGATTGTTCCACAAAGTCCAGAAATTCAGGTGCACTGAGTATATGCGAGCGTTCCTCCTCCGTAAGCTCTATGAGTTGTAACCGTCTCAGTTGCAAGTATGAGAAGGAAGAGAATGAAAGCGCACCCCGAATCTCCTGCTCGATCTCCTTCTCAAGCTGCACACTCTCCTCCTCAAGCTCCTTATCCTGCGCGATCCTCTCCTCCTCCAACTCCCGTTCGCGCATTATCTGCTGTCGGATCTCGACTTCCGATACTTGGGGCGTTTCCGTTTCGATGGCTGTCGTTTGCACTTCTTTGTTGTAGATCACGCGTTCCTGGGTTTGAGTGAGTGTTCGGGTTTCGAGATGGGATGGGATTGCGGTACTTACGCGTTGTGGAAGCTCGAACAGCTCCTGCTCCACATCTATAAGATCCGGTATGAACCTCGGCGTCAACACCCTTCGCATGGCATCAGCACCACCGGCAGCGTCAAATAAACCACCGTGACTACATACCTATCGACATGCTCCATCATCCCCACCATAGTCGTACCCATACTCACTCTGTCTCTATCGCTCCCGACATCGCTCTGCCTGCTAACCCTCCCGGACGGTGAAAGCGTTGAGCCGTATAGTAGATTTGTAGACGGTCGGGGTGGGGTGTTGGGTAGTGATGAGGAGGGCGTGACGTCCCCGCCTGTGTCTAGGCCACTGCGGCTCCCGACGAGTTGGTTGACGAGGTCGTCGACGTCGCGGCGGGCTCCGCTGGAAGGACCGGGCTAGAGAAGATAGGATGAGTATGAGCCTGGTAAGAGCCTGGAGGGACGAACTTCTGTCTGCCGTCGCTCAGTTTCTGCTCGTTGCCGGTCTGCCCTGGCTTTCCGAAGTTCTGCGAGTTTGGCACGTTTAGCTTCAATCTCTGCTCTCCGCTTGTCTGACATTAATATTGATGATGTTTGATAGGTTTTGTGTCAGGAGAGAAGACTAGGGGGTTGTAAGACGCGTTCCCCGACTCTACGAAGTAGGGAGGGTTCTGTCAGTCCAGGCACCTGTATGCAAGCACGTGACTTCATCGAGCGTACTAGATGGCCAATAATTTACTTTACTTTGCCAATTGGAATCTCCGTTGGAGGTCGACGGACTTGGACAAGTCCAGGATCCATGACAGAATTAATGTCCCCAATTCAATTCACCCTAACTACCAGTACTTTGTGGAGGAGGAACTCTTCGCCGCCGAAACCTGCTCACAAGCCCTATGCGTTCTTTCTGGGCTTTCTTCCCCTCCTCCCAGGTTAACCTTTAACCAAACATGACCCTCCCAACTTCAGAAACTGCACCACCCACAATCCACGCAAATTCCCATGCTTCAATGCTCTCTGATCTGTAGACTGTCGTCTGTCTCTGTTTGCTCTCACGCTCGCTGCAATTCAGGACTGCACAGAGGGAGAGGATGGGGCTTGCTCGACACGTTGATATCAGCCTTGGTCGAACCTGTCCTGTTTGGCGTTGATGGTGAGATGGACAAGGACGAGAGAATATTGTTGGGCGAGTCTGAGTCCGATCCCGATCCCACCTTCCACTCCCGTATCAGGTTGTTGATGTTGATGTTGACGACGGAAGTGCATAGGATTTTATACACGTTTGCGACGAGCTGCAACGGTGTATTTTCAGCTGTACAGAAATGCAGTTCTTTGGGAGGGATTCCTACGACGCAAAGAGAGGAGAACTTGAATTTTGGATTGACGAGTGGGGAGTGGGAGGGGTTGAGTGGCGCTGTGAAGCTGTAGTGCGATGTGGTAGGGGATCGTGATGCGTGCTGTATGGGACGGCATTTGATTTAACCACACCACATCACTAAGGTTAATGAATTGTGATATTGGACGATCAGTGGTTTGTCAGAATGTGCGTAGCCATGATGATATATGGGTAGTATACAGCGTATACGGAGATGATGAGGCGCCCGATATCCGTATCATACATAAAGGATGGTTTGAAATGCACCAGAGGGAGAGTGGGACTTAGAGCACATCGACGAGAGTCCGCCGAGAGATGAAATGGCATGGGAGTCGTGAAAGATGAGAAGATTTACTAATCACCGTCTGTGTATTGAGGAGAAATACAACCAATAAAGAGCCAGAACCGAGTCCAGAGTCCAACGTCACTTATCGTTGCATGACGGCATGGCGGCAGTGTTGAAGTTGTAGCCACGGTAGCATCACTGACAGCAGGTGTGGAGACGGCAGCCTGTGGTTGCGAAGATGGCTGGGTGACGTTGCGCTTGAGAGGCTGTGAGTTGCCCATAGTAGAAATCTTCGAGCGTAATGGTTTCGTTTTCTGTTTCTCCTTCTGTTTCGCTAACGCAACCTCCCTTGCTGAGGCATTTCTCTACCTAATATCAGGTCGAGTTGAACGTCTGAGAAGTAGAAGGAACTTACACGTTTGCCCTTAGCATACGGAACATGGACAACTGCTGGGCTACCCCCATGGAACTCGGTGCCTTCGTCACTTTGTCCGCGCCGTTTCAAAAGGTTTCAAGCCCAGTCGAGAGGGAAGGACAGTGATGTATCGGAGGGGCTGCAGTGGAACAAGCGGTTAAGAAACGTGCTGCCTGGCTGGTGGGGACGACTTCGTGCAGAGGACTAAGAACGGGGGGGGGTCAGGAAAACAAAATCGAAGTGATAGTGATGACATACTTGAGTTGGCAGGACTCCATCGAAGAAACCTTGCCGACAAGCAGGCGGACGTTGCTGGATTGGACGTCGTTCAGCATTAGCCTAGAATGTATATGTTGAGTACACTGAGATCTTTCTATGAACGTGTCGCACACACGGATTGCTGACTTGTTGGCCTGGCAGAGCGTGTTCAGTTGTGAGAATGAAATATATGAGACATGCCTGTCAACTCACCTTTGAATCCAACAGAAGGTCGTCGAGGCCAGCCTCTCTAAGAATCGCAGCAACATCCCATGTATACGAGTTTTTGTCGCGGCAGCCAGTGACTAGTAGCTTTCCATCTTTCGAAAATGATACGTGGTCACATGCTGGAGTGGCGAACTAATGGGCTGGCCATTCTCCAGTTTCCACAATCGCGCTGTATCGTCCAACGATGCGCTTGCGAGAATGCGGCCATTCGGTGATATTGCAAGGGCGAAGACATAGGAAGTGTGTTCCTCCAGAACAGCGAGACTTGCTCCCATCTGCCGGGTTATATTTATATCCCATGTCCTGATCGATTTATCAAATGACCCTGAGATGAGTATTTCTCCGTCCTTGGTCCAAGCCAGGCAACGCACTGCGTTGGTATGTGACTGTCTCTCTCTTCTCCACATCCCATTGCCTTGCAGTCCCATCCTCAGATCCGCTCAGCACTCTCCAACCATCTCGACTCCAGCAGACAGACACCACTTCCTGTATGTGACCCGTCCATTTAGTGACGACTTTGCCTGTGTTGATGTCCCACAACTCACTGCGCCATCAAAACTCCCACTCACAACTTTCTTCCCGTCCGGAGACAACGGTATACTCTGCACTCCACTTTCTCCGTCTTTCCAGTCTTCTCCTATCTGTTTCCCGCTCTTCAAGTTCCACACTCGGAGCGAGCCATCTATCGAACAACTGATAATCCGCTGGCCATCGGGCAGGTATATGACGCCCAGACCCCTTCTTAATGTGTCCTTCAAATTTAGTACATACCGATAAAAAGGAAAAGGAAGAGCCAAATCAAGAGACCGAATAGACTGAGGCTAGAATGTCAGGTCGTAGGGGACCTCTGACGTCAAAGATCGCGGAGATGCTGGGCGGCACGTAGAGTGCGGCCAGGGGACAGCGAGAGAGGCGGCGGGTGCGCGTCTTCTGGATGTAACGTGGATTAGCTACCCTGGGGGCGCTAGCGTGGATGTGAGGCTAAGCTTGGCCATGGCTACCGATAATCATGATTAGCGCTTCAAGAATCAAGACAACGTAAGAGGTCCTCGACTTTCTCCCACCTACCTCTTGCACCCCCACTTCACTCACCGTAGCAGACTATGAAGAAATTTACAAAAGGCATCACCAAGAAACTTTCTGTAAGTAGACTGCTGCCAGTGTTGTCCTGGTTCTGAATATGGCTGACTTTGTGCAGAAACGCTTCAAGTGTTCCCGCAACCGCGTTCCTGGAGTCCAGAGCGTCGACCCTCAAGGTGCTTCAACGAATCAGAATATCGAGGTAGGTGCTCGAAATCATAATCACTGTCCTTCAGTTTTTTTTATCAGAGGCGCCCAGGACACGTCACATCTGCATCCTCCTACCGACGACAAGCATCCCACCTCGTCTGAGAATCCCAGTGGCTGCGTCAACCAAGGCCCATCCGGAGAACCTGCTTCGAAGGTACTTGCATCGAATTATATGGTTTTCATCTCTAATTTTTGTTGGTCCCGCAGGTTCTCGATACCCCCTCTGGCGTGGAGGAAACCCCTGGTCCCAAATCCGTTGATCCTGAACTTCAGAGTGCCCATGAGGCTTTAGAACACATGAAAATACTCGGGGAACGTGCCCTTTCTGTGACATCCGCCGCCAACAATGCCCCAGCAGGTCTCGCTGCCGCAGACAATTTCCAGACCACATACCTCCAACCCCTGAAAGTTTTCGACACTGTCATTCAGAAGATCGCGGATGTATGGGCTGCTCTCATTGACTGATAACGGACTAATCAAGTTATAGGTGCATCCGTACGCAAAGATCGCGTTGGGCGTACTTTCTGCTGCAGCCAAAGTATGTTCTACGTTACCCAGAGATCTGCCTCCCGCTCAGAAGTTATGGTTCTGTGTAGATTATTCTTGCTCAAGCAGAGCGCGACCAATCAATACATCGCCTTCTCCAGAAATTAGATGAAGTTTATGGCTTCATTACCCAAGACGGTAATCTTTCCAAGGTTGAATCGATGCGCGATGTTATCGGAAAGATAGCTCAACAGACTCTCGAGTGTGCTCGTTTCATCAGGGATTACTCGGAGACGAAGAACTTCTGTAAGTCATCGGGCTATTGCATTTCGCACATGAATCTTACACCCACTATGATCACAGGGAAGAGAGTCGGTAAAAACATTGTCGCAGAAACGGATGATATGATCACACAGTACAACGACGCCTTGAATGGGCTTATGCAACAATTTCGGGATCAAGCCGATCGAGACGTAGCTATCTTTGTCCAGTTTGCGGGTAAGGATTCATATGTGCCTCTCGTTTTAGATGTACTTATACCCTTAAAGGTGAAACACTCAATCTCAGCGGCATGGCTTATGCAGGGGGCGCGGGACTAGATACTGCGAAGCAATGTCTGCCAGGCACTCGCACGGACATTCTCTCTCAAATCACCAAGTGGATCAGCAGCAGTGGAGATTCTGTTCCGCGTGTAATGTGGCTATCCGGCCCTGCAGGCAAGGGCAAATCAGCCATCGCCCACACAATTGCCAACTGGTTTGACGAAACGGGAGGCCTTGGTTCATGTTTTTGTTTCGATCGGCACAGAGAAGCAGACCGTCGCCATGAAAAGATTTTCTCCACCATTGCACGCGACCTTGCTGACTGTGATCTGGGGATGAAACGAGCGTTGGCGGATGCAGTCAAGGATGCAAACTCGCTCAAGAATACGACGGACATTATCCAGCAGTGGCGTAAACTTCTCATGGAACCGCTAAAGAAATTCTCTGCGTCAAGTGTAGGCCCTGTCTTGATCGTGATTGAAGCACTGGATGAGAGCGGTGGAGTGGAGACACGGCGTAACCTCCTCCGCATACTTTCTGGTAGACTTCAGGACAAAGGACTTCCCAAAATCACTGAACTTCCTTCAAACTTTCGGATTCTCGTCACCTCTCGCCCGCTTCCCGATATTGAAAAGGGGTTTGAAGGTGCTGATCATATTCTACGGTTGTCCATGGACGATATTCCACCAGAAGTCGTGGCGCGCGACATTCACGCCTTCGTATCTGATGAGCTGAAAGAGCTATCAGAATTTCAGGACACGCATCTTGCAGTCCTCGCTGCGAAATCCGACGGACTCTTCGAGTGGGCACGTCTCGCGTGCGGATACATCAAGGAACCCTGTTTCGGCTTATCCCCAATGGATTGCTTCAATGCTGTCGTGAACCGCGATCCCGGGGAGCGGAAAAACCTGTTGTATGATATGTATCGGCTGATTTTAGGAGAAATTACGCCAAAGGATAAGTATACAAAAGCCCAGTATCAGCAAGCAATAGCGAGATTTCGTTCCGTGATGGGACAAATACTTGCCACAGCCGAACCCCTCCCTTTAGTTTCACTGCAAGCTATGCGAGACTATTTCCCGGAGGACCACGATCATTACGAAATAGGTGTAGTGATAAAGCCCATGGGTGCCCTGCTCAGCGGCACCACCAACTCATGTATTCCCATCCAACCCCTTCATGCGACCTTCCAAGAATTCCTAACGGACGAATTATCTAGCGGAGACTTCTTCGTCGAGAGAACGAAGGCACAACAACGTGACCTTGCATTTGCATCACTACAAGTGATGAAACATGGCCTTGGCTTCAATATCTGTGATTTGAAGTCGTCGTACCTCCCCAATTCCCAAGACACGGGGCTGCCTCAACGAGTCAAAACATCCATTTCCCCACATCTATCCTATTCCTGTCGATTTTGGCCTACGCACGTATCAACATCGAACTTCGACTCGGAGGTCGCCAATGTGATAAAATCATTCTTCGACGACGAGCGACTACTCTTCTGGGTTGAAGCACTCGGCCTTCTCAATGCAATCGTTGGCGCAATAACCATGCTTCCACTTATTACTCAGTGGCTGAAGGTGAGCACGTGCCTACCAGGCAGCATCGGATGAGCATCTTACGATCAACTACAGGGCCATTCTGGATACGAAGATGTGCGGTCCGCCGTAATGGATGTACAAAGATTCATGCAAGTCTTTGGGGGCATGATTTTGCACAGCACGCCGCATCTGTATTTATCAGCGCTGCCATTCTCACCCATCAACTCCACCATGGCTACCAATTTTAACGCAAGGTTTCCGAACAACCTTCGTCTCGCATCCGGACGTCATTTGAACTGGATGGCTGTTCAGATCGTGATCAGCGGGCATACTGACTGGGTCCAGTCAGTCGTGTTCTCACCGGATGGTACTCGCATCGCGTCTGGTTCTTACGATAACACTGTGCGTCTGTGGGATGCAGCGACGGGACAGCCATTGGGTGAGCCCTTGCAGGGGCACACTGACACGGTTGACTCAGTCTCGTTCTCACTGGATGGTGCTCGCATCACGTCTGGTTCTTCGGATAAGACTGTGCGTCTGTGGGATGTAGCGACGGGACAGCCATTGGGTGAGCCCTTGCAGGGGCACACTGACGCGGTTCGCTCAGTCTCGTTCTCACCGGATGGTACTCGCATCGCGTCTGGTTCGGACGATAACACTGTGCGGGTGTGGGATGCAGCGACCGGACAGCTATTGGGTGAGCCCTTGCAGGGGCACACTGACGCGGTTTGGTCAGTCTCGTTCTCACCGGATGGTACTCGCATCGCGTCTGGTTCGGAGGATAACACTGTGCGTCTGTGGGATGCAGTGACCGGACAGCCATCGGGTGAGCCCTTGCAGGGGCACACTGACGCTGTTTGGTCAGTCTCGTTCTCGCCGGATGGTACTCGCATCGCGTCTTGTTCGGAGGATAAGACTGTGCGGGTGTGGGATGCAGCGACCGGACAGCCATTAGGTGAGCCCTTGCAGGGGCACACTGGAGGGGTTAACTCAGTCTCGTTCTCACCGGATGGTACTCGCATCGCGTCTGGTTCTTACGATAACACTGTGCGTCTATGGGATGCAGTGACGGGACAGCCATTGGGTGAGCCCTTGCTGGGGCACACTGACACGGTTCACTCAGTCTCGTTCTCACCGGATGGTACTCGCATCGCGTCTGGTTCGGACGATAACACTGTGCGGGTATGGGATGCAGCGACGGGACAGCCATTGGGTGAGCCCTTGCAGGGGCATACTGGATGGGTTAACTCAGCCTCGTTCTCACCGGATGGTACTCGCATCGCGTCTGGTTCGGACGATAAGACTGTGCGGGTGTGGGATGCAGCGACCGGACAGCCATTGGGTGAGCCCTTGCAGGGGCACACTGACGCGGTTCGGTCAGTCTCGTTCTCGCCGGATGGTACTCGCATCGCGTCTAGTTCGGAGGATAAGACTGTGCGGTTGTGGGATGCAGCGACCGGACAGCCATTGGGTGGGCCCTTGCAGGGGCACACTGACGCAGTTTGGTCAGTCTCGTTCTCGCCGGATGGTACTCGCATCGCGTCTTGTTCGGAGGATAAGACTGTGCGGGTGTGGGATGCAGCGACGGGACAGCCATTGGGTGAGCCCTTGCAAGGGCACACTGACGTGGTTTTGTCAGTCTCGTTCTCGCCGGATGGTACTCGCATCGCGTCTGGTTCGGAGGATAACACTGTGCGTCTGTGGGATGCAGTGACGGGACAATCATTGGGTGAGCCCTTGCAGGGGCACACTGAAATGGTTAACTCGGTCTCGTTCTCGCCGGATGGTACTCGCATCGCGTCTGGTTCGGATGATAACACTGTGCGAGTGTGGGATGCAGCGACAGGACAGCCATTGGGTGAGCCCTTGCAGGGGCACACTGACACGGTTCGCTCAGTCTCGTTCTCACCGGATGGTACTCGCATCGCGTCTGGTTCGGGAGATAAGGCTGTGCGGGTGTGGGATGCAGCAACCGGACAACCATTAGGTGAGCCCTTGCAGGGGCACACTGGATGGGTCAACTCAGTCTCGTTCTCACCGGATGGTACTTGCATCGCGTCTGGTTCGGAGGATAACACTGTGTGTTTGTGGGATGCAGTGCAACCATTTCATGAGTACACCAAGCCACTTTCCTCCGCACTCTCTCTGGATAGAAGTTGCACGACACATCGTACACCGGAGAGTACCATTGTCTTAACCGATACATGGAACAACCACGTCATTTGCTTCTCATCCAGATTGGAGCACATGCTGCATAACCCTGCTGAACTACTTGAGAGCGCATCTCATCACGGTCCCGGTGATTCAATACCATTCTTACTAGGAGATGATGGGTGGATAGTAGGACCCAATCGTCGGCTACTTTTCTGGGTACCTCCAGCTTCCCGATACGCATTTCATTATCTTGGCACTGCAATGGTGATCCCGAGAGGAGGAGCAGAGCTTGATTTGACCCGCATGGCACATGGGACACGCTGGTCGAATTGCCGAGATGCATGAGTTCAAGTTCTTAGCCTTTACATCCGTCCTCGCAGTTTCCAAGATCAATACTTCTACTTCTAGCCTCGCGTAACGTTTATCGAGTGTATCAGTGTTTGATTCTTTGATTCCTTATGATATCAATTCTATATCTAGCAATGTCTTCAGAAGATGTACAGTAGCAGACTTACTGGTAACTAAAACAATCAGTCTGACAGAGAATATTTAGAGACAGCATGGGTTTCGCGAAACGAGATATTCACTAATTCCGAGAGCTGCGGCACAGTATTGCGGGGATACGTAGCGTTATCCGAGTCTTATACTCGCTGAGCTGATCGGTCAAGTACTTACCACTCCAGCCTGAGCGTACCTTGAGATATTCCCCAACATTGTTCGCGCAGAGGGATGTGTTGACTTCGGGTATTGGGATAATACCTCCCAGTGCACATATTGAAAGAGGTTTGAGACGTTGACAGTGGAACATCGAAAAGGTGGTTTTGCAACACAACATAGAACCTCAAGTTGGCAGTGGCCCCAAGCGACGTTAGTCGAATGCACAGACTCAACAGGCCGATGCAAGCACGTACATATGCAGACACGACAAACTATATGGCGGGTAGGGACAGACAGCCGGGAGAGATGGTAGCTAGTACGGTTACTATTGACCGAGTGCGAACTGAATATTTCGTCAAGTATTTGGAACTCGTGTGGACGGCGGAGTATGGCGTAGAAGAGAGCATCAATAATGTAAATCGGCGTGCGATTACACTGTTATCGCCGTGTAGTAGTGTTGTTGGCAGAACTCAGGTGCGGGGAGCGTGGTAGAACTTAGCAAAACTCCAGAACTTCCAAGACTTGCAAAGATATAATCATTATCAGACGGTCGATCCAAGGATCCAAGAAATTGCTCGATCAAATATTCAATTAGCATGAATGCACATCTGTGCGGGAGATACATCTCATCCTTGGCTCGAGAGACGTCTGACGAATTCGACCAATGCACTGAACGATGATGAGTAGTAAGATCAATATATCTCATAAAATTTGTTTAAAACAACTTACCGAACAGGACGCCCAGTCATCCCTTTCTCTTGGTAAAGTGTTGGGCGCGTGAACTACAATGAAGTTATCAGCGATCGGAACTAATAATGGAGAGGCAGTCATGATAAAGGGCGCATTGCGAACAACGTCATTATTTAGATCGCACATGTGCTCATGACACACGTCCTGCATTTGATTTCACAAGCGTTAAGTTCTCACCTCCATAGTCCCAGCGATATCAAGGTGAGCCCATCGGACAGAGGGTTCCTGTCCATCCTTCGCCTTGATGCCGTCGACGAACGCCTTAAGGAACAATGCAGCGGTGCATGAGCCTGCTGGTTTCCCGCCAGTCTAAAAATGAAAAGATAATGTCAAGTTCAAGCACGACTAACGTGAAGATAGGTGACCGACGTTGCACAAGTCAGCGTTAGAAGAGTAGATTTGTGGACCATAATCTTCGTCGAGGGGCATGCGCCAGAAGCGATCGTACTCGCTCTCTCCGGCAACATTCAGTCGGTTCCAAAGGGCATCGGAGGTCTTATACAAGAGTTTAGTCAACGGCGTGTCGGTGGGTAGCGATGAAATGACGAACCGTGAAAACACCGGTGTAGATCTCACCCAGTGCGATATCCATAGCCCTATCAATAATAAATTCAAGCTGAGAAATGTGAACAGTCAATACATACCCGGTGAGAGTGGCAACGTCGATAACCGTGTGCGGCTTGAACTCGGTTGATGCGTAGTACAACGCGTCTTTGAGAAAGTTAGAATTCCTCACGACGTCAGTGGATAGCAAGAGTGCGCACCAGCTAGAACAAGACGGCCTTCAGCATCCGTGTTGTCGACCTCCACGGATTTGCCATTCATAGCGTAGATTCTGGTAGATGGTCAGTCCAAAACATGGCGAATATTGTGTTCCAAATCTTACACATCTCCCGGCTTGGTAGCTTTGGGGCCGGGCAAGTTCTCGCAAAGCGGAGTGACGGCGACAACATTGACCCTGCAACAAAGATAAATAAGAGTGAGCGTAGATCGAAGAGGACAACGACGTGCGGGAGTTGGAGCTGAGCGATAGCGAGTAGAGATGATACGACTGTAGCCGCCCCACCTGCAATTCAAAGTTAGTGGCCACTTTCAAACTCAGTTCAGCAAATTATACCCATATCGCCACGCATCAGCTTCATGTCCTGTGTTCAGTTAGGTGTGGTGAGCGAAAGACATTGCAGTTAAAGAGCGATGGTCTTACTGCTGAAGGCTTCAAGCTGATTCCTCCGCTGTCGAAAGTGATGCCCTTGCCCACGAAAGCAAGAGGTTGTGCGTTTTTTGAAGGGGCGCCCTTGTAGTGACTTTTACGACCATCAAACGAAGAACGATACAAGGGATAAGGTGTGCTTACATCTCGAGGAACTTGGCTGGCTCATCAGTCCCTTGAGTTACAGAGAGGAAAGTGCGCTACAAGAGAACATGTCAATATTGAGCGTACATCAAGTGCAAAAACTGTACCATGCCCTTTTCAGCCGCCCAAGCTGTCGAGGCATTAGTACACATATCAGAAGAACTTCAAAAGCTATAGAACATCTAACCTTCGTCGCGAACAATAATCTCTACATTAGGGATACCGCTAAATTCTGCCTGGACGCGCTCGCAGAATGCCTGGCAACATAGTGATATGAATTGAATCACTTGCAGAGCTCAAAGATGAACGTACAGTAGGCGTCATCATATTCGCGGGCAATTCCATTAACTACGGAAGTCGGCGGTTATAATCTCTGGGGATCAAGAGGCCATCCCGTTCCATGAACTCACCGTTCTGGCAAGGTTCTGCGCATTCGCATAGACGACACCACGATCCCAGTCAGCAGAGTTGACATTCGTGGAGATTTCAAGCTTCTTCGGCACGCCAGCCGTGCCCCGTGGGTCGAACGCCGACGAAGGTGATGTTTTGAGTGAGAAGTTGTATAGCGCCAAGTGAGCAGCGACAGCTTGGAGAAGTACTTAAGATAAGGCGTTGTGTAGATTAAACTATATCTTACCAGCAGCGTGAGGATCAGTTGATGCATCGATAAGAGCCTCATAAACACCATCACCAAGTTCCTTGACACTTTTTATACCACTGCCAACGGCCTTGCGGACAATCTCTCGTCTTACATCTCCAGTTTTGGAGTCAAACTCTTCACCAAGTGACACAAGTGCAGTTACGTCTAACATGGGAGTGCCATAGAAGAGGTGGGAGGTGCCAAGCTTGGCAGGTTTCTGCGCCTGAGGAAGTGAAGACCACAAGGTTGCTGGGTCGACACCTGGAGCAGCATTTCCTGCAGGATTCTTGGGGTCAACGGGCACGACATATGCTTTGGACGACATCGTTCGCAGTAGGATTGATGATCGATGAACTGCTCTTCTGGTAAGCATGTGCAATGTCATGTGTCTAGACTCTCCAA